>OZ026623.1:16402872-16502872 GCA_964020975.1 Hermodice carunculata | reverse complement strand
TTCACATTCTGTCGATGCCAAAAACATCTCAAATTACACCCCTGTTCGTTCATATGCATGAACTTTATGTCACTTGACAGAAATGAAATGACATCTGTATTATATTGAAATGCTTCTTCAAAATTTAATTAGATTTTTGCAGTACCCAGCTAATACACCAGAGAAGTTGATTTATCGTGTTACAATTCAAGAAAAAAATATTTTGGAGCCTGCCTTGTTAGATTATACTAAACACTACCTAGCTGGGAGATTTCTAATCTTGTAGACTGCTTCATGGGGAATAAAATAAGAGGGAACTGTGATAAATCCCATGGCGTTAGCACGAGCAACCAAATTAAATTGACATACCAATGTGTCACTGGTCAAATTTTTCATGGAGTTTTATAGGAAACATTTTCAAAATGCACTTACACGAGCACAGTATTACCAGAAGGTATTTTTCTTCATACGAGTACCAAATATGCACCTATCTCTGCCTTTTATACATACTGCTCCGTCAATTTTCTTTTTTCTTGATCAAATGCATTATAACAATTCCCAACGGAAAATGTGTGAGTGTAATATAGTCATGAAACAACATATTCTTCCTTTACATGTTGCAGATGACCAACATCATTTAGTCAACAGATGCTGGAGTTGAACTGCAAGAAATCTCAAAAACATTGTTTGGATGCTACGTGATAAGACGTGTAGAAAATAAGTTAAAATGAAGTGCTAAAGGCTTGAACAATGCTACGCACATTGTGTATGGCAAGGATTAGCTTTACTGTCGTTTGCCTGAGGTTATAGTTACTTGTATTAAAATATTCCATATTTCCGACACAACTTTGTGAGTATGAGCAAGCTTGCTCCGATCCACTGAGTAGCATTTCTGTTACTTTGTGTTTATTGGTCCCTGTCATAGCCTAGTAAGTCCTATCAAATAATCAGTGCCCATTACTTATCAAATCAATATCCAAATTCACTCCAATTTCAAATCTGTACATATATGACCAGTAAACATGAACATGGCCAACTACATAGAGGTTCCAAACATTCATCAAGTGCGTGCCTCTACCATCAAACTCCAAAGAGACATCACCCACAAAATACTAATGACTATCATGAAAAAAGCAGCAGACAACAGTTTTCCTTGATGTCAAAATGACTACATCAAATTTCGTGTGATCAAGATTTAAGAATCGCCAGCCATCAAACAAGCCATGTGGAAATCCAGTTTGATCAAGCTAGACATACACCAGATGTAAATATATTATAGATGAAATCATATCTCCCCTGACTTGAGACGGATACTAAGTAAACGTTAGCAGTAAATTTCATCGATTTGACGCATTCTATGTTTGTGGTATCAAATAAATAGATGTTACGGGCCCACCAAACTGGTTTTCTATTCTGATTATATCATAATGCGCCTGTCCACTCATTGTTCATGCACTACTATGACACTCTCAAAATACATACTCTCATTGACATGGTGTGTTTCATTTTCTGCATTTTATAAATATATATGTACGTTGCAGTGTATACACCCATCAACTACATTTTTATCCAAATGGTGACATACAGGTTCTAAGCTGTGTTTGGACATAGCTGGCAAAAGCTCATGTGCCCACGCATGCTTGTCTGGGCAGACGTTATGAACCAAAGTGTGGTGAAAGATATAAAATTCCATATGTGAGTATTTAATAAGATCAGACCTGCTCAAATTATATGATACATGGATCATACGTAATGCTAATACTTTGCACAATATCAATGGCCTTGATATATTTGTGTTTGATCACCAGTCCTGTCAATTGCAAAGAGTTGGTTTTGTAATGCCAGAGTGAAAACAAGGCCAAAATATAATGTAGTTACTGAACAAGCCAAAACATAAAGGATAAGGCAACTAATAAAACTCTATGTACACAGTAACTTAATTGTATAATAGTTCAACCTCTGACGGAATGTTGATAAATACTCTCCAGAGGTGCAAAGGCTATCATCATAATTAAGGTAGATCTTCTACTCAGTAGCAGCCAGGCTGGTAAAATAAGACGAAAAATGCACAAACATCAGATGCACAGTAAAATGCATAGTGACCTTTCAGATATGTGCAACTGGTATATATCATGAAATATTGCATATAGAAAACACAGGAGGAGCCAAAATAGTAAATGTATGTAATAAAGATATAGATGGACTAGCAATGTCAAAGTGAACACTTTCATTACGTTCATGTGTTTAAGGTTTAAACCGACATTATAGTGATAGTAGACCTGCTGGTCGGTAAGAACAAGGTTTATATAATGAGAAGAAAAGATACAAACATCAAACGCAAAGTAAACGTAAAATTGACTTTACACCATGTGTTCTTAAAAATATCAATGTACAAAGATATGCGCGACTGGCGAAAAACATGAATATATGTATACTGCAAGCACAAGAAAACTCAAAACAGATCTGGTCTTAGAGTGTCAACGTTAACACTGTATTGCTAGCAGCAGAAAAACAATAAAAAAGAGTAAATGTTATCAGTAGTGGTCATCAAAAAGATATTGACCGAAGTGGGAACACGAGAGATAGAAAAAAAGGGAAAGTTATGTCTAGTAAGGTATGCGAGCCTGTTACTTTGTTTTGTGATGTTATCATTGAAAAATACCAGTACCCTTGAGTTTGCTATGAGCCCGGAGAGCCATTGCTCTCATTCAACATGTGCCAAATCGAAAAAAAAATGTTGTCTTGATCATTTCAATCTTTACAACTCTTTTTAAGCAATCGATGGACATCCAAAAGCAGGATCTGCATCCATAGCTAATCTTGACAGAGATGTAGGATTGTCATTTCAGTGTGTTCATGTGTGCCTGGCTCATCATGATTTCAACCCACTGACCATTTGATCAATTATCTACTGCACTACTCTAGTGCATCATGACACCACTCTAATTCACTGGTTTCCTAGTGAGTTCTTCCTAAAGCGTCACTCAAATCTATGACGTTTGTCACCAGAAATCTAATTTTTTGCATTGTCAGCCGCTTTCTCTGCTGAAATAGCTGAGACAGAAACAACGTTATCACACATTTTAAATTTAAAATTCTCGACATCTTTAGTCAAGGATAACACAAGGGCATTTGATGTTTTAGTCAAAACTCTCTTCACTAAGCTTTCCAACGCATTTACAATCTTATGTTCACATAACATGCCTAAAATATCTGTCAAGGTAAAGGTTGATGTCAACCAACTAAGAAGATAGTGTCGACACCACAGAATCTGTAGACCCTAATATATTTTTTCTAGGGCTGGTTTCTCATTGGAGTTGCCTTAATACCCTTCAAAGTGTCCATTACACAGCTTACTTTTGTTGCTAGTTATAACTGAAAACCTTCTGATGCTCAGAGGGAAAAAGATGATTCAATAAGTCCATCCACGTAAGGCATCAAAAAGGTTCACAAGGACAACTCTTTGAACACTCGACCTTCATAAGTCACACAGGATTCGATCCAAGTAATGGACCAATCAGCAGTTGATCACCTGCTTTATAGAATTAATGATATGATAAGATAAATTCAACTCTTTCAGTGCCAGGTTTTACACTGAGTGAATATATATTTTGTTTGGATCAAGCTGTTGACCCGGACCACTATATTCTGTGGAACTACAGGCATTCTGGCACTGGAATTAAATGTTTTTTTCACAAATTATTTGAATCCTTATGATGATTGAGTGCAGTTGGCTTTAAGTAGTTCGACTTTAATCGCAGTTGACATTGAAATAGTGAAGTGCTGAATTCACTCCCAGTAATTTGAGGTGCCAAACTAGATGAAGCTCAGGATCATCAATATGGCACACACAATAGTCCTCTAGTATTATTCCCTAGAATTGACAGACTTGCCTCTATGCATTTGTCCTTGAACCACTGAACAGCCGTTTTTTCTTCCATCTTTTTGGAATATTTATTACATCCTGTTTTATTTTATCAGTAGATGAAATGGTATTTGTATTACAGTAAATGAATAGCGATGCATTTTTATGTTTTTCTAAGTCATTAAAAGAAGTGTTAAAGAGAGCAGGTGCTAGGATGGAACATTCCCGTGTGACGCTTTTGGTTAGTCATAGCAACTCTCCTACCTCGCCTGCAATATTGATTTATTCCTTTTATTCCAGACAAATATAGGAAAATAAAGCTCAGCTGGACCCATGCACTTTATATGCACTTCTCGTTCAACCACAGATAGCTTCCAAGCTTTAAAGTGAGCAAAGTTGAGGGCACTGGTCAATAAAATGGTGGCGTGACAGTGCCAAGCTATCACATCTGATGTCTGGGACCCACTATCTATCACCTCTTATAGGTCCGGCAGGCTCGTGTGGCTTGTGACCTGAAATGTGAAGGTGATGGAGTAATAGCCACATTCAATTAGTATGTGTACATATGTGTGTGTTTTACATTATGTTTCAAACATGGGATCCAATTAAAAGAGAAAAAAACGCATGATAGCTTTTTCCTGTGCTTTCTGTAGGATACACAGAAGCTAAATGACCTGCTGAATATAAAAAGAAAAAAAAATGATGATCTTAGATGAAATTATAAATTTGTTTGAAGATAATATCAACAAGGTGGTAATTGTTTTAGTTACCTCCATGTGCAAAATGGATTGAACAACACACCCAGAGCCTTGCATTTCTGAACGACAGTCAGGAAATGTATTTAAAATGCATAGCGTAAACACAACACATAGGCCTGATTCAAAGGCATGATGTTGGCAAGTGCTACCTTTAAATTTATACATTGGGTTTCAATTTTGTGCTTAGATTTCAGTTCACAGCAACAGTGGCTGTCTCTTTCCATCATAATGTTAATATGTAAAATCCCTCAGATTAGTGAGGTGCTTACACCTAGGTTTCATTGATTGTGAAGCATTCCATGTCTCTACACTATAGATAAGCCATTCAATGATTGTGAAGCATTCTATGTCTCTACACTATGGATAAGCCACATTTAAGTTACACTTCCAGGTTTTCGCATTAATGATACTTATTTCATATTGCAGTGTCTTTCAGAGTGGTCACCAGAATCTGGCAGTCCCAGTTTGGACTCCACTATATATCATGTATTTGCATTATCATTGTTTCATTTGAAATATCCCCACACTTTGCCCAAAATACTTAATGGTAAGGTCTAATGCATGCACGCAAACCTGATATCGTAACCACATATACCTATCATAGCAGGACACAAATTTGGCTTAAAGGCAACAATGGATCCCAGAAAATATGCTGTCACCTTCCTTAGAATTGCTAAACCATCAGGTTTACCCGGTGCAAAACAAACTTTCATGAGCCAAAGTTCCCTTTGAAGAGTATGAAGTTTGCTCATATTTCACTATGGCAAAATCTTTCCAACAAAACCTAGAAAAGTTGACTTTTAGAGACTGTAAATTGCCATTCCCTTATGAATGCATGGAAAGGATGACAGAATGTGGCTATATATATATATATATATATATATATATATATATATATATATATATATATATATATATATATATATATATATATATATATATATATATATATATATATATATATATATATATATATATTATATTTGTATGAAAAAACTGCAGATAAGACTTTGCACAATTTGAACAGTATTACTTTATTTATTGGTTGTTTCTGATGCATTTTTGGGAGGCTGAGTTTCATGCAACATAACCAGATTTTAGGCAACGTGACAAGATTTTCCTCACTATGAAGGAGTATTCATTATCTTCCAAATGTTAATTTTATTCTGGTATGCTAGAGCAGGGAAATGATAAGCAATGACAAGAGGTGTAACCTTGTATGTGGAGGGAGGAAACTAAATAATAACATTTTACTCTGAAAGGGGCATATAATTTTCTAAGACCTAATGAAAGTCTTGTTATAATTCCCTTAGTTTTGCATATGGGTTTCTCATGTATGGGGCTCATGATATTTCTAAGATTTTGATGCCCTGGAGTGAGAAAGGTTTCTGGTCACAAGTGAATCGGGATCTTGTCCAGGTATAAGATGCCTCTTTTCCCACCTTTTTCCTGAATCTGTTTACCTTTAAATGAGACAATAGGTGTGTACAAGAATTGGGTAAGCCCGGGGTATGGAATACCCTGAAATAAACCTTATTTCTTAGGCAGCCCATGACCAAGTGTCTTATTATACCGCACCCCCTCATCGGTAGGTATACTGGTTTTACCATGTCCATCAGTCTGTCTGTCAGTCTGTCCATCTGTTTTTCCATACGTCATTTGAAAAGCCTTACCCGGGCTATAACTCTTTTTTTATAGGTCTTCCTCCTACTGTACATTACTGCCGTTTAATACTTAAGGTGGTGTGATGAAACAACATTGGTCTTGAGGTTTATAGGTCACGTTCACAGCTGGCATCTGCAGCCAACCCATTGTCCAGAGCATTAATCCTTCAATTAAAAATAACGTCTTCTTAAAGCTTTGTACGCTTTGCATCTCCACATGATGTGTCATGAGGCAACCGTGATCTTCATTTATGTAGAACGAGGTTACAATGGCCATTTGTCGGTAGATGTATTCTTGTGTGAACCTGAAATCTTCCTCAAACTTTACATGGTATCCAAAATAGTTCTATCGCCAAGGGTGATGTACATGCATGCTTAATGCTCATGGTGCCAGTCAAAATGTGAAGTCATCCATATGTAGACATGTGTAAAGGTAGAATTATAATTTTCCTTCCTTTGTGATATTTTCTGAATTTTACTTACTCTATGCCCGATAATTCTTTCCTTCCTTCCTGTTTCATCACATACCCTTTTGTAAGGACCAATAATTACATACCCTTTGGTAAGAAGCAATAATAATGTAAAGTTCGGTCCATAGCATCATCAAGTGTCTGTCTTACGATGACATCATATTAATAACTTGAACAACACTTTCATTGTTTAGCAAAATGTGATGCAGTAGTGTTTCATGAAGTACCAATACTTGTACACTGCCGGCATAATGAGGCCAAATCTAGCACCTGAATGTGGAAATATTTCATGAAATCTGGCCAGCTGGGATAACAATGATGATTTCTATGGAAACCTGCAAACCTTAGTAAACGTGACGCATCTGTGAAAAGGCTCAGTTCGAAGGGGCCAAAAAGATTTTCTCTATGAACATGCTCTCTTGTCATTAAAAGCACGGAATTTATTTCGCACACTGGCAAATCAGCGTGCACAGGTGGTGTGATACTTATAAGGTGCATTTGGTGTTTAAACACCTCTTGTGAGGTCGATCAACACTCTTAAAAAATGCATGGCTTGAAACTACTGTACATGTAAAATTGTAAATCATAATAAATGATTACATTTTCTTTTATATCATTTTTCCCGGTATACATGGTATGGATTTTTTTCAAACCTTTTTGAAGTTTTTCCTAGGGAATGTCTGTAGGTATGCCATCATTCATTGATGAGACTGCATATAATGGATGATCTTGAATTCCCCTGGCTTATACTTTGGAGCAACACAGAAGGGCCGGAAAAACAAAATTTTGAAATTGTGACTCAATGGACGGGCCTGCAATCCTTCCTGGATGAACTGCTTTCCTTTTTTTTTTTCTTCAAAATTTCGGTCGCTACTACATCGCAGTGTTGGAGAGTCAAGGACAGATTGTTTTTATCATTTCCAGGAAGATGTTCTCAAAAAAAGGTTGAGGAAAGCCTGTTTGAAGCCCTGGACCAGAAAGTTTGTTTCTGCTTTTGGGTAGCTATCTAATTTTTTTGAAAGAATATCTGGCCTAGAGCAGGTGTGAGCTGGATTTTTTTTTTTGGGGGGGGGGGACTGTAAGCTAGGTAAGAGACTCTATGTTGGATCCTGTGCTTGCGCCTTGGGTGTGACATGACTGCTGCAGGGACGCTTGTTGGCCACCTAATGGGAGGCAGGGTGGTTGGTCGATCAGGGTCAGATCAGCTGTGATGTGGCCTCTCTGGCAGACAGAGTACTGGGTCCATGCTGGTAAGAGTCATGATTATTCTGTTGGTTGCATTTGGCTTGTCCCTTGGAAGCTGCAATAGAAAATGTCCTCCTCCGGGTATCGGGCACTCCTGCAATCAGGCAAATTAGAACACACACACACACACACACAAACACACACACACACACACACACACACACACACACATGCATAATGATCGGTAGCATAGTGAGGAAGAGAAAGTATTTCAGGGGCCATGAAGGCTAAATCAAAATCAGCATACTCTCTCATCTAAGTTTCCAAATGTGGTCCTCAGGGGTGGCTGCATATTGTTCCACTTTTTTTTTATGGATGAAAAATGTCGACTGAAATTGATCACGTATCACAATATTATGAGACTTACTGTTGACATGTGAGCTTTAGTGATTTTATCCCACTACATTAACTGAGCGGAACTTTGGATATGAAGTTGGTACCCTTCCCAATCCATAGTACCGTCAAACTGTTGAACTCTCATATTATTAACAATTTGCAGTTCTCAGATGTTGACCCTTTTTAAACAAATTTACTGTTGTAGGCATATTAGCTGCGACCCTACTTCCGAAGAAGGAATGTAAGTTGCTTGACGAATTCCCATTTATACCAGCATTTCCAGGGGCTTTTCCTGTCAGGAAAAGTACCACCTTTTGCAGTAAAGCTTTTGATTGCTGTTTGTTTTGCATTCAAAGGATGTTGAAAGAATTTTTCTGATCAACTTTATGTTGTATTGTGTAATCCTGGTTAACGTTCTGCCCACGTAATCATAAAGTCTGCCTTGATGACAATTGTGCTGCAATCAAATCCAAAAGAAATATAAATTCCCAATCGATCAGTATTTTTTCATTGTCTCGATCCAGAAGTGAACCAATAAGTCATTTCCCATGACGTTATCGAGTCTGTCCTAAAACCAGGAATGGACCCATCTTCCTAGTCTATGGGCCTTGTATCTATCTGAAATTTGGGAGAAAAATATCAATGAACTTTTGTGGGGTGGGGGAGTTGGGGGGGGGGGGATAAGCAACTGAGGACATACATGCACAAAAACAAGCCACATTTTAAAGGATCCATGCATTTTTGTCACTATAATTTGTCTTTCCTAATAATGCAGCACCATAGAGTTGCGATTTGTATAGTAATCTATGCTTGTTTATTCTTTACAAGCTCCATAATATCATCTATTCATTGCTGTATCCACTCCAAATAATTCGAATGCAAAATATACCATTAATTGCAAAATGTTTGCAGAAATAATGTTAATATCACTGCAGTCAGTTATAGATAGGTTTAAAGATCGTAAACAATTTTATGTAACTTTCATGTTATTCCCTTGCTACGTCCAAACAATCAGGATCCACATTTTAGTTCAAACAAAGAGGGGGAAGGCGAGAACAATATGGTGTGGCAGGGAATAACTGATGAAGATGCATAGCAATAAAAATTACATGGTGAAATTGATTTGTTTCCTTTCGCAACAAATAGTTAACAAACTGCACCTACTAGGTCTGAATCTTCTCTGTTGGCTTAGGAATAAATGTTTTCATCTGAATATATTTCTGAATCTAGTTGTTTTAAAGGTACAGGCACTGCTTAATTAGCTCCTATTAAGAGCTCAATGGTCAGAAATGGTTAAAATATTTATGCTTGTAAAACAGACCCTTCTATTTGTTTATCTCTTGGCATCATTCCCTTCCACATGTTTATACTGTTTTGTATGTCTTGTTTTTCTGTCATTTCTTCGTGGGAGCAATTTGCCTAGGGCACGGCGCTTTTTCCTAGTTGTGGTGATGTTATATTTTAAGTAAATGACTGATCTTGGGTCATATGACAATGTATTTTTGATGATACTTACATCACACAGTCACATGATAATAAACATCAAACTGTTCGCTTTTTGCCCCAATGGAAATATGAAGACAATAGTAAAGGCATGTGTGCTTTCTGGCAACTCATTTCCAAATAACTGCACAAAGATGAATACAGTAACAGGTAAGTACAGAAATGATGCTGATATGATAATGCTGATTATTCGATATATGACTGATGCTTCCATTTTATGACCTGTGATCCGTGATGATATGTAGACAGCTTTCAAACATATTATATGTCCCATTATAATCCATGCCCACATGAGCTCCAAGGAAAAGCCCCCAAAACCCTGAATAGTGTTTCTTATAGGATGTTTATACTTCAAAAGCATTGGGAAGCACATGTTATTTTCTGTGGTAATATCATCAGTTTTCAGAAATATTCCTGGTATACTTAAAAATCCGCAAATAGCACAAATTACAAACCAACTGGCACAAGTATAGAAAAGCCATATGTTTTTCTTTTTTCGCAATGCATGAACGATTCCTGTAAACCGAATTAATGTGATGCTTGAGACACAACAGGCTGAGGATGGTAAGGTCCAAGTTCTAATAAAAGAAAGTATTTTGCACCATATACTTGACAGCCACTCCAACCTATGCACAGTGTATCTACAGCCGAAGGTAATGTCGGCAAAGGCAACTATGAGGGTGCCAGCTGTTGGTCCAAAACAATGCATCACCATCCAAATTTGAAATATGCGAATTTGGTTGCTGGTCTTTATTTTCCTGAAGTACACAAGGGTACCGATAATTGTAAATCCCGACATTGTGAAAAAGATAACAGATAACACACTTAAATACGCATTACGTAGTAGACTTTGACACCAAGGCAAATTTGATTTTTTATGTTGAGACTGCACCATTTTAGATGCTAAACAGCATAGTCGATAATCTTGACTGTATAATATTTGAATGCTAAATCGCTGATCAAATACGTCTCCCTGCAGATGCTTTATGTCGGAGTTTAACATCCAGGGTCCATAAAGAGCATAGGCCATTGAAGCTCCCCGTATGTAGCATATGGATACTACTATTTGACAAAAAAAAATGGAACTTATGCAGATCCAAAAAAGCATTATTTGCAGCTCTATACATATTTAAACCAGAAATATGTAAGAGCTTAAGATTATACAGACCTTTAAATGCATAATTTGCCAGCTGTTTCAGCTGATTGTTTGACAGTTGTATCGATTCTAACAATTTTGGCTTATAAATAGGCAATATGGCAAGCATAAAATGTGATTGTGTACTAGATCGAGAAACACGAGGTTTTGAACCCCATGAAAAGCTTACGATGCCACTGTATGTATGTTATTTAAACTTAAATATAAATATGTACCAACCTCTGATCCTTAACTGAGTATTCATTTAAATGATCTATCTTATTTCTTGAAATAAAAAAGCGTTCGTGTGGATTTAGATAAATCAGGAATCCTAAATTTATTTGTGTCTCTGCAGTCAATTGCAAATCCTAAACAGGTACATTTATTGGGGCAGATGTACTTTTCACAAAAGTTCTCATTATCGTCTGATCTACAGTTAACTTCCCTGTCACAAACCTTACGTGGATGTAAACACGAATGTTCTACCCTACAATTAAAGTAAAAAGGACAAGTAAAGTTTTTGCATGTAATTTCATCTGCACTTCTTGGACAGTCCCACTGACCATCACAAATTGCAATTACTGGTATGCAGTAACTGTTTGAGCACTTAAAACTATTTGAACACATCATACGAGAACAAGTCTGGAGGTGCTGTCCACTCCTACAGTATTTCATTGTGCCGTTTATGTGACGGTGGTACATACAGGCAACAGAATGGTGGTAACATGCTGATGAAAGCTCAGATGAACATGGAAGCCAATTAACATCCGAGCATTCTATGGGAGATATTTGTCCAAAGGTAACCTGTCTTACTGTGTTATCTTGACGTTCAGTCTGCTTGGTCTCTATGCTTATTGACAGAAAGAATTGGTCCAGAAGGAAAGTTTGTTTATGCGTGTACTCATCTTCATCACTTCCATCATTACATTGACTTTTTCTATCACAAATTTGAGAAACAGGAATGCAGATACCTGGTTTACATCGAAAGAAAAACTGTGAACAGAAACACATCTGGAACCGACTGTGTGTCAACGAGTACCTATCGTGTTGATAAGCAAAGCAGGCCCGAGGACGAACCCATTCATCTGATTTGTCAAAGCAGTCATTAATACCATCACAGACATACATACTCAGAATGCATTCTAACAGGCTGCACCTAAATTGGTATGAACCACACTCTTTAACATTTGAGATGAATTTGGAGCTGCAGAGGACCCCTTTCGGATCCTCAGGTACTTTGTGCTTTATTATAAAAGGAATGTTATTTATATTACAACATTTCCCACATTTGTCATAACAAGCCTTCGACAGTACTTAACTGGATAGTCTGAATATTATTTGTCTATGTCTTCCTGATTGTGTAATAAGCTGGCTTTGTTTTACCAAATAAAATAAGCAAATAACTGATAGAGGAAACAATCATAAGAAGTGTAACGGTAAACTCACCATATTGATCTAAAAGTTAATCTGGCATAGTGTTTTAAATGGTTAGTATTATGCCCTAATGTCTCATATGATACAATAGTCACTCTGCTCACTAACAGACTACATGTGCGAGATGCGTTTGCAAAAAGCTCGATATTATTAGGCTGTAGATGCGAGTAAATGCAATCTCTTTTTATAGGGCCCAATATTGTCGACATCCAAGAAATAGCTTGCGTAGCATATTTGTTTTTTTTTTTCAGATTGTTGGACGGTAATGCTACTGGACTTTTCACAGATAAAGGTTGTCTTTGCGAAGGGGATAAAACACGGAACCATCACCCAGTTTGAACGCCCTATGTTGGAATATATTATAATGGCTCCACATTTGGAAAAGCTAACTAGATTTTTAAAATCTATATGGCGTTTGGGTTTACAACACATAGGGCACTGATCCTTTAATCTCTGTTTTATTTTCATGTTGGATATATATCTGTAATCTATCAAGAGTATCAGACTCTTTGTGGCATTCCGCATCGGACATTCTCAGTACCTGATTTTTCAGCACCCAAACAGGAACCTGATTCTGAAAAAAAATCAAAAGAACAAAAACAAGAATAAATATATAATAAAATGAAATAGAGAGACAGGCATACAACTTCCTGTTGCAATAAGTAGAACATTTAAAATGGGATCGATAATATGAGTGTGTAGAATAAACCTCCTATATCACCGTGTAGAGCAGAAAATCTCCTGGTTAAAACATTTTGATTTGTCTTCGAAGGTAATTCACATTCGGTAGTAAATCATTTCGGCGATAGGTGCTTGGCTTTGGCAACAACAATGGCAGGAATCGATACAAGATGGTGTCATGTCTTACCACAGTCATTGAGCACCGGTCATCAATTAATATCAATGGAAATGGGTGGAGCTTAGTGGTTGTCAGGGATGGTTGGCAGTAGCCAGGCATAATCACCAGTGACCGTGAGGGCTAAGTCAATGGCAGACCTTTCCAGATTGTCTTCTATCGCTGATAAATGGACGAATTGTTCTCTTGTGTTGTCAAATTTTGAAGTTAATGAATTTTATTCGTTAGTACTGAATGTGTTGTTACTTTTAAAATTTCGTATACAATCGTAAAGATAGAAGCCAATTCATTTACTTGCTTTCGCTTTACCTGTCATGTACCAGTGATTTACTTACATCACCAATACATGCTGCGAGTATATGTAGCGGCTACACGCGTGCGTATCATTTTTTTCTGCTCTAACCGTATAAGAGAGACTCTGCTTGAGAGGCTCTTACCGATTTTATATGCTTCCTCCGTTGACACATTTTTTGTTCCTTGCCATATTTGAAATACATTACTAAGCTGTGGTCAGAATTCCTGCTGCACTACTTTATCATAGATGCTTTGGGGCTAACGTACGTTCGGCCAATATTTCTTTGAGTAAAATATGAATTTTACCTTATTTTATCTCTATGGTGCAGCGTGTACATATGTGTTCCTGGATGTCTGGTAGCCGTTTTCCAAAGAATTTTAATCTAATCCTGAATTTCATCAGAAATCTTTGATCAAATGCTTCATTTAATATAATTTGATTCAAGGGATTAACACGTATTCACGGGAGCAAGATTAAATGACCAGTGTTTTTTTCATTTTTTTATTTGATATATGAGAACTTTACACCTTCACAGGCAAGGTAACTTTTCGTTGTTAAGGACACTTGTCAACATTCAAGATATCGTCTGCATGACACCGTAATGGCGGCAGAACACAAAAAAGCATGCCAGGTCAGCCAATTTTTCGGCAGTGGGAATGGAAGACCTCCAGAAACAATATGAGGCAAGCAGACACATACTGTGTTGCAAGTTCAAAGAACCAGCTGATGGCACAGGTGCTGCCGAGAAGGCCAATGTGTGAGCCAAAATATAAGCAATGGCTAACAGGTAGCATTAGCGTATGCCTATAAATCAATGAATAGTTTCGTTGCAAATATAAGGGCAACTCAATCTTAAATGAAATTTTCTTGAATGTATGTAGAATACAAAAACTTAGAAAGTTTTGTGTGAGCAATGGAGGCCTACAATGAATTTTAAACAGGTGATTATGTTTGTTTACGAAAAATGCTTATGTATATTTATGAGCAAGTCACATGACAAGGACGTCATGTCTTGAAGTCATGGCGGAAAGCGTTTTATTTACGTACACCATTCAGGCTCATTTCTTGCTCCCTTCATGAACAGTGTAGATGTTGGCCACCAATATCTGCATGTAAGTTGATAAGAGATAGGAATTTTTTTTTTTTTTTTTTTTGCTGTCAAAATGAGCAACATACTGGAGTGCAATTATGCCAATATTGTATTTTAAGGAACGGTTGTGACATGCTGTCCTGTTTCCCAAACAGGTCTGGACAATGCTGAACTGCATTGGAACTGCAAACCGGGTACTGAATGAAGCCAGGATGGCAGGAATTAGCGTCACTATCTTACGATGTTGATATAATACCTCTAATATATCTAACTTATCAAGTGACAAAGTCATTGCTGAAATTGTAGTGCAAATGAGCCACATTACTGAATGGCAAAAGGAATGTTGAACAGCAAGCAACAGGTTTATGCATATGCAGCAGGCATTGGAGTTTTGCTGGAGGGTGTGTATTCATTTTTGTAACCATGGAACAGTCGATTACGAAAACCACGTTTGTGAAGTGGGGAAAAAGATTCAAACCCTTCCTACTTAAGATGGAGATATCCCGCATTCTTATCGTGAAAATCACCTAATTTTCCAACCTTCCTTCTTATTGACAGTGCTCCTCATAGTCAGCAAATGGGGCTCCCACTCAGAGCAGCTGAGTCTCCGGGGCAGGGGTGGCGGCGGGGAGTGGAGTAGGGATCGAGTGCTTTACTCAGTGAAAATTCATATTTCTGAGGAGATGTTGCACCAAACACTAGATATATGGCCTTGAAATGGTGAAAAAAATTACATTTCAAAACTATATATGGTAGAGGCATCACTGATGGGGTGAAGTGAGGGATAAAGTAGGAACTGTTGGAACTTTGGAGAAATAGCTCACTCTCAGTGAAGTAGAGTTACCATTCACATTTAAATAATCTTCATAGGTTTCTGCTATAGGCAAATCCAAATGACCACAACAAAAAGTTATATATGTTTAATTCATGGAAATTAGGAGAATACACAAAATTTGAATATTGATCAACTTAAAAACTGTTGCAGATAGAGGTGCCTTTCTAATGTCAATTGGTATGTTTGTGAAAAATCTTTATCGAATTACATATAAAAGAAAGTTGCAGAATTAAAATTGTACAAATTAGGCAAGTTAATGAAATTTAAATCCTTGATAGGCAACTTCAAAATTGCTATGAAAGTGGTGCTATTTTGACCTCAGTTAATCGGTTTTTGAGGTAGTGGCATCCCATGAACCATGCATCACAGTTGTAGCAATTTGATTAATGCAAATTTGCCAAAAATACACATAATCTGAATATTGCGTAACGTCTTGGTCCCTGTCTTGAAAGGCCACTCCAATGAGAGGCTACCTGGCTTGAAAGACCACATTTAACGGGTCACTGCTGCTATCTTTTCCATGTTACTGTATTTCTTGTGACAGGCCACTTGTCTTGAGAGGACCCTTTTGGGCTTGCCTTTGCGATGGCTTTTCAAGAGAGGGACAACTGTACTTCAGAACTATTATAGATAGACGTGGCATTCCAACATACATTTATGGGTTTGAGACACTGCTGAGTTGGTTATGCTTTAAAAGAAAAATTGGAACAGTTTTAATTATTCTTTCAGGAGTTTAATAAAAAGTGAAAATGCCATCTTAAAAATATTCTAGGAGTACAGGCTGATTCACTGACATACAAATAAAATTTCTGTAATTTCCTGAATAGTTAGTTTTTCTTTTATGTGGTATTTTTCAACTACTGGACGGAGAAGCACTAAAAGTTTAAAAGTGAAGATTAGGAATCGGATCAAACTGGTAAGTACCAATATTATCATAGGCTACACTTGGCTAAGCGTCTAAGCATTCCCATGTTAATCAATAATCCTGTACATTGATACCTGGTATTTCAAACACCTCTTCTTATGAGATCACGCACTTGTGGGTGTGACATAAAGAAGTTGAACTTCATAAAATGTACTCTTTATGCCGGAACAAATAGCTCAGTGCCAGTTATTAACCAATCACATGTCTTGATCAGCACTTGAAAGTGAAACTGTACCTGGCCAGCAGAGTAGTATAGTAAAAAAAAAAGCTTCATTATTCTCCCTCGTCATTAAAAGTATATGAGCAATTGCATGATTCAGTTGCCCCCCTCCCCAAATAATATTGATTATGATAATGATTATGTTAATAATAATAATAAAAATGATAAAAATAATAATAATAATGATAATAATAATGATAATGATAATGATAATGATAATACTAATACTACTACTAATAATAATAATAATTATAAAATACTGCTTTGAAACTTTTTTCTTGAAATTTCCGCAAAATGGATACGAGGTAATAATAATAATAATAATAATAATAATAATAATAATAATAATAATAATAATAATAATAATAATAATAATAATAATAATAATAATAATAATAATAATAATAATAATAATCCATATGAACATTGAATGGGATGCAGAAATGCAATATTTTGGGCAGGTCTGTTGTCATATGATCCTGGTGGCCCTTGTGAATTCTTTGCATGAGATGACTAAAATGATCGCAAGACAGAACATAGCTAAGGATTTAATTACATGAAAGAAAATATACAGCCTGCCTTTGCACAAATGTACAATACTTATTTTAGATGGGGAGAATATAGACATCTTTGTGTCATAAATATATCCAAAGTTTTGTTTTGAATTTTAAAGAATTAATAACGTTGAAATTTTCCAAAATATTCGCTTCATTAGTTATGTTGCGCAAAATTACTTGGTTAACAAAATCAAGACTCAAAATTTTTAAAAAAATGTGATTGTGTTCATATGCTTGAAAGTACATTTTTTCCATTATACTGTGGTCAATATTTCATTGGATATAATGGGTGAAAGAGTCAGTAATGCAACGTGTCACTGACACAACAAAATGCTTCCTGTGTCAGGCAGATTTCCTATAACAGAATTTGGAAGTTAACTCATAATGCCGAAACCTTGTATAAAACATAAAAAAATGTGCATTAGTATTCAGGACGGTGAACTACAGTACATCAACCTAAATGTGCTTGTTGAAGATAACTCAACAGAGGTCATTGAAATGTTCATTTAAATCTATTCTGAGTGTTGCATCAGTAACATAAAGCACATAATCATGGTGATACAATAACTTTTCATTTCCAAATTCTGATATTTTAGCGTAATTAATGTAATTACATTATCACAGTTTCAGACAATTCTTGAAGTATTTTACACATTACTAGGTATGCAGGGATCTCAGGTCAAAAAAAAAAAAAAAAAAAAGAAGAAAAAAAAAAAAAATAGCAGATACATAGTTTTGAACTCTTACATTCCAGCCAGTAGTCTCCCATTTTGGAGACTACCAATTGATTAAAATGTCACACCTTCTGTAATTAGTTTGTTTTGTTTTCGTGCACCTTTCATGCAAATTTGATCAAATATGTCAATCTTAAAGCCTTCGGGTTGACATCTGCAAGACATGCATGCATATATTAGTAGCATCATCCGAAGCGCCCCCCTCCCCCAGCAGTTGTCTCCTCATTCAGGTATAATAACACGGCCGAATTTAAAAACATATTGGAACCACCGGAAACAACATGAACCACTCAATTCCATATCGAGGCTGCATTATCATATTTTTCTTTTAAAATTCAGTCAACTATAGACTCATACACATGAAGGAAACGTATAATACTTCTGTCTGAAACATTTTAAATTTTAGAAAAATACTTTCCAGTCAAAACATATCATATTTTACTTTAGGGTTACCGCATAACTTCAAAGAACACGCACACAAAAATTCATACCTAACTTTCTCCTTCAATTCAATGATACTTTTATAGAGAAACAAATGATGTCCTACTTTTGATGGTCCCTTATCACAACTCTCCAGACAAACTACATTGTGAAAATTTGCTAAGTTATAAATAGTACCTGTTTATATCTGATCTTCATTCCACATTGCTGTGATATCCCATAAGTCATGATATTTAGCTCAGCTGACTGACAAGTCAGCTGAAGTACCATTATGTGGTGGCTAGGCATTCATCTTCAGGACAAGATAAAAGAAAGTGTTACACCAAAGAAGAATGTTCTGATTTGATAAAGTATATTATCAAAATGCATACTTTGTCTGTGGAAATAAAGGATTTCGACAAATAGTTGGAATACCCATGGGAACTGATCCAGCTCCTGATATTGCCAATTTATATCTACTTATTAAGAATTCAAATGGATGGAAGATTTGGAAAAAACTCACTACACCACTGCAAACGGATTATATATACAAACTAGAATATTCATCGATGATCTATGCACTCTTAACAACAAGGAGGAGATCGATAAACATTGGAAGGAATTTCACCCAAAATAACTAATTTTGGATAAAGAACACGAGGGTGACAATGAGGCAATTTTTCTTGATCCTGAAATAGCAATTGACAACAAACAGTATGTGACAAAGATTTTTGACAAAAGAGAAAAATTCATATTTGACCTAGTTTCATATCCTGATATCACCAAAAACATTTCAGAGAACCTAGCCTATGGTGTGGATATTAGACAGGTTTTATGCAGTAGCAGAAACACATCACAAATAAGTGACCTTATAGGGAGAAAAAGAACACTGATGAAAAAACTTTGCCATAAAACCTATTACACCAAAAACTTATATAAAACTCTGTTGAATTGTTTCCATATATATGGAACAATACTGACGAAATGCAACACTCATTCGAAGACACTAATAGATTATATTCATCTAGTTAGGTGGGGCTAACAAAGAAGTGGTGGTAAGACGATAGTTGGTATACCGTAAAGTGCACTTAAACCCACCTACATATTTTATCTAGTCTGTCTACAGTCAGAAACCACCATTCATTGTTAGCTCCTCTTATTTCATCACTTCGGTGAACAGGTGACTACAGTCAATTACCTTAAACACTCACTTTACGATCATTGTCAGTACAAAAGGGTAAGATACTAGAGACGTCTGTCATCTGTCCTTTTGGTCTTCCATCCATGAGTGAGTTTCGCCTCCTTTCTGAGGTCACAGTGCAGCATTCATGAAGTTAACTCTTGATTATAATCTGAGATTTACTTGAACGGGGACATTCATGTTGCACATGTTAGTGTTCTTCCATCAACGTCAGACCTACCCAGTACATGCGTGACCTTGATCCTATCCTAAGTTAACACAGTAACAAGTGCCATGAATCTCTAGGTCAGCTGAGCATGGGCCGTTCACACAGCCCCCTTTTTTACAAGTTGATTTGATGATGCCATTCAGATGTTTATACAAGAAGATTCCATTCTTGCTATCGTAACCAGGTGTCACAATGATGTTTAGGTTTTCTTTCAATGTATATCTTCGTCCACCTTGCAATGTTGTCCCAAAAGTCACAAATATAAGAATGTATGTGATGAAAAACTGGAATTGAGCAACAAAGAGTAAAGTGAAGTTTGCTTGAAAATTGTTCCTAATATACCTGCGTAGTGGCTTGAAAAAAGGCCAGAACTAGCATTTATATTCATGCATTCTGATTTGATATCATGTAAGCCAATGGAAATTGCAATGGAAACTCATGCTTTTCTACTTCCTATCTAAAATCCACATCCCCCAGAC
The DNA here is from genome assembly GCA_964020975.1 of Hermodice carunculata. Taxonomy (NCBI): domain Eukaryota; kingdom Metazoa; phylum Annelida; class Polychaeta; order Eunicida; family Amphinomidae; genus Hermodice; species Hermodice carunculata. The sequence continues at coordinate 16,482,663 of OZ026623.1, read as the reverse complement.
AATCATGGACATTAATAGATCTTGGATGAGTTTAACAAGATGAAAAGGATTTATTTTATCAATTGATGGAAGACACCAGGCTGTACCAGGCCTTCTGTATTCTTCTTCTTCTTCTTCTTCTTCTTCTTCTTCTTCTTCTTCTTCTTCTTCTTCTTCTGCTTATCATCATTATCATAGCCATTATTACTATTATTATTATTATTATTATTATTATTATTATTATCATCACCATCATCATCATCATCATCATCATCATCATCATCATCATCATCATCATCATCATCATCATCATCATTATTATTATTATTATTTTTTCTTCATTTATTTACTTTTTTCCGTCTCAGAGACGTTCAGGTTAGAGGTTAAGGTTAGAAACACTCCCACAGAAGGAGGCCAATTGTGTGTGTGTGTGTGGGGGGGGGGGGGGTATCTTGATACAAGAGGACTGGGGTATGATCTCAATGCTAGTCATTCCAGCCCTACAAGGGACAGAAAGGGGACTTGAAATTGGAATCATCAATTTTCCTGTAGTGGGTAAGTAAGTAAGAAAGTACAAGTAGCTCTTACTTGTGTCGGTTCTGTTTTTATTTATTTTTTTTTTTTTTTTAAGTATTTCATCTATGGCAGTGACTACTCAGTATTATTAGCGGTATATTTTAATGTTATGAAAGTATCTTATATTATGAGTGGTACAGTTACATAAGTCATGTAACAATTAATAGGAAGTAGGCTAGTTTGGTTTTCATTAGGAATGTGTTCCTAAAAATGATGAGGATTTACATACATTACTTGCAGATGAACATGTTGACATCAACAACACACACCAACAAACTGCCACAGCAGCAACTGAGAGTATGACAAAAGGTCAAAAGTTAAAAAAGTACATTTCAATTCAGAATACCATATGGGCCCTTTACATGCATGTTATTTACAGTGAAACTGCAGTAATTTTTAGCCAGCTGACTTGTCAGTCAGCTGAGCTTATACGATGCTTCTTTTTCCATCCGTCCACAATTCACATTCTGGACTTCTCCAAAACCGTTAGCCAGATTCACTTTAAACTTGGCAAGCATGAACCTTGGGTGAGTCATTGCCAAGTTTGTTCTAACGCTTATGCTGCACTGATTTCTTTTGATGGCAAAAACGTTGATAATTTTGACCATGTTTGTGTCAAACTTGGTAGGAAAGTACCTTTGATAAGTGTCTACCTATATTGTGCAAGTGAACATTCTCCATTATTTTTTTGGAACCTGGACCTCATTCACATGGACCCAGGGCAACTGACATGATCTTTATTGTTCACTCAATAATTTGAGATCTGTTTTGAGTTAGGACCTTGATGTTGTAAACGTTAATGTTTCTCTATAAAGTTCATGGTTAGTCGGTACATAAGTGACTTTGACCTTATTTCTGGGATTACAGTGCAACATACATGAATTTTACTCATCCTTATAACTTGGGAACTACTTCAACTGGGAACTTGATGTTATACATATTAGTGTTCTTCTATAAAGGTCAGACTTACTCAGCACATGGGTGACCTTGATCTTATCCCAAGTTTACAGAGCCCCAAGTGTGATGGATCTCTGGGCCATTAAACATGGACTGTTCACACAGTACTCGTGTTTATGTATCCAGAGCAGCAATATTTGGCATATTAACACCTATTTCAAACAAACCCACCATGTAAACCAGTGCATTTGTAATCAAATTATGTGATCGTAATTTAAGAGGCATAGATAGATAAATTGATACTAGTTATGATTGCCAATGATTAGCATACGTAATTTTGGTGTCTTATACCTTCTTCACATGCTTACAGTTTTTTAAGTTCATGTTTGAACAGTATCTTGTGACGAATGGTGAAAATCTAGTGTATTTTGTCAATGATGCAAATACATGCAAATGACCATGTTGTCATCCACAGTCCCAAAATTAGGCAACAACCTGTCACAGCAGCGGCTGAAGGCATAAAAATTATATTATAAATCAGAATATTTATATCATCTTTCCCTGCATATTTTTTGCAGGGATATTTTTATTTTTAGCTTAAGTCGTCTATATCACATGGGCTTATATAATAGTCTGTTGATCCATCTGTCCGTTGTCCTTCCACCATTCACATTTTTGACTTCTGAAAAACCATCTGCTGCATTAACTTTAAAGTTGGTGGGGATGTACCTCGACGGGGTCTCTACGTTTTGCAATTGGTTAGCGTCCATTCAATCTATTATTTTCAGCGCAGCTGACTTTTTAGTCAGTTAAGCTTATACGATGGTCTGTCTTCCGTCCCTCCAGAATTCACATTTGGACTACTCAATGACTGCCAAGTTTATTCAAATGGTCACACTCCTGTGAATTATGGATTTTTTACAATCCATTTTTCATGAACTATGAGGGTTATTCGCTAGAGGCTGGACTTACCTAATACAAGGGTGACCTTGATCCTACCCCAAGTTCACAGAAACACAAGTGTGATGAATCTCTAGCTTAGCTGAGCAAGGGCTGTTTGGACAACCCTCTTGTTTTGAATTTTTATGTTTAGTTTTTTTGGCCAAATCTTTTATGGTTAATGTTTTCTCTGAAATTGCCCAGCCAATTGCTTTGAAATAGGAACATTTCTGGAGGCCACCTGGACCTTAATTTGGGCAGGCCAGACTTGGCTTATGAATTGTCTGAGCACAAGGCTACTCCTCTCTTCAAGTTATATATATATATATAAAAAATAGCAACATTTGACTTGTTAACATCCAGTTCAAATAAAGTCATAATGCAAACAAGTGCACTTTTAATTGAATTCTGTAAGCATGATTTAAGATACATGGATAGGTTAATTTGTACTTGCTTAAAATGATCAATATTAATTGTGCTTAATTTTGGCATCCATTACACTCTTCCCATGCTCACAGTTTTCAGTGCACCTCTGATATGTAGGTTGTGATGAATGATGAATATCTTGTGTATTTTATCAATGGTGCAGATGAAATTTTGCAGATGCATAAACACTTGGGCCCGTATGCATAAAGGTGGTTTAGCTGTGGTTAAACTTATTCCAGGGAACAACCATGGGGTAAAGTCTAATCCGTGTGGAACAAGGCATTGCAAAGTAACCTCTGGTGTAAAGTTACACCTGGTTTAAGCATTCGTATGCAAGAAGTAAGTATAGTTTAATCCATGGTGTAAATGGGCTTACACTGCCCCAGATTTCTAAACCTGCCAGGGGGGTAGTTTAACGGAGGTGTAGGTTTCAGTGGAAGTCAATTTCCTTGTATACGGGGGACCTGTCATAATATGTAAAGTAAATAATCATACCTCTTTACATTTAGTGAAGGTTTAGATATGGTAAAATACCAAACATTGATACCACCATCACGAAGGATCAGCTCCATTTCGCATACCTTTTGCTGTTACCATTTATTAACAAAATTGTACTGTGTGTACATTATTCAAACATGCCAAATGACTCACTATTCGAATATTAAATGTGTTTGCTCTACTGCATATTTACACACAAAAATACTTTAATTACAGAAATCCACACCGTATCCATTACTAGTATGAACAACAATGACCTTTTCCTTAAAACTGAATATTTTAAAGCAAAACTGTTCTTGCGCTCATCAAGTAATACATGAAGGCATAATTCTTTTGCTTTCATTGAAAACATTGCTTTGAGTGGAAACAAAATCAAACTAAGATTTTAACTTAACCTGGTTTCATAAATGAAAGCCATTATAAATATCATCTAGCTGTTAAAATACCGGACCAGTCACTTTTTATTAACAGTTCAATACACTGCAAAGAACAAATTAAAGTGATCTTTTCAACTTTTCAGCTCCATGTTTTGCTTAAAATAACAAATTTAGCTAAAAGTATTTATACAATATGCAATATACTTTAACACAATATCAGTAAATTAATGTCACAAGTTATTGAATAATATTGCAGTAAAAGTCACTTACAACAAGATCAAGAATTCCATAGCAATACATAATCCCCCACCGGAGAATAGGTGATACAGTTGACCCAATTTTGGCGTGGAACACACCCCTAACCTATTATGTGTCAACATACCATGGCAGGTGTACATGCTACCGTGTATGAAGTATGGCCTGGAAAAACTAAAACAATATAAGAGGTCAAAGATGAAAGTCACTGTGACCCAATTCAGCGTGCGACCCACCCTTATGCAATGGAGTGTCCAGCCACCAAATGTGGTAGAATTAATTCTTATGAAACAAGGAACATGGCTAGTATAGGACAAGGTGAAACGTTATAAGGGGTGAAGGCAGGAAATAAGTCACAGTGACCCAATTTTGGTGCATAATACAGCTATTCTAAAAAGTGCAGGTCAATTTGACCCAATTTTCAGTGCATTACACCCTATACCGTAAAATGCAGAGCAGCGAAATGTCCTTGGTTTAGGTCTTACGGAACACAATTTAAATATTCACGCGTTTGGAAGTAAAGCAGAAATTATTTTTCTGAATGAGTTACGCAAAAGAGTATCCTATGTGACGGAAAAGAAGTGAAGTAAGCACAGGGGATACAAACCATGGTCACGTGGTTTGTTTGTTTGTTTGTTTGTTTGTTTGTTTTTTACGGTTGTAATGCAGGTTTTCAGTCACGCTAGGTCGGACCTTTATTATATACACTCAACATTTATTAACGATTTCAATTTTAAAGGAAGTTTATGTAACGAGATTTGTTCAGTTATTTATTCATTTCTTTTATTTAAAAGAAAAATTATGTTGGGTTCAGAATCTTGTTCCCGATGTTAATTTTCCATGCGCCGAACACAGGAATCCAGAGTTTGTAGGCCAAGTATTGTATTTCTTAAGCTTTTCTCTCTGATTTTTTTGCTGAGCGGCTACGTTGACCAATGAAGGGTAACATTTATTGACGTTTGTTTTTCTATGCTTTCGAATAAGGCATACATGGTTTTAAACAAATATATATATATATATATAATTTTCCTATTCGCCGAACACAGGAATCCAGAAACTCGAAAGAGGTGAGGTTTATCATTATTGAGACAAGTGAACTGCTTTTTGTATTTTGTATGCGCAATAAGAAAAATGGAAGTAACTTTTCGATGCAAGATGAAGGTTTTATGGCAATTGTTTGTTAACAAATACATTTATTTGGATATTCAATAATTTTTTTATTAAAATTTGCCGGCTCCTTAGTTACTCTGTCCAGCTAAATGCAATTTGGTTGTTAAGTTGTGTGTCAGATGTCCTGTAAGTGTAACTAAGAAATATGGCTTGCACAAGCCGAAATTTCTTGTGGGGTTAAAGGTCGGAAAATGGGTCACAGTGACCTAATTTGGGCGTGACACTCTGCCATTCAAGGAAGCGTCTACACGCAAAATTAATTTACCGTGAGCCCAAGGTTATATGAAATATGGCACATAATAGCCCCTCCGCAAGGACGGACAGATAAGCAGACGGGTAACTAAAATTGTTTTAAGTTATACAATGGGTAAGTTACACCTCCTTTATGCATACAGGCCCTGAGGTTTAGGAAGAAGAAGCTGCCCTTGAACCACCTCAGACAAAGGGTAAAGTTTCTAAACAGGAACAAGAGGACATGCGGTACAATTTACTAAATTAGGAATTGTATGTTGCAAAATTAACAGTTAAAAGAGAGATGACACCAGTATTTCAAGATTTTTATGCGAAATTTGAGAAAATTCCCTGACATCAATGACTTTAGATAGTCACTTCCATGCTTTTAAAAAGATGCGGGGGTGGTGTAGGGTGGGGGCTGTTGTCTTTAATGTAAGCTTGAAGCTAGTCCGCCATGTTTCTTCATTGAGAGATGGTAAAAAAAATCAACTTTGAAGCAAAAAAAAAAATCATTTATTCATGTATTGGTCCAGCATCGTTCTAGCCCTGCTGTGACGGATAATTTTCCAGTTGTGGGTCGAGTCTGGACACGTGCTTATAGCACTTGTTATATTGTAGTCAGCATCAGATATCATCTGTTCAGGAAAAAAGGAATTTTTATTCACAGTGATGCCTGTGTCAATCTATTTACCCCAAGGTAGGAACAAGAATGGCATGCATGCTCATCATGTAAAAAAATCTGACTCTGTTGTATTAACTCAAATTCCACCTTCCTGTGCTACCTAGGGCGTGTTTGCCTATTCTAGGTTTTATTGTTGGTGGACGTCATGAAATTAAGTTGGAAACATTAATATAAAAGGGCATGATTTACATTTGGAATGAAATCAATACAAGCCATGCTAGTCTTCCGTGATTCTCAGAATGACACTTCACCATCACCACCTAAACTTTTAATAAACAGCATGTGTATATCGCGACCAGTGTAATATTGTATACTTGTTTACTCCTCAATGCTAGAATGATAATTGGCCAGTAATATTAAACGTGTCACTAACATGTATCATTGTGTTTCAATAAATTACATAGAAAACAAGTACAAATAAGAAATACAAAACTTTATATATATATATATATATATATATATATATATATATATATATATATATATATATATATATATATATATATATATAACGGCCGTATCCTACGGGTCTAATTGGTATATTTGGTCGGACCAACATTTAGGTCAGAAGTATCACTAAAACTATGTTAATGAACATAAATTCGAATTAGGATTCCAAAGGCCACTCTCCTCAAGTCTCAGAAGCACGGCATCCATATATACAGCGAACAAGACAAGAGATAAAACACCACTCAGTTTAACACCATTACTTACAAACAATTTATCAGATATAGCAGTGCCCCATTTCACCTGTAAAGTTTGAAAAATGTTCAATTTTATTATTTGAATGCTCACATTCACTGATTTTCGAAACTTTTGATTGTTTTGTTAATTTTTTTCTAGCAAAATCTTCAATAGTCTTCTCTGAAACCACCAGACCAATTTAATTGAAATTGCATACACACGCGTCAGGGAATCCTTTAACCTTAAACAGGGCGCAGGTACAGGCCTCTGCACGGGAAGGCCATTTGACAATGTCTTACAGATTACTCTGCTTCTAGGTCTATACCAAGATTCTTCAGTTACACCTCTTTGGTTTATGATCAGGTTGGTCTGCTTATGTTCTATGCCGTGAATCTTCATTAACACCTTTTTGGACAGGGAAAGTGCTAGATGTGCCAGCTATTAGTGAACCAACCAGCTCCGGAAATGACTATGTCTGTTTGTCTTGGACGTATTTAGGTATTGAGTTGATAAAAATACCAGAATCAGAGATTTACGTTTACATGTTCTCAATGCCAAGTTCGATGTGAGAGCTCTAGAATACGTGTCTATTCCTAATTCAAAGTTTAAGTCGTTTAAACTTATTGTACTAGCTTTATAATTGGCTGAACTGTTTGATGAAGCACTATGGCGAGGAGTATGAATACAGCCTCTCTTAATTCCATTACGCATAACGAAGATTTCTAATGTATATTTTTCAAAGGTGTGCCAATATAGACTTCACTTATGAAAAAAACGTTAATGGTGATACATCCACTATCGAAACTATTCTAGTTTCCGAAAACTTGTATGACCAAGTGGCTAAGAACGATGTTCCTCCTGATGGCAAAAACACGTCAGACCACTCTTTGGTAACTGTCCTGCTGAATGTTCTTACTTTTAAAGTGTATGCTGATGAAGAAAACAGTGTTTTCTTTACGACCATAATGGCAATTAGCTACAAGTTAAAATATTGAGTGTTACAAAGTTTTATTGCAAATAAATTGAATTGGATGAATCTGTTATCGGAAGCTATACACTTTTCCAATGCTGTCGGTGGTCAACACGTGGGCATGTTACAACAATACCATGTCTTTATCATTGAAGCTTGCCTTGAAACTGGTCTAGACTTTGAAAAAGGAAAAACCGGGGTTAAGGTAACAAGTTTCATTGTATAGACGGCAAATATCATTCTGATAATGGTACTAACATTTTGCCGAAAAAATACAACATTTTGTAGACTTCTGACACAGCAACAAACAAATATAGCATGGACAATGCAAATTACAAAGCCATGTTGTAAGACAATTCGGAGACGCTGTCACATTAAAAAATGCAATCATTAAAAAAAATGTTCACTAAGCAATAGCAGAGGAACCATACACTCTGGAATCTCTTTCACCATGGAAGGGAATGACAATCTTTGTGAAACATTCATTGACAGAGATAAGAATAAATTCCTATGATTCCATCACATTGTCTCTTTGCAAAGCCGATGATGACATACCATTTTTTTTTGGATCCCTGCTTAGATATTGTGTATATTTGTGAAGTATTTGTTTAAGGTGGAGGGTCTGAAGCTGCACCTTTGGATAACCTTTAATCACTTATCATATTTTTGAATAGTCTGATACTTCAACTACATGCTCCCAAAAATTCCAATGTGTGAACATCAAATTTAAGTGAGATAATCGATCTGAAAACTTTTGTTTACAATGAAAAGTTTAAACAGTGCCGGACATATGGCTTTGTTTGCATGGGCATGATAATGAACCATGTCATTGTTTGCACAGTCATTAGTCCTTGACCGCTGGAAACCAATTGAGCTATTGAAGGGTCACTCACAGGAAACCATTAGCCGTGGAGAGAAGAATTGGCCAGTTCAGACTAATCACTACCATTGTTCTGATTACTTTGAAACTCTCTATTGATGTAAAAACAAATTAGCACAATCCACTTACCGGTCCCCAAATATGGAAAGCCGCATGTGAACCCACACCCAAACAAGCCAAGTGTGGTGTTCCCAAGTTGAAAAACATCGAGATTTAAGCCAAAAATATACTTTTGTTCAATGACAACATCACAGAGGTACAGCTACAAGTTTATTTCACACAATAATTAGAACACAAGGCAGAAGAAATGAGTATGTGTCATATTACAGCCATAAATGCGAAAAAAAATTAGCAACTTTTTCTATTAATGTGATTTCCTCGGAATTGATTTTTGTTCAACCCCTGCAATTTGTATCACGCCTCACGAACGTACAAATTGCCCTATCACATTAAAATCAACGGACATTAAAAGAAAAAAACATCATATCCAGGAACAGTTCCCAGGATTTTTTTTTCTGACAACCCCTTCCGTGACTTTTGGAGCAATTTATAGAAGAAAAATGAGCAAACAGTCAGGACTAAATTAAAAATTGTATAACTTTTTATTTATGCTATTTCAGGACTAACCATTGAATTCGATCCTGGATATGGATGTTTATTTTAAATTTCTTCTGATTTCAACTGGAAAATAACATTTTTGTGTGACTTCTGCGTGAAAAATGTGAAAATCATACCAAGTCAGAAAGAATGCTATACAATCTCAAAAAATTCCAATCCTGCAAAAAAACTTTATGGATACAAATCTCTGGATATGCAGTAATCAGAAAACATATAGGTTTAATGTACTTGTGAATAAAATAAATGGGTAATTGTGATCCAAAGTTGCCAGTCTCACTGGGCACTAGCTTCACAGCTTCCACCTTAAAGGACTTAGGAAGGAAGAAATAGAGGATAAAAACAGGCGATGTGGTTATATATATATATATATATATATATATACATATATATATATATATATATATATATATATATATATATATATATATATATATATATATATATATATATATATATATATATATATATATATATATATTTATATTTATATTCATATTTGGGATTTGGTTCAGTTTGTATTTCCCATTTTCGGCCAGGTAATTAGTGCCAAAGGTTGCTGGTTCAAGATCCGGCCATCCCACGGTAGCAAAAATGTTCAATGCCAATTTAATGTTCGTAGCCTTGCTTATGTGCATTCCCCGATCTGGGACAAACCTAATACATGGCTTGTACTGGGTACATTACAATGAATTGAGCATGCTATAATAATAATGATAATAATAATAATAATAATAATAATAATAATAATAATAATATAGATAGATAGATAGATAGATAGATAGATAGATAGATAGATAGATAGATAGATAGATAGATAGATAGATAGATAGATAGATAGATAGATAGATAGATAGATAGATAGATAGATAGATAGATAGATAGATAGATAGATAGATAGATAGATAGATAGATAGATAGATAGATAGATAGATATACTACGATATTACAGAATTTAAACTAAAAGCAACAGGAACTGTCCTTCTTAATCCTTTAATGCCTTAAATGTAAACGCGTCATTTGTGAAGTAGAAAAAAACAAACATTGTCTTAGTCTGTGCATGGCATTTTGTAGAAAACGCAGTTCCTCGAAGTATGAGCAGGTAAATATCAAACGTTTGACGTTGTAGGATGTAACAGAAACGAAAATATAAACATACCCGGGAAGGAAAAAGTGATTGATCCTGCTTGCTTTACATTGGGTACATTTTGGAGAGTTTGTGCAAAATATGGCTAATTTATCCTCATCACTCTTCATTCTTCCATTCGGGAAACTTTCGGGGTCATAAAAAGAACATTTGCTTTAAAGGTGTATGCACGTGTGTGCTTTAGTGTTGATTCAGGAAGGTCTGTATTCATCTTGGCATACAGTTGACTAGTTTGTCAATCTCTGCTGGGAAACTGTTGTTCCACTGTTCCTTTAAGCGTGGATCAAGACGATCAGGCGTGGCTGGGGCTCATTGTAAGTCCGGTACTGTTTGCTGACTCTGGTGGTGTAAGGTCTAGTGTTATCCTCCTGGAAGATAAAATATGGATGTCGCTGTATCCACTGTACCATTGTAGGAAGAATATTATCCACAACACTTTTGCCAATGAGGATACCGTTTACCGTGATCACGGTAGTTCTTCCTGCAGTAGTGATCGATGCCCACATCATTATGCTGCCACCTCCATAACCGTCATGCTTTATAATGCATCCTTCTGCCAATTGCATTGGTGAAAATCGAGGGACCAACTGATATATCTCCACTGCTACAGGGTCCAGTTAGAGTGCTCCCGATCAGTGTATGCACACAGCCTTTTGCTGATGTCCAAGGTGTGTTACAGTACACCACAATCAAATTCATGTTTTATTACCATGTTATTTTGATGCTGGACAGTTGACCGCCGCTGATATTTAACTCTGGGATCAGGAGGGTGCCACTATCTTAAACCATGAGGCAGAGACTACTCTGTGCAATGATAAACCTCCCTCTGCAACATTCTGATGTCCACATGCATGTTGTGTTTATTAAACCATGAGGCAGAGACTACCCTGTGCAATGATAAACCTGCCTCTGCAACGTTCTGATGTCCACATGCAATTTTTTTTGCTTTTTGTTTTTGTTTTGTGGTTTTTTTTTTTTTGTTTGTTTGTTTTTTTGTGTGTGTTTTTTTTTTGTTTTTTGTTTTTTTTGTTTTTTGTTTTTTGTTTTTTGTTTTTTGTTTTTTGTTATTGTTTTTTTTTTGTTCTCTTATTTATGGAAAGGACATTTCTCTTCTAAAAACTGTTAAAATATCTAAATCGCCCATGCAAATGTTTTTGGTGTCTTACCTGTCCTTAAAGTTATAGGATAAACTCAGTCTTGGTCATTGACACCATGGGCAATTTTGAAAGCATCCAATTCCCTCCCTCTCTACTTTCCATATCTCCTTTCAAGTTCTGCATCAACTGTTGATAAATACCTTCAATTTAGGAGCTACAGCTAAGTATTTATATGACCCCTCAGTGAAGGAGATTGAAAGAATTACATGCACAAATATTACCCTCATTGAACAGACTTACACCTAAGCTGAGACATATGTGGCAAATGAGACGGAAACCTTCTGACCTTGACATTTGTGCCATTGTAGTAGCGTTACAAAGCTTTTCTGGAAACCATTTTGGTTATCATATAAAAAATCAGGCCACATAGCCAATGACAGATGTCACTTCATTTTTACGTCTATTCATCGTCTTGGTGTGCATATATACATACACACATGCATACATACATACATACATACATACATACATACATACATACATACATACATACATACATACATAGACATACACACATACATACATACATACATACATACATACATACATACATACATACACACATACACACATACATACATAAATAAATACATACATACATACATACATACATATTTGCATACATACTTAAGTTTTTCTAACCTTGCTATATATGTAGATATTGGCATCCATAATAAAGGCAAAAGGTGATTGTTAAGGCATTCTGAGTTCACTTTCGACTACGCTGCACCCAATAGGCATCACTCCAAGTTACGTTGTGTGAATATGATTAAATGAGTACTTGGAGCACTAAATTAGGGAACAATTGGTCAAATGTGGTTGTTCTAAGCATATATTTAAGTGACTGAGAAGCACCCACTGTTAGAGACAGTTTTAAACTGAATGCCCTTTTTCACCGAAACGTCCTAAAATGCGGCCATATTTCACCATATGACAATACCTGGAGTGATACATTATGCTTGAAAGGGCGCCGTAATAGACATACTATCAATTTAAATTCAAATAATTTATTCATGACAGCTCTTTTATTTTTATTCTATTTTCATAATAAAGCTCTTACAAATGACTCGCTCTAAGTATTTTGATGTCCGAAACTTGTATTCTGCACACTAATAAGTGTAATATTACACGTTTAAAACAGTTGTTTCTCACGGATTACGCATTAATAGTTAAAAAGTCTCTCAGAATCAAAGTAAATTGTTGATAGATCAACATGTATACAAAAAGACACAAACAGTTGCAGTACAGTTACATGTTACCCAAAACAAATCTGAAATTTCTGGAGATGTAGTGAAGAAAAAAACTGCTAACTTGTATACCTTGCCAGTATACAAGCAACAGTATGTGGGTGTCTGCTCGCCTTAAACAAATAAAGAGTGATTTGCTTGTGTCTGATTTCTTATGATGGAACCAAAGCTAAAGTTGACATCATGCATATCAAGAGACACAAAACATTCGTGTAACGTTAAAACAATAATTATGTTACCTAAAACATATCTCTGAAAAGTCGGAAACACAATAATACATGGTTGTCCACTACCATTAAAGAAATAAAGAGTGGTCTGTATGTGTCTGATTTCTTGTCATGATATGGAATGTAGTCAAATAAAGCTCCTGGCTTCTCATATGACCTATTTGCTGAATTTAACAAGTGACACATTAAACTTGTAGTTGATCTTCTTAAAACACAATAATAAAACTGGGCCAGTTTCTATAAGCCACCTGAACATTTGTATTGCATTGTTTTTCATTAACATACGTGCAAATTACCAGATAAATTTACATTAGTACTTCTTCACATTATCAACACATGTTATATGCCTAAGGCTCTATGAAGCATTAAAAAGAACATTGCACAGTAGCCTAGCTCGGTTGAAATGACAGACTGCTTAAAGGCCTAGTATCCAATACAATGTTCACATAGTATTTCGGCACTAAAATCACTCTTGTACCTCTGTTTATACAGGTCAGCATAAAACTATGCATCTCTAGGGTGTAACAATGCATTTTTAGATATATTATTAAGTTTGTTAATTTATCTTGTTAGGATATATGTCGTTTTACTCGTGCAGGGTGAAGCATACTTTTTGCACCTAATGTTTATAAATGTTTTTAGAAAATCATCTGACAGATTAAACTGTCGTAATTATCATTGATATGGAGATATTTTTTTCGCCATTGAATCACAAAGCAAGGCTTAGAGAATAGCGTTATAAAATCGTCTTAGGATGTTCTGTTGGGTGTCACATATTGGTAGTCTTACAGATAATGATCGCACCTGGCTAGTTCATTGTGTTCGGAAACCCATTAACATTCCTCTGGATAATTGAACATGATAAGACTTGACAGTACACTGTTGTATTCTGTTATAACGCTAGTTATGGTCTACGTGATGAAACAGGGACTGTTGTTTGCCCCCTTAAGTGCACAATGAAAATCATTTACCAGGGCCATAATCTGATCCTTACTATGTTTCTGTTTCCATTTTTTCTACAAACAGCTAACCATACTCTTATATATAGCTTACTTTTTTTTGTCTAAAAACTAAATCAGAGAATTGTTGTCAAAGAACAGGTCAAGCAGGGAACAGAAATCCGAGTTGGTCAGCTCATCGAGATTCACTATTCTACTTAGTGCCTGTGATCCCAATGGTACTAGTGGTTAGGCTCTGGGAAGGTCTAGTACCATTCAGATCGTGGTGGACACCCACAACCAATAGCTTTGATTCTCTAATTCCTGTCACGTACAAAGAGAGAGAAAGAAAAAAAAATAATATACAGCATGCAACTTACTTTAACTAATCAAAATTACATTCTACAACATAAAATTTGATTGCAGTGCCATTACATGATTCCAATTTCAATGGCTAATGTTGAACCACATATTTTCGAGTAAATTAAACAATTCCGTGATTCATAGTTTTCCAACATATTTATTCACTATGTGCCTTGTTTTTGTTGCGTGATCCATTACGTGTTATTGAGAAGGATGTGTGTCAGCATGTTATTCTATGTAAATCTAACTATTATCATGTATGCCCTGGTGCCACTCCTCTCTATGATTGTCCTGGAAGGTTTTTGTCCTGTGCCACATGTCTGTTCTGCAAAAGGGATTTCTAAAGGGCTAGCCCCACTTCAAAGTATACGAATAAAATATGTTTTAAACAATATATACACACAAAAAGAAAATACACACGTCCATCCCCATCCCAATGAGGGAACTAAAGAAAACGAAAGATATGAAAAAACCCACCAGCTGAGAAAAAGGAGCACACAAATTAGATTTTGTGGTGGAATATATATTTTTAAGGAACCGAAATCTGTAGCTAATGAAGAATATTTCGGATGTTGAGAGGACCGATTTAAATCCACCAGTTGTCTTTTATGGGTGACATCCTGTCTCAAACCAGGAGTGCTTTTGTTCTTCCCGTTGGTGTTCAAAGATGAACATTGATGTTTTGTTATGTGATTCTCTGCCTTTTGTTGTATAAAACTTTGCTCTCACTGCCTGGATGCAATGTATGAGTATGGGCATATATTTTTCTTTTCTTGAATTATTGGTTCAAAACCTGAGCTTACTTTTCGTAAGACAACATGCCTTCTCCGTGTTCGGTTTCCTGTCTGCTGCTTTACATGGCGTACCATATTCTGATAAAGTTAACACATTTCGAAAGATACTTGGGACTGCAAAAATTTCTTTAACTATATATATATATATATATATATATATATATATATATATATATATATATATATATATATATATATATATATATATATATATATATACACATAAAGTTGTCTTCACTGAATATTTAGTTTAGACAAGGAACCGCTTCTCATAGAGACATGTACAGATACGGGCTCTGAAACACATTCTGAGTAGTTACCCACTGAAGACCCTTTAATTTGCTTTGGCTAATGCAGCCTCTGTCGAAACTATACAGAACATGGACAATAACACTTCTATCTGTAAACAGGTTAGGCAGTGGCAGGTTAGCTTATGGAACATAAAGAGTTTTGACTGCAGAATAGAGTGATGGCTACCAGGAAGTGATTCTTCCCAAAAAGACACAATTACAGTATGTGTGTATGTGTATGAATGTATATTTACACACATGTACATGTATTTACATTTATATATGTATTGTGTTTGTATTATATATATATATACATATGTATATATAAATGTATATATATATATATATATATATATATATATATATATATATATATTATATATATATATATATATATATAATATATATATATATATATATATATATATATATATATATATATATATATATATATATACATATATATATATATATACATATATATATATATATATATATATATATATATATATATATATATATATATATATATATATATATATATATATATATATGCTATCAGTTATGTCCCACTATTTTGATAAATCAGTGAAGCATGAAGAATAGAGAAACTGGCTCTCCACCCACCAAAGTCATAACATAATGAAGAATGAGCAGGTTAGGAGAGATAAGTGAATATCCATCTTCAACTGGCCTTGACATGCAACCCGTAATAGATCACACCCAGTAACCGGGTGCTCAAAAGTTTCCCTCAGCAATGTCGAAGCAATTTACCATGTGATGTGGTTCAGGAGAAGAGTGTGAGTTCACCTGCCTTGTCAGTTCAGGTGAGATTTTGGGAAGCTCAATCATCAGTTCTTTTTCATCCATATTTCAGCTTGTTCACTTCTCCAAAACCACTAGCCAAATCTCCCCCCCCCCCCACACACACACTTGGCGGGGCTTTTACTTTATAGCTCTCCACTTAGTGTCGTAAAATGGTCATGATTCAGTAAATTGTCTGTTTAATTCAATTACTGATTGTTTCGATTTTTTTAAATTTTTATTTTATTTTGTTTCATTTCATTGGGGGGGGTGTTTCTTTGTTTGTTTTGTCCTTTTTTGGGGGAGGGGGGCGGGGGGTTCTTCCGAACCGTCTCCAAAACTGGTAACCTGCTTTGACGGTGGATCAGGGCATTTCAAGGGCTCCCTAAACCTTAATATGTTAGAGTGATGGCGATGCAATTTTAGGATGTTTGTCCCGAACTATTCTTATTTGTTCTTCCACTAAAACTACTCTCAGTTTGTACACAAAATTGTTATATCGAGGATGCTTTTTTAATTTATGTGATGTTACAAAACAGAAACAAAAACAAGTCTGCCTTAATGAGAAAATATGCCCACTTTTCTGTCTGAGCTAAGACATCCAGTATGAACAGCCTTGGGCAAAATTGCCACCAAATGCAGAGGCGGATTTGCATACTGCAGAAATTATTGTCAAGAATGCACATTGCCGACTCATCCGAAACCGTCAGCATGATTTACTCGACCGATCGTTTTGACTTTTACCTCACGTGCCCGGTCAGTTAACTGAACTAACGTGGTGGTTGTGTATCTGTGATCAGTCCTTACATTTGTCATCATCCACAATTTACATTTTTGATTTCTTCAAATTAATCAACTATATTCACTTCAAACTTGGTAGGAATGTACTGGGGAGGATGTCTGCCAAGTTTGTTCAAATTGTTTTGCTCCATTGATCGCTGGACTTTGATTTTTGATTCACCAGTAAAAGTATGATTTATCTCCAAAACTATGTGGCGAATTGCTGGCAAATTGCATAGGGACACATCTGGGTAGCCTCAGACCTGAGTTTGTTGCAAGTGGCGCTGCACTTAAGCTTTTTTCACTATTTTCCACTTGTGTAAGATCGTTACCGAGATTGTCTGCAAATTGGAATAAATGTACCTTGTGGTCTGCATGAAGGTTTCCGGAAATGCACAAAATGAAAAAAAAAAAAAAATTACAAAGTAGAGGTCTGCAGAATCACAATCCAGTTAACAACTGTTTGATGAGATCAAACCAAGGGAACTGCCATTTTAGCAATTCCGTTAGAAATCCGCGTAAGGTACAACACGCCATGTTTGCAGGAAGCCTGACAAAATTTTCGGAGGAGCCCAATATGTAATTTACAATTCCATTCGACTCACATCATAAGCAAAAGGAACACATGGCTAAATTGACAGAAAAACTACAAATCAAGGATTCAGAAAATCGACATCCAGTGAACAGTTTTGTTTTGCTCTTTAGCAAGGTGTATTGGCATACAGTTTCAAAATAATTTGAGCACTGATTTTTAGAAGCCAAACATCGTGACATAGTTAACAGCCAAAAAGAAAAAAAAAAAAAAAGAAAAAAAAAAAAAGAAAAAAAGATACACCTAATGTACATCCCCATTACAAGTGAAGTGGACCTGGTTAATTACTTTGGAGATGTTGCAAATATGATTTTTGAACAGACGAATGGATGAGAGGTCAACACAGTGCATAGAAGCCTGCAACTGATGATGTACTGACAAAGGAGCAGAGCCAAAAATGCGAGAGGTGAAAAATGTTTGAGTAGGAGAATAATTCGCATTTTAGATTGTTTTTGTTGCCGATTGATACTGTATGAAATCGATATGCCGATATTTATGATAAAGTGTATAGATGTACATTCATGTTTTGACTCTCTTGGAGGAAATATTCGCCTGCCAGGAGAAATCTACGCCTGGTTTGTCGTAATTATTGTACCCATCATTTCCGTTTTGAACCCCTTCATCTATACAATGTCACTTTTACTTCAAAAAGAAAGGTAAAAATATATGCAAGGATATGAAGAGCTGTAGATCAAATTGTACAAGATGACAGCGATTATATTTATGAAGACATAAAATACCCTATTCCCAGACCAAATTCTAATGGAGAGAAACTCGTGCAACTGTGTGTACACTGTGATCTGTTGGTTGTCAATAATCATTGTAATCATTGGGAAGGTGCCCTTATATTTCGTAAACGAGCACAATGGGTCTCAGAACCAGATATATGCTTGACATCTAAACAACTAGTAAGTGCTATTAAGTCATTCAATGTGTGTCAAGAACTGTGCATGCCCTCATACCATGCTCCGGTTACTATGCATTATGATTTTGATAATGTTAGGTCACTAAACTTACAAAAGCTACTGGATTGTGCACGTGACTTAGGAGATCATAGTGTTTTGTATAGTAAGAAGCGTAATTTGTGTAAACCTGGAATACAAATTAGTGACATCCAGCCTGATGTTTTCATTGAAGAGCTGAGCCATTACGATGTCCCTGAAGTACAGGAAGGAAATGTGAATGAAGCAGCACAACTTCTTTCAGATATATTGTTCTCTTGTGCATCTGCAAGCAGGAAAGATATCCGAGGACAAAGTCACAATGATGTGACACAAAATAGGTGGCAAATAATTATGGACACAAAGTACAGAAAATCACTGTGACGCGCTATCAATTGGAAGGGTGAATATAAAGGGGGGGGGGGGTAACAGGAACGCCCTCTGACGATGTGTTTAAAGAGCATATAGAACAGCTTTTGAGTCCTCAAGATAGTGAGAATATAAGACATGAAGACCTAGAAAAATATGCATCTATCTCTGTGTTAGACGATCCTATTGACCCTGCAGAGGTGGTGGATGTTATAGAGAATCAATTAAAACCCAATAAAGGGTGTGGCCCAGATGGAGTAAGTCCAGTTATTTTTAGGATATTACCTTACAATTGGATAGTCTTTCTGACAACGTTACTAAACATTATTTTTGTCAATTACCCTGCTTCATGGGCTGACGACAAACTTATCATGTTATTTAAAAAAGGCGACAAGCGTCTGTGTGATAATTATCGGGGAAAAAGCATTATAAATAGTGTAGCAAAAGTTTATGATTATATATTGTGTAACAGGTTGATGAAATGGTTTTCCCAGGATCGCGAGCAAGCTAGAGCGGTACCCAAGAGAGGGTGCCTTGAAAACATTGTATCGTTAAGGTCGATTATGGATTATTGTGCCAAAAAAAGTTAAAATTATTTATCTTTTTTGTAGATTTTTCTAAGGCCTACGATCAGGGGCCAAGGCAAGCCCTGATGAGAATCCTAAAGCGTTTAGGCTGTGGGATGGTTATGTTGCTAGCATTGGCATCGTTGTACAAGGTCTCCAAAATCGTGTTAGGTCTGGCCATTATTTCAACTGCAAAAGGTGTCCGCCAGGGATCACCTACTTCGTGTTTCCTTTTTACAGTGTTTGTAAATGATTTAATTCGTAGGTTTAAGACAAAGTGCTCTTTTGATAGTTTTCTTAAATGGTTGCATGTTATCATGCTTATGGGTGACACTGTAATTCTTGCCACTTCAAGAGTAAGATGCCTGGAAAAGCTTATATTAAAAGAGTATTGTATATCAGCAGGGATGGTGATTAATGAAAGTAAGACCAAATTTATGGCCATTAATGACTCCGACGGGGACATGATGCCATTTTTGATTGGCATGGACGGTGACGTACGTGTATGTCATTGTGACAAATATACATACCTAGGCAGCATGTTTACATCCGGTGGTGGTATTGTGTCAGCAGTGAACGAGCATGCCAAGGCCGCAAGAAAACATTTATTGAAACTGGTGTCATTCTATTATAAGAAACCGGACACGCCATTTGTCGTTAAAAAGAAAGTTTTGACTGCAGCTTTTATAGCAGCCATATTGTACGGATGCGGAAATTGGTTTAAAACAAGTTTGAGAAAGGTAAAGACCATATATATGGCTGCATTAAAAGCCTTGTTTGGGGTCAGAATATCTAACGCGAACGATTTGTGTTTAGTAGATCTGGGCTTCCCACCCCTCAAAGACTTGGTTAAACATAGACAGAAGGAATTTTTCGAGAAGATGACAAGTGAAAGAAGTGACATGAACGATGACCCTCTCATGTTTGCCTTAAAGTTGACTTCCACTATGAGCACACGCTCTTATATTAACAGATTGCTAGGCTTGAATGACACTGTCGAAGATGGGAAGTTATTAGTTAAAGGTCGTATAAGGTCGTCACAGAGATCAAAATTTGTTGTGTATCGAGGAATGAACCCAGGTCTTGATATACATTGCGTCTATATAAAGGAGATGGGTGCACATATACCCGAGTACTTACGTATTGCGTTTACCCGCATGCGCCTATCCGCACACAGGCTCCGCATTGAAACTGGTCGATGGTCCCGCATGCCCAGGGACCAGAGGTTGTGCAGGCGCGGAGACGTGCAGGACGAAGCACATACTATCGGACACTGCCCGTTGGTACAGAACATTAGGGAAAGGTTCGACAAGCCGAATTTAAGATTCCCTGAATGTATTATCCATGCTAGGGTGCTTGAAGACTTCAAGCTGGTTTACGAAATATTGAAGTATTTTGATTGATTTAAGGACACTTCAGACACCAAAAACCCTTGGATGGGCGATTTCGAGAATTTAACGTTTTTCACAAGTTAAATGCCCTTTGCATACGTCGGCAAAATTTCAATTTTGTACCTAAATTAGAAATATGAAAAAAACCGCAAAAAAAACACACAAGTGTGTGGACACCTGAGCTACCATGTGTCTTTCTTTTGGTTTTCATCGGCAAGCGGAACAATGCCACCCGTCAATCATACTTAACAGTCGGCCACGCGACCACAGTTAGCAACGCACCAAAGTGAGGCAGGTATCATGGCGGAGCCCATGAGGCGAAACCAGGCGACATGCCGACAGCGTGTTTGTGGACAGAGAAATGATGCGAACATGCAACCATATCACAGCCTTAGTGGTTTACTTTATGATTATCCTGCTTGTTTTGCGTTCAGACGAAGGAAGACATTAAAGTTCAGGACCAGGAGGAATCGATAGACGATCTCCCATCAAAGGCTGTGCCGCGATGGATTGCCTTAGTGGCCTCGCGCATCAAAGAAAGGTGTAAAAAAATTCAAACTTTCATCTGCAATACTCATGCACATCGGGAACAAACTGTCAACAAATCTGTGTCCCTGTAAAGCGACACAGTCATTAAGCTCTCCAGTCTCAACCAGAGAGGTCGATCTATCCTGCGCAAAGTCTGCAAGCCATTCACAATGCCCAAGTTGTTGAAGAAAAAACGTCAACGACAAGACAGGAACGAAACAGACCACGTTGACGAGGCACTGATACACGTTGAGAAAGAGGTTGTTGAGTGAATAGACCAACATTCATTTTTTTTTTGTTCCCGTAAGCAATTACAAGTGGGGTTGGAGCGAGTGTGGCTTGGCCAGTTGCCAACCGCAGTAAGTTTACATGTTGGTCAATCACATGATTTCACTTTCTGTGCTTTCAGGTACTATGAAGCAGGGTTTGTGGCCAACATCCATATGTCTATAGCTGCTATGAGACAGAGGAAGAACATGGCACAAAAGAGGATGAGGTTTTTACATTACTGTGCATGGGCACGCCAACTGAAGGCTAGTGGTGAAAAATATGAAAAGAAAAGCTTGGTTTTTTTTTTTTTGTAAATACAAAATAAAAAACCAGTGTGCAAAAATTCCTATGATCCTATTGTCTGGGACACTTCAACTCCTCTTGAGGACAAATGATTTTCAAATTTCACTTTTTCTATGGACAAGTTCTTTTAATTGACAAAATTTTCAATATGATAAATTTCAAAGTTTGTCGACATTGCAGACACACAAACTCACTGTATGACATAATCATTTCCATTAAAACATATTCTTTCAAACACTACACTTCATCAGTGTTATGGTGGGTAAGTGAAAATAATGGGTCACCTGACCTGCAGACCAGGAATTTCATTAAAGTGACTGTCCAGTCTTTTTTTTTTTTTTTTTTTTTTTTTTTAATACTTGTTACTGGTTAACTCTTAATTTTTTACTTCCAGGCCAGGGAATGTGGACTGGAAGACTGCAAGTACACCTACCCAGCAGGAATTCTTACACATTTGAGGGCCATTCTACCCCTGCGGGTGAAGGGCAAGTTTAGAGAGAATGCCTATCAGGTGGATATGATTGAGTTCTGCCAAGCAGTCTGTTGTCGGAAGCCAGAGTGAAATTGAAATTTATATAATGGACTGTATGGATTCATTGCGAGAATGTATTGGTCAGAAGCAAAAAGTGTATGCCAGCTGTATATAAATACCAGTATGTATATATGCACCAATAAAGTTTCATTGTGAAGATTTTTATTTTGTTGTTATTTGAAAGGGAGCTGCCAGAAGTTTAGAATTGTTCATGTTATTTTGTTATAAACATTTTTTTTTTAATTTTTATTTCATTCTAAAATTTGTTATATTGAAGAACAAAGAAAAACTGAGTACTAAGCATCAGAAATAAGAACACTACCCATTCATTATGTATGTAGAACTCCTCATCCGGGTTCCCTTTGGAGCATATTATTCTGTTTTCTGGGATGGAAAGTATCTCAAAAAGTAAATTGGCACATGCATGCCGCTGCGATATCACACAAGTATTACTTTTCTCCTTTTCCCATTGATGAAATACTGGTAAATGTCATATACAATGGCCCCCCTCTTGCAATGCCACCCTAAATGTACCAGAAATGTGGCTTTATAAGAGGGGGACTATATAGTGCAAGCTATACCTGCTGTGCCCTGAAATATCTGCGGCCATTGATGGAACAACAAATTTTGTATTTTAAAAATCTTTTATATACACATATACAATTGCACACTTCAGCAGTGAGTGTCCAGGTCCAGTATATTCTTTCATCATGTATTGGACTTGCAGACACAGGTTTCTCACTTTTTGTCATAAAATTAAGATTTAAAAACAGGTCAACAAATATTCTGAATTTTTCAAGCAAGTGTCCGTTGATTCACAAAAGAACCTGTCATAATTTTCTTATTTCAGTTTTATACTTGACATAGAGCAGCCCCCTCGCAGATGACCCTTTCTTGGTTTCCCACAGTGTTTGCATTTGGGTGTTGCTCTCACTGATGTGCATGCTCCAGCTCCCCAAAATGCCCCAGACTGATATGATGGCCCCTCTGCTTTTTTGAAAGCCTCGAGTTGTGCTGATTTTGTTTGTCGCCTCTCTTTTCTCTTCCTTTTTCTGTCTTCCATGCATTGGTAAATGCTGGCCTGAATGCGGGTTTCATCCAACAACCTGGAAAAAAAGTAACTCAAATGTTGAAAAAAAATCATTATTTGTACTCCAAAGCACAGGTTAAGTATTAATTTTTATATCCAAGTTTGGGGAAAATCCATGATTTGTACTTCACAAAAGAAACAAACTGGTTTATTAGTTTTGAATAAATTTCATCTTCTGTACTCCACAAAATAACTGAAGTCAACTTATTTTTTCATTCAATGACAGAATCACAAACTGATACATATCTCCTGCTCATTGCAGTTATTCTGAAATTTGAATGTTTTTTGTAAGATAAATATCCTTTCTGTAAATTGACAAAACCCAAAATCAAATAATTTTTGGCCTACTCAATGACACAATCACACACTGTAATAGTTTCATGCAGGGGGGAGGGGGGATGTACCTCGGTTTGCTAACCAGGTAAAGATATATATGTCACATTCCAAGCACTATAAAGCCCAATGAGAAATTTTGTTGCATAATGTTGACTGTTTTTTTTTTTCTTCTCTTCAGGAATGAAAAATTATTTCTTTACAATATATATACTCATAACAGACCAATACCTGTTGAAAGCATTTTTCTACAATCCACCAATACATCTTGCAGGCAAGGTAACCTTTTGCTCCCATGCTCACCTTACTATCATTGAACAACACAAAAAAGTCATTGTATCCAAGTAAATAAAGTAACTTTTTTTTTAAACCAGACAGTGCTTCCTCTCAGAGACACTTATACAATGGTACCTGTCTTGAGAGACCCCGTGTCTTTTTATGACTGCTTTACTTTTACCCCTACATACCTTACACTTTCTTTTGCACCAGCGTAGATTGCAAGCCCTTCATTTTCATACAGCAGCACAGTTGTCTGCAATCTTTCAATATTGAACCACAAGATGGCTACATCAATACACAACTGCAAAGCATCTGCAGAGTGGAATTGCTCCTTTGGCACAAGAGTCCAAACCAGGTGGTGCAATGAATCGCTTGCATTTTGTGTGGACGCTTCTCCCACAATGTTTGAGAAGGTCTTCGTTAGCCAAATCTCTGAAGATTGGAAGCAACTCCAGCACCACAGCTGCAAAGATATAATAACACAATATAGTGACAGGTCACCTGTTGTATGTGGACACCTTTTCTTGCCAGAAGGTGTGATCAAATACAGCAGTGTTCACTACTAGTATATACTTTTACTGCATGGTAACCACTCTTGTACATGACATGCAAGTTTACTGTTTTGGATGATTTGAAGGTCACATTAATTTCACATGAAACATAATATATATGATTGACCCAGAATCTGGCAGTATTTTGAAAATTTTATTCACATGAGAAAAGCTAATATGTGATAATAAAACGGTTGGGTATGATACACATGCATACCAACATTCGAAAGCTGAAAATAGCCCGTTTTTAGTAATTTCAAAAATCCCTTGGGGAGATACACAACAAATACTCAATTTTCATGGGGGCTAATGTGCTAAATTTTGTATGTAAACTTTAAACTTTTGGATGAATATGTGAGAGACTCCAACCTTATGATGGAGACTTGACAGTTATGCACATTTCCTTACCATACATGAGTTTGTGCATACCTTCAGGTAAAGGTTGGGCTGGTGGCACATATGTTGCGTTTCCAGTTGCCAGGTCATTTTGGAACTTGCACCAGCTTTCTGGACCAGAGGGACAGTAGTTGTGATCTGCTTCTTCTGCATAGTGATACAGGAGGGCCCAAGTAGCTCTTGATGCCGCTCCTGGATCCCCGGCATGTTGGCGTAATGCCTGCCCATACCAACACTGAAATGAGTCCACACGGGTCATCGTCAGGAGCCCGGCCCCACTCGTCTTTTTCCCATCTGCCAGCTGTTGCCCTGAAAGAACACCCAAAAGATATGTTGCATGCTGGACCTGACGCAGTCTTCTCAATAAATTGTCAGTACCGGTTCTCTATTTTGATTAGAAAAATTAAGTCTGGCAGTGAAGCAACTTCATACGATCTTGAGACAAATAAATGAATAATGTGGTAAGTACTGGCCAATGTGCCTGAAATGAAATCAGCCAATATACATGAAATGAAAGCAGCCAAACTCTGTCAATGTGTCTGAAATAAAATCACCGAAGAACATGCCTAAATACTATGAACATATACATTGATGTACCTTTCTTTTTTTCCAGAAGACGCCGCAAACGTGTTCCCATTCTTTTTTGTAGGTGGCCCACACACTCCTCTTTCTCAATGTGATAGTCTGGCCCATAGGGTTGACTTTGGCAAACTTTTTTGTATGCAGAGGAGTCGCCATCTCCAATATACGGATTGTACCGTAGATTGTATTTCACCATAGAGCCATGGAAAAGCTCTACTGCTCCTTCACTTTCCATTGAAGCTGCACTGCCAGAATGATTTTTTAGACATGTCTGTCCATTATCAGAAAACCTATAACATAAATAAACAATGGATCACTTATGGGCCAACTGTGGGCATACACACATTTGTGGTTCGACTACCCCCCCCCCCCCCCCCCCGCAGTCATTTGTAAATTGGTTAAAATTTTAAAACCTTATGATGTATATCCTCCTACATATAAGTTGCATAAATTTTATATTGGTTCAGGAATATTTCATTACTCCAAGCTTATCCATATTCAACCACTAAGTATTTTGGGCCACCCAAACACCAGCCACTTGTAAACAGGCTAAAATCTTGAAAGCGCATATTAAACTGAACCATGTAGCTGCCGAGAATTTTGTTCACCAAGATTTTTTAATAGACCTGTTTGTGTTTGAATGTGTTTGTCCATGGTCAGCATGCATATAAAACCTTTGCCATGTCTTGGGCCAACGTGCAGAGCAGCCCTGCAACTGTCTTTTTTTTTTTTTTTGCTGCAACAGTCTTCTTTTTTTTTTTTTTTGTGGCTGGGGGTGGTCTTGTTTTGTTATGCTTTTTATTTGACAATGCAGTCATTTGTACATTGACTGAAATCTCTGAAGTTCTGGGCATTTGACTGTCTTCAGTGCACAATGTCTTGAACAAATTTTGTCTTGTAGACACATGTATACTTTTTAGTGATGTCCTGGATCTGTTTGTCTATAAATCAAAACCACAAGCCTATGCTGCAGAAGAAGACCACTAAATCCTTACCATTCAAGGTACTCCATGCTGTTTTCGTCCTTGTTATCCCATTTAGAGCACTGAAAACATGATTTTGTCATAAAGTGCCTCTCCAAAACATGACCACTGTCTGCTGAAATGACAGTCACAAAACCATTGTTGCTGTATTTCCCTCTAGTTGACCATGACCCATCAATTGTGATTGGGACATCCATGACTGAGTCCATGATCTCTTCCTGTGACATGTTTTGTAAGTCATGTGACAGTATGTCCTCGACAAGACCCCTTTGTATTCGTTCTCGTTTGAGATCCAACACAACACTGCAATAAAGAAGTGAAGAACAAAACTGATTCTGTATGCATGGGCATTATGTGACGCAGCCGTCAAAAGGAACCACGAACAAACCATAGTATAATTTTTTAAACATGCCGAATAATATGCTTTTGGCAATCCTTTAGAATTAGCCTCCGGGGTATGGTCCAACAACAACACTATTGTGCCGTGAAGTGCGATTCGTGGACTCCAGGAGTCCCTCTCGTGTTTCAATCATTCAGACTTGGTCCAATATCCATATTATCGCCCATAGGCCTAAATTAATTTCTTGGCAAGCATGAGAAAGATTTGAACTTACCTGTCAAAGGGCTCTTGCAGGGTGTCGTTTACTGTTTCACCCCATGTAACTGTGTGGTTGCGCCAACAACTAAAGTGGACTGGCAGTGGTAAATCCATCAGGCTGCTGAACATAGCGCATGCACATCTTCACTTTCCAATACTCTTAGCTGCGATGACTGCCCGTTTTTTCACATCCTTGCTTCCGGAGTTTGTTTAAGGCGAAGTGCAAGTCCACGTTGTGCGGTTACACACGGTGCATCTAAGTCCAAGTTTGCTGGCCCAACCCCTTCTGTGTGCGTTGTCTTCAACTAGTTTTAACTCTCCCTTGCCGCATGTGGCACAAATACACACAGACAGCATGACAGAAAGCTGCTGCATTTCAATGAAGCGGTATCCTTCAGGAGCACTAACAGTATCAGCAAGTTCAGTCACACTCTGCTCCGACCGTTCAACTTGGCCCTGGATCTTCCTCGCGGAGGCACTCCACATCGGCATCGGGGTCGGACTGTCCTCTGCCTCACTGTCACTGTCATTGTCACTGTGGTCCCTTCTCCATCCACCCTTCAATGTTTCCTTCAACATTGCCATAACTTCTTTGACCATAGGGGGTCCCTTCATTTTTTTCTTACGTCCCATTGTGTACGGAGTTTCTTCTTCCAATTTTTCCTTCTGTTTCGTTTCGTTGATACTAATTTCTTCGCTTTCCAACAACTGATTGAACGTCTCATGCTGGTTCCTGGTATATAACAGAAATTCCCCTTTGAAATATACGTGCGAAAACCTAACATAATGCTGGCTTGGAAATTGTTATGAGTAGCCATCTTTGATCTGTTCGCGCACCAAGCTAACTGTGAGCTTTCGTTGCCAAGCTTGAGGTCACGGGGACCAAAAGACACGCCTCCATGACGTCACACTCTGAAACCAGACTACCTGTCGCCGTTTGACAGATAGCTGAAGAATGGTTTCTGTACTTCAAAGGCTCTTTTATTCATGTGATGGGTCAATAATTGATTGACAACCACAGAAAACGTTCACGGACGATGTTTACTCTATATTGTATAAATGTCAGCTCAACTTGAGCAAAAGGCATTTATTTAGAGTCAAATGACCAACATCAAAAGCATTTGAAGCTCGTTTTCTCAGAAAGGAGAATAGGATGGGAACCCGATTAAGAAATGGTTATTCCAGGAAAACGGCTGGGCGAAATTTAATCCGGTAAACGGCCTTTGACTTTGAATTGTTTGACCTGCAAAAACTATTCAGCGATTTTCGAAATTTTGCTTCGTTCTTTTTCTGTGAAATGAGGAGAATGAACATGCGGGAAATCAAAGGGAAAATTGAAATGTCAAACTTTGAGGATGGATAGCGGAAAAACTAAGCCAAACATGAAAAATCGTAGAATCGTTTTTTGTTGCCAATATGCCAGAATTGAGATAAGAGTGTAATTTTGATTTTATCACAGATGGTTAGTGATTTATATCGACATTTATGGGATCGATGGTTTGCGGTAAACTTTGCATTGTTTATTCAACAATTAACATCACAGACACCTAAACATGGGATATATAAATTATTTGGATTATGACGATTACATACATATATGATTTGTTTTCCTGACGCAAAGATATTTTGAGTTATGACCGATTAAAGTGGGATATTTGTTTGGTGTCTTACCTGTCCTTAAGTATTATGTCACTGATTTAATGCTGCCATTGTGATATAATATTGCTATCTAAATTAATATATGCTGTTGTGGATCTATTATTGTTATCAAACACTCATGTGTTAATAGGATATTGTGCCCTTGTACTTTGCTTTGGACCGTTGTCATTAAAAACTACTACTGCTACCATGTGTGTTTATCTTGTTATACTTTGCACATTCCTTTGCAATATGGGCTGCCATAAAATAAATATGTAAACTCGAAATGATAAATTTTCACAAAATCAGAGCGTGGTGGAAATCATTTGTTTTGATTGAGGAAAAAAATGCATTTCATTTCATGTTGTATGCTGCCTGTCCCTTTTGCAGACATATTTATCCTGATGACATACATAATGAGAAGAATAAATGCACACTTAATAAATGAAAATATGATATTATTTACGAAATTGAGCACCAACACACAACAAAGACAAATACTGGAAGCGAGAAATAGTCAACACTGGAGTACTACTGGAATTACAAAGTCTCCCCATTTGCACATTCACATTAACACACTTATATCCATATATATATATATATATATATATATATATATATATATATCTTTGTGTGTGTGTGTGTGTGTGTGTGTGTGTGTGTGTTGCTGTGTATGTATGAATATTTGATAAAAACAACATAATGCTTTGCAGATTACGTGTACCTCCATAATTCCACGACACACTACCCGCATGTTTCATTACTACATTTAAGCAGTACCTCTTATACGAACTATGACTTTACTGTTTATTAATCTTCTGATGCATATTTTGCCATACCTGACTGATGTAGAAGTTTTGATCACGCAAAATAAGATGGCAGTCTGGATTGACTGAAGTGTCAGAGTGCTGACAGCATTTAAAATGACCCTTGATGTAAGAAAAGGCCATCTGCCTACTGTAAAGAGTTAAGGCCCGTTGCACACGTCCATGTTAATTCTGCAGTTAAAGCCATGTTGGAATGTTCAACCTGACGTCGTGAAACTGCAGGTTAACTTCAAACTAACTTCATGTTAACGGTAGCTTCATTACCATCAACTTAGCTTGCACAGGTTTATGTCAACCACACATTATGAAACCGCAGATTGAAATAACTTGCTTTCTTAGGATTAAAGAAAAAAATCTTTTCCCCCTGTTACAGTGTGTATGTGCACCACACATGTTCCTATGCTCCGTGGTTAACTTTATTGAATTATTTCATTTGCATACTAATTTTGAACCGTAGTAATTGGTGAACACTGCCCTATCTTCACCCTGGTCACAAGCAACCACTTTTTCACCAAACAGTTCAGAAAAACGTTACCCACTTTCATAAGCCTGTCCAACAATGACAACAAGGTTGAATATAACAAAAGACAGAGGTTCAAGAAGTACGTTAAGATCAACATTCGGTTTCTATTACCAAGGGAAAAGTCGTTTTAAGTTCTTTGCAAAATGAAACTTTAGTAGAGGCGGCCCTTTGCAACATAGAAAATAAGAGTTGTAACAGGAATATAAACAGCAACAACGACAACAGCGAAAAGAAAATTATTCGATGCCATCATCATTTTTTGCAGGGTATGGTGTTAGAGGGAGAACAAATAAAGGATAACCTGGTTGATGCATGCCAAGGTTAAAAATAAATAAAAAGATGATAAACCGATCAAGTCGGAACTCTAGATTTGCTCTCTTAGAAGGTGGTATATATGCTACTACAGGAAAACTTTACCACACAAAATCCCTATGACGATAATGCAGTGTATGGAATGAATACTTCAGCACAGAGAGAGAGAGAGAGAGAGAGAGAGAGAGAGAGAGAGAGAGAGAGAGAGAGAGAGAGAGAGAGAGAGAGAGAGAGAGAGAGAGAGAGAGAGAGAGAGAGAGAGCAGGCAACATGAATGCATACCTCCCAAATGAAAAAAAGGAAATTCCTTGCAATGTGTGGATAAATAACAATAATTAAGAATTTTAATCTTGTACAACCATGTGAAATAGATTAAATTAAACCAAAATAAATTGACTAATTACATAAAGAACATGCCATTATTGCCCTAATTTATTACAGTTTATTGATGGTTTATAAACATGAATACAAAAAGCTCAAGTTACAAAGGGCATCACCGTCCCGTCTGTCGTCCCTCTTCTACTGTAGGGATTAGAATATTGACAAAGGATGAATACAGATCTGTGTGATTTCTGTCTTTGCTATTTTGATTTACGTCTTGAGAGTGTTAAAATAATTATAATGCAACGTTGTAATTTTATTGAAAGAAACATTTGCGTTTGAGCCCATGTTAAGATGGGTGTAGAACATCTACAAAATCCCCCCCCCCCCCCGATTTTTTTTTCTATATTTTAAATCTTCTCTCAATGTTGACTCCGGAAACCTTTTCCTACTACTGTGGTTTGTTTCCAATTTTGTTTATAAGTTGATATATCCAATTTCATATAATCTTTTATTTATCCCTACGTAATATGAGCAAGGGATGCCTATCTATCTGGAGTGATGTTATCCGAGAGTTTGGACTGCATTATTTCATCTGATTCTATATATATATATATATATATATATATATATATATATATATATATATATATATATGTACACTTCTGCATTGCTTATACCCACTGCCACATCACCATGGTCAAATGCGTCCATCAATCTCGAGCGATACGTGCCACGTGCATAGATGTGTCAGCTATTTGATTCAGAAAACGTTTATATATAAATGTCTCTTTGCACTTTTTGGCTATAAATTTGACGCTGATATAATTTGGTAACTTTCTGTGAGAAATTTATTTCCAAAATGATATTTATCATAATTTTGCATACAATATATATTGAATTGTACCCGTATGAAATGAATTATTCAAATCCTACATGATATTACTCGGATACGGAATTTATACGATGATATGTGTGTGTGTGTGTGTGTGTGTTTGCGTTTGTGTTTAATTTATGTTGTAGTATTTCTCCTTTCTGCTTGATCATCTTTTAAACTCACTCTAACCCTGTCTTTCTAATAATCAACGAGCCGACTGTTTGGTCCACTTGTTTGCAATTTTCTGTGCTGGCCTATCTTGACATGTCTGGGGGCCATCACTATTCCCTCATTATCAGCTTCCACTTCTATTTTGTTCCCATCAAGAATTCCATGTTGACTTGCCACTTTAGGAGGAGACCACAAACCGCAGCAATTGTATTGTTTTATTTTCGATGTGTTCGAGACAAGCATGGCAAGGTTTTTTCCATACAATTTGATCCCCTTCACCCCAACGCGAGATGGGCAGTATTTAACCTCTATTTCAGCTTTAAACCTCGGTTCGGCAACAGACGCTGGATGTTGCAGGTGTATAATGAGGTACCAGAAAAAAGGGCGTTCAATTTATCCCAGGCGAAATCCTTGTATTTTTTTCATGTTCATATTTAGCATAGAGCTCACAGCTCTTCAAACTACTTCTGCCAAGGGTATTACTAGGCGAGCACACTTTAAGATTCCGTATCATCAAATTGACGCCACAGTGCGACCATGCTAGCAGACTATCAGATTTTGTATCGTCGAAGTGATTTCACTAATGTCTTGAGTATTGATTGAGGAAAAAACCTGTCTGTTTCAGAATTTTTTTACTCGATCAAGCTCAAAGCGAGTGTTTCAGGATATGGGTATAGGTTATAGCTGCTACTATTTCAGGTAACCCTAGAAGTGTACAAAATGTCCCTAGTAATGTCTCGAAATGTGAACAGCCGTCGATAAAATGATGCAACGGTTTAGCCGCATTCATTAATTAAGTGACTGACACTTCTGTTGAGCACTTCAAACAATTCTGCAGTATTTCGTAAAAAATCAACATTATTTTAGATCTGAAGTGATGAGAGCAGTTCCACGACAGAAAGTATAGATGTTAGCTTCTGTCAGGTGCACTAGAGCAGTTTTTTCCCAAGAGAGGCAACGGCTGCAACACAAATGCTTTTAAAAACCAAAGTGCAAAATTAAACCGTAGTCATTATATTTTCCCAAGGAGTTGCTTCGCCCCTGGATACTTGAAGCCGTTCAATCAAATAAATAAAACGATTACGATCTTGATGTTGGTCCATGAAATTCATCCTGTACAGCCCTGCATGTGCACTCCTTCAACCGAACTACTGTACATTAGCTCCAGATGTAACATAGACTTGTATAACTGGTCACCTGAGTTGCAACATTCTGATAGTGAACAGACAGGCAGCTGGTTGATGGATGTTAAAGGCAACCACAATACCGCTTCCACGTGAGAGACCGAAATTCCAATTCTGATTCAGGTTCATTTTATTTGACATAGAAGTGAATACATTGTACACATTATAGTAATTTGTAGTCAGGATGACCCTTTAAGGATAATAAACATCCGCATCTGTACGGGCCCCATATGAAAAAATGACTTGTATGTTACACTGAGTATCAACAGAGGTTTGGTCAATTACAGAAAAAATTAAGGGCAAAAATCCAGAGCCTTTTTATGGAAGTTTTCCGTTATAATTATGAGCTGCTATTACAGACAAAGCAATCAACAATAGAGAAAAATGTTGAATATTGGTTCGTATAATATATTTAAACATATCTAGAGAACCTGGAGAATGAGTGTGCTTGACTCGTGTCTGTAATGGATAAGGATGTATCACAAAGTAATTTGAAGATAGAGTGCTGAAGGCACTTTTCGGTGAATACTTGTTGTGCGTATGTATAGTGAGGAATGTTGCCATATATCGTGGAATAAGGGGGAGTAACAGGTCGAGCTAAAAGCATGTTATTAAAGGTAGCCAGACAATTTGGTTTCTAGTATATGAACACTTAAATGTTAAAGCTTTAAATTTGAACAAGTCAGGCACTTTTAAAACCTTTAAGTCCCTAAATAAAGGCTCAGTATTTATATAATAATGTGTAAAGCATAATAAGCGAAGTCTAAATATTTGATCACAGGAATAATCCCAGGTAAGATAGAGTAATTTATATGAGGCAGAAACGGAGACTTGTTAATTAAAAGTATCATATTTTAGGAAGCAGATGATACAGCCTGGTAAGTATTCCTATAGTGCAAGCAGCTTTATTAGCAATCTTTTTTTATGATCATTCCAATTTAATTTCCCGTTGATTATCAATCCAAGGAAATCAAAGTAACTTGTTCTCTCTAACGGTGTGTCTTTTATTTTTCGATTGAGATTGATATATTAGTGCACATTGAGGAAAAATAACAAAGCAAAAATTTGATTTTTGGTACATTTAGATAAAATTTGTTTGTAGCAAACCAGTGATATACTTTGCAAAGCTCGGAGTTTATGTTGCTTGAAATATTCTTGTTCTTTTACGGAGGTCCAAACTTGAACGTACAAAGCGAATTTATGAGATTTGTGTTATTAGTATAGAGTATTGACTCAAAGTTTAGGGTAGCTAGATAAAGATCATCAACATAGATTATGAAAAGAAGTGGCCCAAGCATAGGTCCTTGAGGGAAACCGGTTGTGATATGTAATGGTTTGGAATGAAGGTCATCCAGCTGAACATATTGGGTTCTGTTGGTAAAGTAGCTTTTCAACCGTTTAAGAGGTGTCTCAGAGACATCATAATATTCTAATTTGTACAAAAAAGAAAAAAGAAAAAAAACTCTGATCGAAAGTACATACAGTTTTAGACAGGTCTAGAAACACTGTTATGGCCAAATCAACTTTATCGAAAATCTTATATATTCTATCAAAAAGTTCTAAAGTGGCTGTTTCAGTACTTTGAAGCTGTTTGAAACTACGCTGACTTGTGTAAAAATATGGTGTTATACAAAATGGTGATAGAGTTAATGATAGACCTGTTTTTTTCAAAACCTTTCCAAAGAGTTGGATATTGAGATATAGGCCTGCAGTTATCTAGAACCCTTTCATCTCCCTTCTTATATATTGATATTACTTAAGTTTTTTTTTAAGTACATGTGGAAATATTCCAGTTGTAAGAGAGTGGTCAATTACATGACCTAAAGAAGTCGCTGGTGAAGAGATAATCTTCTTCATAAGTCTCATCAACGGCTCATCATGCCCTGAGCATAATTTACGTTTAAAATTGTTTAATATTGCATCAATCTGAACTGGGGAAGTATTTGTAAAAGTGATATATATATATGTATATATATGTATATATATATATATACACACATATGTATATGTATATATATATATATATATATATATATATATATATATATATATATATATATATATATATATATATATATATATATATATATATATATATATATATATATGTATATAAATATATACATATACATATGTGTGTATATATATATATATATATATATATATATATATATATATATATATATATATATATATATATATATATATATATATATATATATATATATATGTGTGTGTGTGTGTGTGTGTGTGTGTCTGTGTCTGTGTCTGTGTCTGTGTTTGGGGTACATATTCTTGACGAAACTCTGCTCCTACATCTGATATTTTGTATATAAGTTTGAAACTAATACAGAGCTGGCAAGCACACACCTTGACCATGCGTGTAAAACTCAATATATAGAGACAATAATAATAATAATAATAATAATAATAATAATAATAATAATAATAATAATAATAATAATAATAATAATAATAATAATAATAATAATAATAATAATAATAGAATAAGCAAACAAATAAACTGATTTGAGAAGTCAGTAAGGTAATCTGTTCAACTGTTATTACTATTGCTCAATGTAGAACACAACGTACATTGTCATTGCACTGATGCAGTTTTTACGTTGAGGGGGTAGGGAAAACCCAGTACAAAGATAACAATATGTAAAGTTTTACGTCTATTCCATTACTATTTTGGGGGGTCAGCCTGATTAGCTACAATATGTTTGAGCAGCAACACATAAACTATAGGAATATTTAACAAGTACAGTGTTGAAACAACAAGTTCATTGAAAATGATACTCTGAATTCTAAAACATTTTCTCATTAAAGGCGCCATATTTTTAGTCGTTGTAACTATTATTGAACCAGAATCATATCGTGGGAAACCTGTAACACCAATATCACTTTATTCCAACATTTAAGTCAACTTTAATATAAACTTTTTACTCACAGATGAGTCACAGGAGGAGAATTCGCCACGCAAGTTTTTTTTTTTTTTTTTAATGTTGCGTTGTCATCATTCGGGTAGATTATACTGACGGTGAGGTGCTGTGACCCCTGCTCCAAGAACAGGCGAAAGCCAATTCGCCCTAGTAAGTTACTGCTGGTACCTTTGATCTCGTAGTCTTATGTACGCAACGGTCAAAATACCTGCTTGTTTTGACAGAAATCTAGTAGAGTAATCAAGTCCTGTTGAATACAACTGCTAACCATGTAATTGTTTAAACCTGGATTGTTGATTTTAGTCCAAGGGATTATCATCACCTATAAGCGTTCCTACACACATACCTGCATTGGTGTGTATATTCTGTACCCACGGACCGCAGATATAATGATATAAGCATAACTTTAGTCAATATAAAGAAGATTTAGAATTCTGCCCACAAGTTGAGCATTTAATATCGGCATTGGAGTCTCCACCTATACAGGTGCCTCACTGATAGATTACATCCCGTCAGTAGCCAGAAGTCAGAGGGTGTCTCAAACAGTCTCTCAAACACGAAGTTGTATAGGAATCTAGTCGGTTTGCCTCGCCTGAGGTCTTTTTACTTGAACAAACTTCTTTCCCCAACTCATTGACTACAGACCCCTGCATATGGAAGCAAGCATGCATACCTAATACATCCTATTGGACAGGCCCCAGGGGCCTTGTATTGTTGCAGCCAATATTGTTGTTATCATTCTTGATAAAATCGCAACCAAATTCTTTCTTTCAGGTTTCTATTGATGTTACGATAAATAGAAGGGCAAAATTCTGGTTCACAATTACTACCATCAACTTGTTTTTATTTGTAATGGAAAGGAGAATCCACAGCCACTGTATCAATATCTGACATTAAATTTGTCCAGCAGGTCGGCATACTCCATATTTGACCCTGCCAGAATCTACTTTTACTACAGCAAAGTTACATAAATAAATAGATAACAAAAAAAAAAAAATCTACTTTATCGTTCATGTATCTGCGTTAAAATTTACTACATATGTCTCCCTGTAACACTGTATTATTTCAAAAGCAAAAATCAGTCTGACAAGTGAATGCATTGATGAACTAAAATTATAAGTTGGAATAGTTAGATGTCTTCAGCTTCATATAATATTAAATTCACACACATTAAAATTCACTCAATCATTTAATGATCTCGCCATGACATACCTGCACACATATATATGTACCTGCAAACATACATACACCCATGCATATATACATACATATGTGCGTACGTACATACATACATGCATATATACACACTTGGGCTAGCTTTGGTATCACTGATACTTCTGCTAGTAAGACACGAATTGTCTCTAATTTTGTTTACTGTGAGTGTGCACGTCTTTCACTGATTCGTGATAGTTTATTATTCCTCTGCTTCGAACTATTTTAGAATAAAATGTAAGAGAAACAAATGTAACATGTTCTAAACATAGATAAATCAATACGTCAACTCTTGGGGCGAAGGGTAACCCTAGAAAAAGTTTTTGGTTGTAGTCTCTGGCTTCCATAGCTACATTCAGCCCACCACTTACATGCCACAACAGCGTTCGACAGAATAGAATATGTGAAACTCTCCATGTTACTTAATAATAAAAGTTTTATGCCCCCCAATATGCAGACTACTGCTGGATATGTATGTTTATCAAAATATGAAAGTCGTTTGGGATGATTCAGAGTCATCATTTTTCGGTTGCAGAAATGGAGTTAAATGGTAATTAACTTGTGTGATCATATAAGACATTCAATGCTATTGGTAATAAAATGATATCACAATCCAAACATGTGTACTCAGATGCTGAATACAGATTGTTTCAGGCATAATATTTGCTTCTGTACGGAAGCTAGCTATGAGAGTTTTTACTGTTAGTGAAGTTGAAAATTGTTGGCAGGTTGCCATGCAGCAATAAGGTACATTTAGAACTTCCCTTGTACTAACCATTCTGCTCTGTTGCACTTGATATATGTGGATCTAGATACTCAATGTGCACTCATTATGCGTTTTCTTCATTTTTTTTATGTAAACTGTATCCTACAAACAAACATTTGGACTTTTCTAATCAAATTTTCACTGTTATGATTTTGTGCGTCGCTACAAAGTGTGAAAAGGGCACCAAATTTTGTAAAAAAAAAAAAAAATGGAATACAGTCTCTAGTAAGGGAATTATGTTAAAATAGAAAGGGATAACTGCACTGTATATTTTTTCCCTGGCCAAATGCTATGTATGCATAGCCCACTCGTGTACGGTCTAATATGTGTATATCTGAATAATTGAAGCTACTGTGCTTTGCGTCATGTGCTACCCATGTTTTCAAGGACGGATATATGCGCCTTTTGTTTTTCGGTGATTAATACAGTCATGTGACATTTGCAACTTTATTCTAAGATATATATAATGTACTTGTACATGTATAAGTGCAAATAAAGATGTGACAATATTGATACAAGCCTAATATTCAGTTTATTTGCTACACTTACCTTGGGCAAGCAAAAACTGACAGGATGAAACAGTGCTTGGCTTACATTTTATTGTAGCTGGCCAAAACAGTCTTATCGACTTAGAATTGACAGCTTCCAATGGATATATCAACAAAGAAAACATTATTTGTTTAGAATATTTAGAAAATGTCAGTTGCATTCCTTTGGCAGGAGTTGCGTGGTTTGACATTTGGCGAAAAAAACAGTTCACTGTCTCACTGGAATCTTTCTGGTGTGCGGAATCTGTAAATACAGAAGATGTATGTGTGTAATCTATTTTTTTTTTCTTCTGCCTATGTTGCTACAGATGTAGGCCCATCAGCTCTTTCTATAATACACATGTCTTTTATAGAAAAGTAGGTTATAATGTAATCTTTTGTGTCTGTACTGAATCATATAATATGGGTACTATTTTGTCATATGCAAATACGTTAATTGATTTCTTCAGTATTTCAAAACATCGTGTATCAACCACATCAACGAGAAAAAACAAAAACAAAAACAAAAACAAAACAAAAACAAAAAACAAAAAAAAAAAAACATTAAATTTAATGAGATCAAATGCTTGGCATATGACGCATGGTTTATTATCAGTTTTGCACTTACTTAGGAAAATCACTGAGCACCTGTTCTTAAATAATACACTATGATTCAATTTAAGATTTAATTCCTAAATGCAAGTTAAATCCCATTTATAAACTCTTTGAATGAATGAATCGTAGAGTGTCTATTCTCGCATCGTTGTCTTCATGGTTAGTGCTAGCCTTAATCGATTTTTCACAGGATGTGAACAGTATTAGTAATAAACCATGGTTGTATTCTCATCAATTGTAAGTCCAGGTAGACAACTTTGCGTAGTTTAACCAGAATACCAAGTGGGATTTGATGACCGAAAACATAACAAAGTTTATATATTTGCTTGAAAGTATGATTAAAAAATATATCTAATGCCCGTGTGTGAGTTTTTAGCAGGCTCAGAACTGTATTCAGACCCCAATTTTTTGGAAATATATGCTTTTTAATTACCTCTCACCCTCTCTCCTGACAGAAGCAACTTAAGGAGACATCGCGGAAGGTATCACAAAAGTATATTTGTCAACACATTCCAGCACAGATGCCCTGTGCCATCCTATAAATATGGCTTCATGCCCTGTGTTCTAGCTAAAATCCTCTTTATCTCTACAACTAATACGGCGTGACAAAACAGGTATAAATGATTCAGATAAAGACAGAAGTTTACACATATTTCTCCTGACGCGAGGCAAACCTGACCCGGAGTTTTCTTTCTTGTTAACATTGAGATAGGGATGTTTCAATTGCTTTTTCTATTTTTGCAGCATAAAAAAGCAGCCGATTAACACCGGTAAACATAGCAGAAGGTGTGATATTTAACTAAAACAGAAATCGATATAACTTACCTTTGTATTTTTTGATGATAATGTTGTGTTTTTTTTTTATCGTTTTTAGGCAATAAAACACTAAATGTAATTTTGCTTATGCTTTTGCCCCCCCCCCCCCCGTCACGCACAAACATGGAGGCTACTGTGGAGGACAGTGCCCCTTAATGCACTATAGCCAAATCTACCCATAGATAGCCAGAAGAGACACTGCAAACATATGTCATAATTTTTCCCAAGTGCAAGGCTGTTACTTTTTGCTGTGTTGGCCTTAAGAGAATTACAAATCAGCAGAAAAAAAATACAGACTGACAGGTCTCTACATTGTGACATGAACAAAATAAAGCCACTCTATATCCAGTCATAACTCTTGAACCCTGCCTGCTGCATGACGACCATCTCAAATTCTTGTTTCCTAATGTAATAATCATTGCACAAAAACTTGCCAGATGTTACTTTTTATTAACGAGTGAAGAGTTTTACTTTATAAGTTTTGTACAAACTAGGTTTCTCACTGCAGACAGTAACATTCAGTACATTTTTAAACTGCATTGTGATAATTACCCTCACATGTCACATTGCCCAAGATCACTTTATGAAATATGAAGATCTAAAAGGCCCATTGATGGAGAGAAAGCACATTTAATGGGCTGCCATAGAGCATGCTTCTGCCCACAATGTAACAATGAATCATAATTCAGCTGGCCTCTCTGCAATCCAAGCTCAGATTACCACACAACGAAAATAGGTGAATGTCTCATCTGGCAGTTCTGTGTGGTACTAGCTAAATATAACGTGGTTTTGATCTTATTACTGTGCGTTTTTTTCTCTCTCAGAGTGTTTGCTAATTTTATCTAATATTACTTAAAATATTCCGGTGCGTCCTATTTGGAAATTATTAGACGCACATCAACATATTTTATAATTTTTTTTATTTTTTCTTACGCTCGTTTCTTTCTTTATTCGTTTCGTTATTTCTACATGTTTATTCTGTGTAATTTCCTTTGCATGTCGAAAGATAAGTAATACATCAAGCTTCTTTTTATTACTTGCATTAGAAACAAATTTGAATTATACCAAAGGGCAATCCAAATAGAATTATACACAAGCCACAATTAAGCTAAACTGTTCCATGATTCAAACTAGATATGTTCGTTTATTGGAAACAACTAGACGATATAACAGTAAGTGTAGGACATTGCAAACTAAAGTGCTATTTTCATGCCACCTCATGAAATACAACATGCATCTATGTATATGTAAATGAACCCATTTGGTTCAGGTAATCTGGAGAAACGCCCTTTGGTGGAGGAAGCTCAGATGGACATAGCTCCGAATACCTTATGCAATGGGGTGTATTGGTGGGACTTTAAATAAAATATACACACCTGGGATTAACGACCAAGGACCAATTTTTTTTTTTTCTGAACGTAGACATTTCCATCGCTTTTATACGGTTGTAGGTATATCTTACAACATGAAACTGAAATACATTGGTTCAGGTTTGGGTGGGTCATGGAATGACCAGGCCTATCTAAATATTATTCCAATTATTGGTCCCGGTCAACATCTGGACTTTCCTTGAGACTGTGTCTTGATGGGTGACT
This sequence comes from Hermodice carunculata, assembly GCA_964020975.1. Lineage (NCBI taxonomy): Eukaryota > Metazoa > Annelida > Polychaeta > Eunicida > Amphinomidae > Hermodice > Hermodice carunculata. The sequence goes on along the minus strand of OZ026623.1, from coordinate 16,441,101 downwards.
GTGGATACGATTACTCCTATCCAGTAATGACCTCATATGTGGCACAAGAGATAAATACTAGATTGGATCAAAATGAACAGGAATTGATGAGAATCGTAAATAACGTGACCAGAAAGCACAGAATATATGTTGAACATATTATTGGGATGATTAAAATTTCCAGAGCCGTCGCAGAGACATGGAGGCATCCAAGGGATTTGCAAGACCAGTTGCTTTAATTGTGTGTAGGGCTAGTGCAAAAGGCTAAATAACTTATGTTTTGACTTTTCCTCACTATATTTACACATTCAACATGTTTTTCTCTTTGAAATATGAGAAGTTTATATCCTTTAAAACAACATCAGGCCTTTACCTACATGTCTAAAACACACCAAATTGTATAATCATATTGATTGTATTCTTGCTGATGGTCAAGGGGCTTTTCTGATGGATTGATGTTGGTGTTAGTGTCACTTTGTGGACCTGTATGGCTGATGATCACTGTTAAGACGGTGTTTGCACCTAGTTCATTTTTAAATGTTAAATTTGTTTGATATATTCAATAAATTAGGAACCTGTGCCTACAAATGCTCTGATGTGCTTCAAATTTTGATTCCTTTTTTCTGAAATGTACTGTCCTAAATGCACATGAGTGATGCACCTGCCCAACCCATTGTACTGAAATAGGCCTATAATTTAAAACAAAAATATTCGCATTCTGCCATGTTTAAACTAGACTTGGCTTTTTTGACCTATGGACCTGTGCATATACGTTTTTTACTCTTTTGGGTACAGACGAACTATAAGTTTATGTGATTCAGCTATGTATAAGAAAGAACATTGCCTTGGGTCGGAATTGATTTGGATTTGTTTCTGATAATCATTAACATTTTTAACAGATTTTTTCTGGGGACTCTTTTTCCTGTATAATTCCTCATTTTTATATGAAAACAGATATATGTATATATATATATATATATATATATATATATATATATATATATATATATATATATATATATATATATATATATATATATATATATATATATATATATATATATATATATATATATATATATATATATATATATATATATAAACTGCTGTTGTCATTTTCCTTTCGAGTCAGTCAGGGACATACTCCTCTGTTCATTTTGCAGAGTCCTATTCAGTCATGAAACCAGTCAACAGAGACACGCTTCCTCAGTGTACCAGGGTGAACAACACCCCAGGGTCTGTGGAATGAATTAACAGAAACAACTCCGTTCATTTTTTTAGAAAAAACATCAGGTATAATAGAAAGCAATCCCCAGGAGGCCCATAAAAACCAAGCAAATTTTAATGTGACAAGAACCACTGAAAATAAGAATTTCAGAATATAATACATCAAACCAAAAGGAAACACAGAAATAGGGTACAAAGGACATATTGTGTGCAGAAGATGAGTTTGCAAGTGCTATAAAATTTAGAAGTGATTAAAAGCACATGTATTAGATTTGAAAAAAAGCCTACCCTGACTGGGTGTAATTTTTTTTTTTTTTTTTCGTGACACGTAAAACTGATAGAAATTTCACGTTGTTCGTGCAATGTAGTGCCAAGTCAATTCCAATATCACTGCTACTGCCTCACATATACTTTTCGTATTCTACTATCGAGTTTATCAGCATCTATATTCCCACGATCATGTCCATATTTTAACACTAGCAGACGTGTTATTCTGTCAAATTATCGTTTTGGGCTATCGCTGTAGATATTGTACCCGTTCTAGCTATGTTTAATAGAACAAAGATTATCGCATCCTCTATTCTAATGTGCTGTGCGTGTGTCTATCGGCCCTGCGTAGGATTATTTTTTTATTACCTAAAAATTACACGAGATACACCCAAACCATTTGCGGCTTTAGTCACTTATATCTCCGAACGTATTTTTCTATTGCACCCAAAACAAATGTGTGTGTGTGTCGGTCATGATCCAAAGATGATGTACGCATTGTGATTGGAGTTTTATATCTTCAATTATTAAATAAACATTGACTAATATGTCGACAATGGACGATGTTCAACACATGGAAATAAGTCACCGCATGCTTGAAATGTATTGATAAAAATTGTGCATGTTGTAGCTACGTATCAGGGGAATAAACTTGTATTCTGGTTACTTAGTGGGAGGTACACACTGGTCCAGTAACGAAAAATCAATTGGAGTGTACAATCAGCAAAATTGAAAACTTTGCAGGTTTCTGCGAGTTGTAGGACTTGGCTATGTTAAACTGAATGGAGATGTCCGGATCCCATGGTCGTGGACGGTTTCACATGACCGGTAAAACAGAAACATATTTTTTTGTAAAATAAAACCTCCCAACTCTGTTTTCAAAACATAACATACCTGAATCCACTTATAGAAATGAAATATTCTCAGAGAGTGGAAGAACAGCCAGCAAAACTACAATTTACATAAGACATTACGAAGTTTGCGTAAGAATTGCTAAGAATAAACAATGGTACTCAACAAACAGCGCGAGACTACGTGCCAGGCATTTTCAGCCTTAATAAGATCATGAGTAAACTTCGGTACATTTGATCATGTTCAGCCCACTTCTTTATTTTCATCCATGCATTTATACAGTCCCAAAAACATGTGGCCGTGATTCACTTTGATATCAAAATGAAATGTTAATTTGGCTTTGTGCAACTGTCTCACAACGTGCTGTGCCATATTTAAAATGGGGCTCACCAACACGTGCGTGTTTTGCCAGCCTGTGTATCGTACCGGTTTTGAATTTATAAAGCTGCTACAGACACAACCGACTGGGCAGAGTCAAGTTTAGATAGTAAGTCTTGTTTTCAAATTATTTTAAAGACCCTTTGCCCAGGTAGCTCGGAAAGCAGACACGTGGAATTTAGCAAAATATTACAAAAATGATCACCGATCAATGCTGTAGTTCGAGTTCACTTTACTGCAAAATACCATGCCAAATAACATCGCCCACATTGGCTAGCTTTTTTGTTTACTTTATACTCGCTTAAAGTTGATTAGAACGACCACTTTTTTTTTTTTTTTTGGTGAAAGGCATGCTCGTTTGTTGGTACGGCTTGATTGTCTTCTCTTCTGCCGCCATTGCCTTGTCTATTCAATCTTGTTCATCTTCGTCAGATAATGTGAAAAATGAAATCAGGTTGCCATTATAATCATGATGCTCACTATCACAGGTGAATTGTTGCTGTCTTGCCATGTTTAGCACTAATGCAGTTCTGTGGGCTATCGCACGCCAGCTGAGAGATATGTTGGATTTGTGGCCTCTGCAACAGTATCGCGCCAGTGACCACGGTCCAGAGGAAAGTCGCGCTTTGGGCTTGCCAAGGAGTCTCATTTCAAATGCATTAAAATCATGATTTTAACTTATTATATATGTGTAAAATCACGGATGTTATTTATGGGGCATTTAAATAGAAACTGTATGTGGAGTTAGCGGCCATCAATCATTAAAACCTTAAAGTACAGGAAGCTGTGAATAATGGATTTAGTCATAAATACATACAAAACACTTTGCTTGACGCGTTTTCTTTGAGTTACTTTCCACTCAGTTAGTTAATTTGCAAAAAATCAAACCTAAATGACCACACTCTTTCAATGTTTTGCAATTTCGCTACTCGATATATATGATGCACATCTTTCAGAATCAGCTGAAATCCTAAAATTGAATGTAAAAATGTTCTTGGTGTATCTCCTATCGTTAAATGTGTTGAGTCTTGTTCTAAAAGTATTGGATTTTGCATATTGAAAGTTTTCGTAATCATTTGACAACTTACTCATCTTGCCAGTGTCTTACATTTGAGATTGCTGAATCTACCACTTATTTTCGAAAACCGAAACTAGTCTATTTTTATGGTTATTTCAAATAAGAAACACATGTTCTTAAAATATATCTTGTGTATATTCTGGTATAGGCACGAGTCGCAGGTTGAGTATGTTTTATTTATTGCTGACCATATTATACTACTGATAGTCAATTTCCAATTAATTCCTGGGTCTGAACAACACTTCCGCGACATTACCTTCTGCCACGCAAATATTGTTGTATTTCTAACGCCAAGCTAAAATCTATCCAATCGGGATATTAACAGTAACGAAAATTTGTAGAAAATACTTGGCTGAATGGGAATCTTTGCAAACGGTTTTGACTCTGTTCCATTTCAATGAACAAAATACATAATTTTAGATATTTCAATGTATCTCTCTTTTAAGATTCATTAAATTCGACCTAACTATCCTTTAGGGAAATGACTTTCTAGTGGTAGCTTATTAATGTGTATTAGCGTGCATGATTAAATCATACTTTAAATGGCTAATTTGATATAATTTGCAGAAAGTGGAAGTATGCGATTGAAAGTGCCTTGGCTAATGCGAAGTAAACAAAGAATGCCTCTGTATCGGGTCATTTGTGGCTTCTGAATGTTGAATTGGTTACGATAGAAAACAAAGAAATAACAGTAAAAATTTATAGCTTTTACTAACATTTCTGTAGAATATGGAAAATATACATTTTTAAACGTTCATGGAAAATCTGGAAAATTGACGATTATACTAAATTCTTCAAATTAAAAAAAAAATGTACTAATTTCAATCAGCACACCTCCACTTCTCTCTGGACCCAGCATAATATGGAAAAGGTAAAAAAGCAAAATAAAGAGGACCTTTTGCAGATCACCCATGAAACACAGATACAGGTACAGTCTTATATAAATGCGCCTACTTCTCTAAACCATGGCCATTCAAACCTTTTTTGTGAATGGCAATGTCGGTCGTATGTTTGGTGTATTGTGTGGATTTATGAATATAGGTGTTCCTGGACCTTCACCACGCATTCTTTCTACCTTTTCACCCATTTTGTATTTTTTTAACCTTTTCACTCTCATTTGTACACGTGTGGTATTTTTTTCGGAAAGCTGCTATTTTTGTTTTGTTTTGGTCTCCTTTATTTGTATTTCTCGGTTCTTTCTTTTCTTTTTCTTTATTTATTCTCTGCTTTTCTTTTGTTTATTTTTTTGTTTGTTTGTTTGTTTGTTTGTTTTTTTCTTTTCTTTTTCATAAATGAAGTTCCATCATAGGAACATACTGAAGCGGCTCATTTGGGAAAATATTGTGACACAGGAACGGGTCTTTGACTTATTTGCAAGCAAACAGGATTCATCGTCATAGATGTCACTGCTGAAACATTCACTCTTGCCACTGCTGTTCCTGGGTCAAAACAGCAGGGGATCCTTATCAGCCTTTATCAAACCAAATATGCTAGGAAAACCTTCTTTCATGCACATTACCTTCTCTACGGCTCTAGCAAACCTACCATCTATCATGTTGTAAAATCCATATTTCGTCACGTTCTTCAGACCTGTGAGTTGGAAAGTGTTTTCAAGGACTAAGTACAGAACCTTTTACCTTATCCAACTTCATCTCTATTGGACGTACCTCACAGTGCCATGGACAAAGCCTCAATAAGGAACAATCATGAAACTCTGTTGCAATGTCTGTCTTGTAGGCAGGCTGGGACTTGTGGGCAACGATGAGCATGTGCACCACTGTGTTGGCTAAGGATGGCGATGCAGGGATCATATATCCTCCAGCCATTCTGCCATTTTTCCTTCATGGCTGTTCGATGATGCATGCCTATTGTTATCAGCAAATGGCATTGTGAAAGCTGGCATTGTCCATCACAGTGACAGAGGACTCTGCAAGTCTTGTCGTCACCATTTTATTCAGTCCATCCACACACGCAGTCCCGTTCCTCTGCCCATGTAATGAACCATCTGATTCATGTCCTCTTAAAATATGGTCACAATTCTAAAGTTGCCTATACTTGGTGCACCCTGCAACAAGTATGATATTTCTCTGACATCCGTTTGCAGCGATATTTGGTTGTAGGGTGCAGAATCTGTTATGGGAAAGGTGATTATGATTTGTTGTTTTTTGTTTTTTTTTCCAGAACGAGGGTCCATCCACTTGTAGTCCATCCACCTGTACACTGCTGTGAGGCACTAGTTCACCCTGGTCTGACCAGGTGCCATTGCCCGTGGAACTCCCACACCCTCCTGAGACGACCGTTTCATCTTTCCAGCGTCATTGAATCTTTATTGATTAAGACTCTGTGTACAGTTGAATTTAAGATACTCGAATCCCTATTTGCTTAGTATAACACTAAATATTCATTTGACAAAAAAATCCGTAATTTCTTCGTCCCGTCAGTCTACTGACTGGTTGCAATGTTTTGGTTTCCTAAGATGCACAGATCCTTTACATTATGACTGGGATGCTGAGCATACTATGTGAATGTATGTCACTGTGTCTTTCTCCATCTTTTTTTCGATGAACTATTTTCTTTATCATCATTGTTTGTTTACTTTCTATTTTTGTTTATTTATTTATTTTTTTAATTTCTTGTTATTTTGGTTTGTTTGTTCGTTTGTCTGTTTGTTTGTTTGTTTTATTTATTTTTTGTGATTCTTGTTTTTGTGTTCTTTATGTTTTGTTTTTGTTTGTTTGTTTGTTTGTTTATTTCTCGTGACGAGGGGCTTGGGGACGGTCACAGCAGTGATACCTCTGCCAAGGAAGGACCTTAGTTGTGACTTTTCTTAGTTTTCAAGTTGTGAGCTGGTCAATAAAATACAATTGCCTATCCTATTGCATTGTCAGATATGCTAACACAGAATCCTACTAGGGGGCATATTGAGGGCTGTCGATTTTGCATACTGCAAGTAATGGTTATGAAGGGGTACTTCCAATATGTCTATTGAAAATACCCTAAGTAATCTTTCATGGAGTATAAGTGTAAGTTGTCATACATGTACATTAGATATGCATACCCAAACATCCACCTTGTACCCCTACCTTCCCCGCTTAAATAGAGAAAAGAACAAAAGACAATTACACCAGGATGGAAAAAAAATGAAATTTGAAAGAAAACAATATACTAGATCATCATATTAATAAACAGTGGTGCCAATGTGTTGGTTCAGAGGCTTGGCCTATTCTGTTCCAGTGTCACAAAAGTGTCTGCCAAGAGGACAAATCCAGTGCAATGCTATATGAAAATTGCACTTCAATGTGTACTCTAAGGAGATTGGTGTAAAGATGACCCATAAATATACACATATTCACTTACCGATAAAACAAAAAAAGACGTACGCGTGAGAAAAATCTATGGCGTTAGCAATCATATTATCATTACGGATGTATTAATGGTTGTGCCAATTAAAATTTATATTATATGGCATAAAGAAAAAAGATAACGATTTATCACCATTTCTGTTCGTGTGTGCATTATCTGCCATAGTAAGATTCTATTCAGTGATATGATTGACACTTGCAGTCCTCTTAAGCTCTTCCAAGACTGAATTTTCTGTTCAAGGCCGTGAACAGGGTACTCATGACAATGTTTGAATGCAAAATACTACCTAGTTTTTGGAGCCCACAGACGTCATGCCCAAGGTGTGTTTTTAACGAAAAGCAATGTGGCGGGCACTAAGGATGTATCTCGTCGTTGTCGCTTGCTTCAAACATACCATGTCCCCAAAATATTACGAAATCAGAAAAGAAAAAAAAAAACCTCCAGTTTCTGCCCATTGAAAGCCTTTATTTTGCCTCTGCACACCATGGTAAAAGGACAGGGCTTTTAACGTAATTCTCATAATTTTTCTTACAGTGGTCAATATGGTTTTAAAAGATACGTATTCATGTAACAGTGCTTTTGGAATTAATAGACCAAATCTGGAAAAAACATGAGCGTGGCATTCAACCTGTGACACTACACTTATATCTGCCAAAAGCGTTTGATACTTTTGGGGATATTGTATTTAAAAGATTAAGCTGTTACGAAATTCATGGCACTGCGTTTATTTTGCTCACAAATTATTCAACGGATCATGCCTCAATGTGTTCAGTTTTGCAATATCGGCTGTACAAGTTGCGTCCATACATATTGAAAGCTATAATTCTTGGGCCACTCATATTCATTATTTATAAAGACAATATAGTAATGACATCGTCTTAACTTGTATACAGATGGTACAGATATAGCGCATCTTTAATAAATTATCTAGGTGAATTTTCGGTGGGGATATTGGCAGCTTCTGAAATATTTCTTATAAGTCAAGAACTTTAAAAAAAAGAAAGAAAAATAGGATAATAGGACTGGTTTATGACAAGTAGGTTTGTCTTGACCTTTATTTATTCTTTATTTCACCAGAGTAGGGTTGCCAGTCCAGATACAGTGTGACATAGATTTCAATTTCATATCTGCAGTGTTGCAGGTGGTTACGCGTAAAGTACGCATTAAACAGATAAAATACTCAGCCTGGTAATACTGTGTTCTTATTGGGTGGCCCTTGGTTATGGGGTAACATCATGATAGAAAGAAGTTTTAAACCAGGAGACAAGGCATTGATAATTTTCCGTATGCAAGGGCTTTTAATTGAGCCAAATTTCAGTGGTTCTTACCTGGTTGAAACACAGTTAAATAATGTGGATTATATGACATCTACTCCAGATAGAGGGAAAGCTATATGGCTTTGTCACACCAACATGTTAAACGGATACCACGAAAGAGGTACACCTGGAGGAACTGTTAGTATCACTCTTTTGAAGAATTACGGAAAAAACAATCATGAGGATGAGTATGATCCATTCTCAAATGAAGGCTTGACTTCTTTTTCCAGAGTAAAATGCATAACTCTGACATATTACAAAATCATGACAGCGATGTCCGTCATTTGAAGCCGGCACAGAAAGTTGATTTGTCAAAACTTATTTGTGAGTTTAAACATTTATTCCCAGATGAGCTAGGTCGCTACTCCTTATTATGTCACGATGTATGTGCAGGTGATGCTGGTCCAATAGGCCAGCAAGCTTATCGGGTGAATCCTCTGAGATTGGCTGCAGTTCGAGAAGAAATAAATTACACGCTGGCAAATGATATTATAGAACCAAGCCAGAGTAGCTGGAGTAGTCCTACTGTTTTGGTTCTAAAACCTTATGCTTCAATGCTATTTTGCTTTTTTTATAGAAAGGTGAAGTCCATGACTGAATCAGACTCTTTTTATACCTGCTTGTTTGATCCCTACAGGTGGATGAGTATATTGATAAGATGGGAATAGGCTGAAAATTGTATAATTATTACTCACACGAATGTCGTCAGGATTTATGACAATGCATTAGTATTGTTTATGTAACTATGCCCAAAGTTCACTTGAAATGAAGAAAATTTGTATATGAGTATGTAAAGAATTAAAGTTTCAAGTGATCTTAAAGAAGAGTTTCCTTTCGAGGTGTTTATATTGTAAACAGTAAAACTGTTCCTCAGTTTAATAAGATTTATATAAACAGTGCAACTGTGCCAATTAGAGCAATGTGTGTGTTTATTATGTTGAAACAATTTAAGGTATGGTATAATTAATCGTAGTGAACGTTAATGCCACTTTGTAAAAAGAGTATATATTGCTTGGTACAAACTACTGTGTATTGTAGGTGAGAATACCTAAAAAGTTGACATTGACAACTGGGAAGAAAGATTTTCCTTACATGCATTTTTTGTCTTTTTCCAATGATGGGGGGGGGGGGGTATGGATATGATGATGGTCTTGGTTTGGAGAAGCCACAGTACTCATTGAGAGCGTGCAGAGTCACTGGGTTGGCCTGCTTTGTTGGAGCAACTCTCATGATGTTGTGAAAAATTAGAATGAGCTGGAATGGTGACCAACACTCACGTAGGGGGATGTCTACACAGATTTCAGTGAATTGAGATGTGTGACGTATTGGAAAACTATGGAATGCTGGTCAGATTTCTAAGCGAGGATACATAAAACAGCTCTTCGTAACTGAGAGAGTGAAGATAATTCTGAGATCTGACATGAGCTGAGTGACTTCAAACCAGTGGCACTGTAAGCCAATGCTATTGCCAGGGAGATACTCATTTAAACATTGTACTTGAATATTTTTTTTTTCTTATCTAGTGTACAGTATTACACAGGCTTTAATTACTCTTGAAGATATCGCAGCGAATCAATACTGTGACTGTATGTCTAACAGTAAATATTCTAATTTTGTTGATACACACCACAAACATTTATTTACAGGTAATTTGGATATTATACATAATTCAAGTTGAAAGGAAATTATGAAAAAAAGGTACAAAATTTCGGATATGTCCCAAGTTGAACATTGACAGTATTTTTCAGGATACATGTGGTGCATTTGATTGCTACTGTATGAAATGGGCAAAGAAAGAAGCAATTAAATTTCAGAAACTTGAAGGATGGTTATCAAACTTGAAACGAGTCTTTAGAAAGAGAATTTATCGTTAAAAATCCCACATTAAGAATTTCAATATGGTTATTATAAAACAACCTGAAGTTTCAAAAGCAGTCAAAGAAATACACAAAAGATTTGTAGTCCCTAACATAGATAAGGCAGGGAACAATTTTGGGATCATCTGCCAAAAATATTATCTGGGTGTTTTGAAAAAAAAAAAAAAACAAAAAAAAAACTTTGTATAAACAATATTTCAGACATAAGAGGAAATGACGTGTATAAATTACACAAACAATGCATTGATAATTTGATAGATACACATAAATAGGAGATGAAAAGGAATTTTAATATAAAAATTTCTGAATAAGACTCCTCTATTCCACTGTTATCCTTGATACCCAAGTTACATTAAAAACCCTTTAAATCTAGATTCATAACCGGTGCTGCAAAATGTACAACAAAAAATTACCAAAAGAAGTAACCTTGTGTTTGACTGCAATTAGGAATCATTTTCCTAAATACTGTAATAAATTTCTAGAAACTCTGAAATAATTTTTTTGGAGTATTAGCAATTCTTCCGAGTTTGTATCTAAATCAAAGATGTAAAATCAAAAAAATATTGAATGTTTTGATTTTTCTACACTGTACACAGATCTACCCTTAGATGAGGTCAAAAGTTCCTTTTTTTCTAAGAATTAATAAGCAACATGTTCAAATATAATGGTCAACCATACGTTAATACCAGTTCATATACAAAGAAAGCATATTGGTCACACAATAAATATTAAAAAAGTAACGTTAAATCATACATTGTTGAAACTTTGATAGCTGCTACAAACTTTCTTTTGGATAATACTTTTGTTGAATGCAGATCATTGGTTTTTCAACAAATAAAAGGAATTCCAAAGGGTAGCAACTGCTCCCCTTTACTGCAAGATTTGTATTTAACCTGGATAAATAAATTGATGAAAAAGGACTTTAAAATGGCTACAAAATTATCAAACAGCGCAAGATATAGTGATGACATTGCTTGTGTAAATTTACAAAATATCAGTGAAATTGCTAAAGAAATTTACCCAAAAGATGTTCCTTTGGAGGGTAACAATTCAGATGGTTTCAGAGATGTGTTTTTGTACTTGGATATTCAGGTCACTCATGACAGATTTTGTATTAACGTCTATCACAAAATAGATGAGTTTAACTTTGAAGTAGTTAAACCACCTTTCCCAGACAGTAATATTTCAGATACTAGAGATTTGGTCGTATTTGTTCTAAATTTCATGACTTCGCATCTACAACCAAGTTTAATTACAATAAACTTGAGTCAAGAGGATTCAAAGGTGTACTTTTGATCAAATATTTCTACAAATTTTGCTGTAAATATTCCGAGATGATTAGAAAATTTGGCTACAATAATTTTAGAGATTTTAGACCTGCCTTTTTTTACTGCTTAATTTTATATTCTGACATCATTCACTTTAAATGTTCACCTTTCAGACATCTTGGGCTAGCTTGCTTTCTGTTAGGTAAACCCCCAGGCGCTACAAGTAGCAAGAAGCGGCCTACGACAGTTACAAGCTTGCCTAATTGTACTTGATATCTAGTTGATATATCTGGTTGATCTTTTCATTGCATTCTCTTGACATAAATACAAATGACTTTCATTTTTTTTGGACTTGCCCTATAATTCTACTGTTAATATCCAAATATTATTACAAAGTCTGACCACAATCATTGACAGTTTTTAGATTTGTCTGTTTTGCTACTTAACTTTATCTTTTGGCATCTTTCTGTTTTGATAGTCACTTTCAGACATTTTAGGCTTACATGTTTTCTGTTAGGTAATCCCCCAGGGGCTACAGGTAGCAAGAGGCGGCCTACGACAGTTACATGTTTGCCTAATTGTACTTAAAATCCTGTTAAGAAAAATTGTTTTGATGGCATGCTTTTTGCATAAATTCTAATGAATTTCATTTTTTTCTGATATGCCTAAATACACATTTACTCAATATTAAACAAATATTCAAAATTGATAGTATTTTCTCAAATGTCACAAACCTGAGACATTACGTTGACACATTGATTCAGGGTTGGAAGTTGAATACAGCTTAATTGTTTGAGGAGTGGGTGTCATCATAGAGTTTGTTTTACATCTCTGGTTCAGGATGTACATTGTTGCAGTCCTTGTTAGGATTTCCCTTGGTTTATACAGGTAGTCTAGCTGGGACTGTTTATTTTACAATCACTGGGACTGAATATAATGCCCTAGCTTGTTTCCACTTCAGCTGCACATTGGCGGATGGTTTAACTAGGATAAGCTGTCCAGCTAGAAAGGGTACATATTGGTTCAGGGTTAAGTCAAATTGTTCTTATCTGAAGCTGTACTATGAAGTTTGGTAATTATGGTTTATTTGACAGGTTTTCTTCTTTGATATGAAGCTCTGCATTTATAAGCAAAACTTCACGTATTTAGCTAATCCATCAATTGCCACGTTCATCTTTATTCATTATTATGTGGGTTGTCTTTGCTGAATATTTAGCTTAGACAAGGAGCTGCTACTCAGAGAGACATGTACGAGTAAAAGGCTCCGAAACATGTTGAGTAGTTACCCGCTGAAGACCCTTTCATTTGTTTACAGCCTATGTCTAAATTTTACAGAGGAACGTGTGCAATATGGACAATAGTACTTCTATGTACATGTATATAAGTTAGACAGGGACAGGTTAGCTTATGGAGAGTAAAGCGTTCGTTCTTCGGAATTGGGTAATGACTACTAGGAAGTGATTTTGGACAAAAACAAAACAAATACAAATATATATATATGTATAAGTTAAAAATGTTGTATTCATTTCATTGTTGGCTTGGTCTCAGTTGACGTCATCAGACAACCACGGGAAATGGGAAACTTCCAAGCTCATTTCTAGCCATCAACCAAGACTGCTCTATATTTATATGATGAAGCCCTAACATAGACAGGTCATGAGCGACTAGTGTTACATTTGTGCTAAGGGACATTAAACAGACGTTTGCCTACCGTCGACGGAAAACATTTGCATTAGTGGGGCTGTTTCTAAACGATTGCTCAGCTTGTTTGCCAACATCCTGAACTCATAGTGCATGTGGAGGAGCAGCTGTCAATCGTTATATTTTCTAGAAAAGAAAAAGAAAAATGGGATCTTTTTTATTTCCTGATCAACGTTGGCTGGCTTTTGCTTTAAGTAGATTGGACTGTGTAATATTTCTTTCATAGACCACGCTTTTTTATTTTTTCATTATAATTACTATTATTCCTATTACATGCATTCCATCATTAACATCATAAGCTGTGCCTGTCATGTGTAAATATCCAATGTGCGCAGCATGGAACCATTTCTTCCAGACAAAGTGGTTCAGCGTTATCGCTTATTAAGCCCATAAACAAAACTTTATCAGGCTATACTGGATCTTCTTACTGTTAGGCATCAGTGCCACCACATGTAGCCTCCAGTTACCATGCTCTTACTTCAAATCCATATATAATGAGTGTTGTTGCACAGCTGTAAAAACAGGATATTTTTAAGGTATTGGCATACAGACTATTGTCTTACTCCCATAATTTTTCCAGACCAGGGCTTAAAGTGTTGAAACAATGCCTTATTCGGAAAAAATATCATTTACGCTGAAGCACAGCAAATTCACAGTTAGGTCTAACACATGCCTTGGAAGCAGCAGTGCATCTAGGGCAGCACTAAATATGGTCAACCACAGCCGGCAGCAGAGCGTCTGTCAGGCTGACCTGAACTCATCATACCTGGGACTTTAAAGTCATTAGCCAGGAAGATTGTGAGCACATGCTCGTCCAACAATGTTTTCAGAAAGTTCTCGTGTGAAGTGTGATATCTACCGAATTTACATGAACCTTTTACACCCTCGATGTTCTTCATGAGTTAGGATTATTTTAAGTGTGGGACCCGCCGAGCAAACAATACTTTTAGAGAGGCTACTCTTGCCCAAGTAACCAAACAAAGCATAATGTGAGACGTAGTGGCATAGTACATATCCAAGGGATACTCAGGCTAAACTAAATAGTAGCACACAGAAAGCATATTGCTTTGAACAATAATTAAAACAGTTTGGATTTCTACAGAAGCCAAAGGATAACTATGGTATGATCCGTTATCGATGCACAAAACTATTTTCCTGCTGTACCTTGGTGGGATATTCGGACTTCTTTTTCACAGACTCAGTCAGACTAATAAAAAAACCTTGCATGGCTAACACAGAATCACCACTTCCATTTACAAGGGATCATTGTTAGTGGGGAAAATCTTCTTGACCTGCAGTCACGAGTAATTTTTCTCATCAATAATGATCCTTGGTAAGAGGAAAGTAGTACCCAGCGACCCAGTCATACAATTTTCTTAATTCTATGTTTAATTGGGTAGTCGTCAAAAAATTATGTCTTAAGTCTTCTTCCAAAACCAACTTTGTATACCCTGCTTGTCACCTTCTTCGCAGTTTACCTTTGTTTATATTCCTGACATTTACTCCATAGCACATGTGACGTAATCAAATATGCATGGCACACACTTGATTTGTCTATATGTAATACCCAACGTCACTGATGCAGTTGCGTGACTATTACGTCACTGCTGCAGTTACGTGACCGTTTACTTGTAACAATGTTTATATCATGTGATATGCAGTTAGTTACTACGTTTGAATTTTACTCCAGAAAATGATTAATTACCCTCACACAAAATACAAAAATGTTACATCCATATGTCATTAGAAGAGGGGCAATCACGATATTCCACAGATACGATTTACAATGGGCTTCCAGGACAAATAAGAGAGACTTGCATAGTTAACACCAAGACGGCCATAGCAACATGTATCTGGTGATGCATCCTTGTATTTTCCCTGTACCTTCTTCAGTATGAATACAATTTATATCTGCAGTGGTCAAAAAGGAGTACAGCATTATATCGCCTTCATGTGTGTAATTTTATCCACGGAAATTACTTTGATTGATGACATGATGTCATATATTACATCACTTATATCAACTGAAAGGCAAAGGGATTTGTGGCTTCATGGTAAAGGAATGGATCTGAAAAGAAAGAGGGTTTTGTATATTATTCTTTGGAAGTATGGGAGGCCCAATTTTGAATAATCAATTAATGACGACATCTATAATAAGTGGGCTTTCGCAGCTTAAGCAATGAGGTATCCAAATATAACAAAGTGAACATCATATCGGAAAAACGAAATTTGATGCCACATTTTGAACATTTAAGGCATCCAAATGGTTGCGTGGTATTTATTCGAAACCTGAAATTATGGATATCTTCGCAGAATCAATAATACCCAGAGAATGCAAATTATGCTCAACATTATCCAGGGGGTTTTTTGTTTGTTTGTTTTTGTTTTTGTTTTTGTTTTTTTTTTTTTTTTGTTTTTTTTTTTCTTTGTTTTTGTTGTTTTTTTTTTTGTTTTTTTGTTTTTTGTTTTTTTGTGTGTTTTTGTTTTTTGTTTTTTTTCTTTTTGTTTTTCTTTTTTTTTTTGTTTTTTTTTTTGTTTTTGTTTGTTTTGTTTTTTAATGAGAACTGTGTTTTGTTTTTGCTTTTTTCTTTTTTTTAGAATGTCTTGATTTCTTCTGAGTGAGTTAGGACGCAAAACATATCAGATTTCAAGCTAACTGGTTATGAGGGGCCATGATTTTTTTTTTCAAACTGTTTCAGCAGTTAAGTTTGATTTATGGATTATGAGAGCACAGAAAGTTATATGTCTACCTTGTACATTGCTTGTTTACAATTTCCTGTTCTTTATCACCACCCAGAAATACGGCAGCATTTGTGGGTGGTAATAAGGATGGGTGAATAAGACTCTCCTAAATATTCACGCACTGGTTATTGTAGAGTTTATTGCATGGTGATACAGAAATATCATGTATACATGTTTGCGGAGCTCAATCAAAAGGAAAAAATGGGTTAGTGGAATAGGATGAAAACCTATTCACGCTGAGTACAAGCACATTGGTTGAAAAATGAAAGTACTTTGAAGCGGATTGTAAACAACTGAAAAAGAACGGTTGGCCTCTTTTTTTCTGTGTTGAGCACCTATTGGCAAGTTGAAGACGTGTGGGTAAATCCAGGTTATTAGATCCTCATGTTAACCAACAGTGGACTAAAAAGTTGGTTTGTATACATGTACTTCCAAGTTACCATGAAGTTACATTATGTTTTTTTTTCTTTTCAGCATTGGCCTCAGGCATAGAGTACTCTGGGCTATTTTGTGACTATACTATTTCAGTGAAAAAACACATTTTGATGGAGTTTTGCTCTAAATGCATGCAAGTGAAGACTTCAGTGTATTATTATTAATTGTTTTTGGCCTATGTTTAGGGCCAGGTTGACTGTAGGACATGTCCCTGGGTGAAATTCTCAGACTATTGCATTTGTGTCTTTTTTGTCCACAACCACTTCCTGGTAGTCATTACCCTATTTCGCAATCCAAACTATTTACTCTCCATAAGCTAGCCTGTCACTGTCTAAGTTATATACATATGGAAGTACTATTGTTCAAATTGCACATGTTTCTCTGTAGAATTTCGACATAGGCTGTGTTAGCCCAAATAAACTAAAAGATCTTCATTGGGTAACCACTCTAAACATATTTCAGAGACTATACACGTGCATGTCTCTCTGAGTAGTGGCTCCTTATCAAAGCTAAATAATAAGCAAAGACTATCCGCATAATAATGAATACATATGAAGGTGGCAGATGATGAATTAGCTAAATACGTCAGGTTTTGCTAATAAATCGAGAGCATAATTATAAAAGAACACCTGTCGAACCAAAACATAAATCCTGAATTTGTGTTGTAAAGGTTCAGATAAGAACAATTAGACTTACACCTGAACCAGTGTGTACCCTTACTTGCTGGATAGCTTGGATTAGTTAAGCCACCTGCAAGTGTATAACTAAAGTACGGAAACACTAGGGCATTATATTCAGTCCCAGTGATTGTAAAAGAAACAGTTGCAGCTAGACCACATGTTCACACCAAAATAAAAACTAACAAGCACTGCAGCAATGAATATCCTGCACAAGTAATGTAGAACAGACTCCATAATAACACCTACTCCTCACTTAGAAAGTCTCCAAACAATTAAGCACGATTTCACTACCAACCCTGAGTCATTACTTCAGTGTAATGCGTAAGTTTTGTGACATTTGATAAAATACTGTCAATTTGAGATGTTTTTTTTTAATATTGAGTAAATGAGTATTTAGGTATGTCAAAAAGAATAAATGTCATTAGCATTGATGCCAAAAGCATGTTATGAAAACATTTTTGTAGCAAGATTTTAAGCACAATGAGGCAGACTTGTAACTGTTGGAGGCCGCTGGTTGCTTCTGATAGCCTCAGGGGGTGTAACATGAAAGAAAATATGTAAGCCTAAATTGTCAGTGAATATTAAAATAGAATGACACGAAAGATAGAATTAAGTACCAAAACAGGCAAGTCTAAAAACTGTAAAATTATTTACGCCAGACCTTCTAAAATCTTTGGATGTTAACAGCATCATTTGTCGGGCAAGTCAGAAAAAAAAATGAGTCATTTGTATTAAAATCGAGATAATGCAATCAAAATATTATATTTTTTTGCTAGATATTAAGTACAATTAGACAAGCTTATACCTGTCATAGGCCACTGTTTGCTACCAATAGCTCCTGGGGGATTATTAAATAGGAACCAAGCTAGCTTTAAATGTTTGAAAGGTGAACCTTAAAAACATAATCATGCCAACAGATACAAGTAAGTAGCAAAAATAGGCAAGCCTAAAATCTCCAAAATTATTGAAGCCAAACGTTCTAACCATATCTGAATATTTGCAGCAAAATTTGTAAAAAACATATTTGATCAAAAGTGCATCTTTGGATCCGCTTGACTCATGTTTGTTGTAAACGAAGTTGGTTCTAGACGCAAAGACTTAAAATTTAGAACAAATACGACCAAATCTTAAAATCTGTGACAAAAATGAATTATATCCAAAAGTTTTCGAAATATCCATGTCCGGGAAATGAAAGTTAACTGCTACAAAGTTAACTCTTATATGTTGTGATGGACTTTAATGCAAAACTTGTCATTAGTGGCCTGAATGTCTAAGTCCAGAAACACATCTCTGAGACCATTTGCACCGTTACTCTCCTAAAGGATATTTTTTAGGTAAATTTCTTTTGCAATTTCAGCGACATTCTGTACATTTACACAAGCAATGTCACCAATACATCTTGCGTTGTTTGACAATTATCTAGTCATTTAAACGTCTTCTTTATCAATTTATCCATATACTTAAATTTAAGCCAGGTTAAGTGTACATCTGTCAGTAACAGAGAGCAGTTGCTAACCATTAGAAAGAAATAATGGTCCGCATTGAACAAAAGTATTATCCAAAAGACATTTTATAGCATATATCAAAGTTTCAACAATGTAAGATGTAACGTTAGTTTTGGAATTTTTATTGTTTGACCAATTTATTTTTGTATATTTGAATCAATATTTATGTATGGTGTACAATTATGTTTCAACCTTGTTTTTACTACTTCTGTAAGAGACCTTTTGTCTTCCTAAATGGGTAGGTTTATGTACAGTGAGGCAAAATAAAAACATTTAATTTTTTTATTTTGCTTTTAAATCTTTGATCTTAGATACAAACTCGAATGAATTGCAAAAAAAAACACCAAAAGAGGTTTATTTCAAAGTTTCAAGAAATTGAATTACAAAAAGTGCGGAAATGATTCCTAATTGCAGTCAAACACAATCGCTGTACATTTTGAAGCACCAGCTATGAATATAGATTTAAGAGTTTTTTTGTTGTTTTTTTTTTTTTTTTGTCCAGAAAAAAGGTGCAATAGACGAGTCCTCTTTAGAAATTTCGATATTAAAATTACCTTTAGTCTCATCTATACGTGTATTTATCAAATTATCAATGGATTGTTAGCGTAATTTATGTATTTCATTTCCTCCTATGTCTGAAATATTGTTTATACCAAGTTCATTACTCAACACATCCAGATAATATCTGGGAAGAATAATGGACTACCATGTGGCTAGCCTTTGTTTTAATGACCTGGTGGGAAGAGTCACAAGAAGTTCACAGCTTCAAGATACACGCAACTAGAGCTTTGTCGGGAAGTGCTCTTCAATACCTGGGTACCCGCTAGACGGATATTACAAATACCAGGTACCTGCGGGTATTACCCACCACATTTGATTGCATAATCTATCCACACATTAATAAACTTTAGCATATTACTCATAGACGAACCACATTTTTGAGCTATTTCTGTACATACCTTACAACTGCCTGGTTGTCCATCCCTCATAAACACTCTCAGACCGGAGAGTGGGAGCGTTGGTCCTGCGTACTTCCATCAGCCATGATGTAAGATAGATAATATGTTACAAACGAAATGAGGGAGCCTCCCATCTATCTATCTATCTATCTATCTATCTATCTATCTATCTATCTATCTATCTATCTATCTATCTATCTATCTGTCTGTCTGTCTGTCTGTCTGTCTGTCTGTCTGTCTGTCTGTATGTATATATATATATATATATATATATATATATATATATATATATATATATATATATATATATATATATATATATATATATACAAAATGTACATTATGTATTTGATATATTTAGAGTGGTGCCTGACGTATGTGGCCACCCTTTCTGCCACGAAAGTGTCCATATATAGCACGTGAGCTGTTGCCACAGGTAAATTTTACAATAAATATATATTCATATATATATATATATATATATATATATATATATATATATATATATATCATTTAAAATCTATTTCAAGAAGAAATTTATTTTAAAAGTATGATCGTGCATCCACCAAACAGTTAGACATAGATCGCCCCGTGTTGAAAGGATTCAATGGTTATTTGTTTCCTGCATGGAAATATTTGTTTCGATCTTGGAAGGGAAATATATACATATATTACACGACAAGAATCTGAAGTGAAAAATTCGTTCAGATCAGGGATCTAGACCCCTATCACCAAATAAACACCTTTGCCTATTCCTTTCACAAGGTGTATCACCTCTAAATATACTTCAGACAAAAACTAATAAATTCTGACGTTTGGTCGATTGGATAATTTCCCAAAAATAAGAGAAATCCTAAAAAATGAAACTGTTTTTATTTTGGGGGTTTTGAGTTTTTATCTCTATTTTTCTGATCACAAAGCATTCATAAAAGAATCTGACTAACGTTTTAATGACATGTTTGATTTACTTATACTACCACTTAATTGTATATTTTATGCATCTTAGGAACAGAATACCAGATAATGTTTGTGCATATCTCTTATTGCAAAATTCACATGCACCACTGCAAATTCTGACAATTTACACCACGAACGCTACTTAGTCCAATTCACGTTCGCATGACAAGAATGTATATTCGATAGAAAAGCAAGTTTATCAAAATATCAGCAAAATATTATTTTTATACTGGTACTCAAATATATATATATATATATATATATATATATATATATATATGTATGAATATTTTATTGATAGCATCTAAAAGCATTATGTTGGAGCCGTTAATTCGTCAGCCTGAAATTTAGATAAAAATGATTGGCTTGCCAATACTATAGAAACCATCTTGTATGGATATAATCATTGTGTGCTCAATCGGCGACAATAGTTTCCGTATGCTACATTTGTTCTGAATTTTTTATATCACATCAAAACGGTACTTATGATTAAAATGGTAATAAACTAACGATACAGACAAGGAACAGAAGTATTGCAGTGGAAACTATCCAGTCGCCCCACTTATGGCTATAACGGGTTAGTAAAATACAATGACTTGAACTTTCATGAATGGTAAACTTTACATTTTCAAGACATGGCATTATATAAATGGGCGATGTATGGAAGTATAATAAAGTGTCATAAAGGTATAATAACAGTACAAATACTATGTTGGGACAAATAGCATCTTAATGCCACTCCTTAATTACATTAATAATAGTAATGCCCCTGTGCAAAAGGGTAAAAGCTGTTAACACCTGTCAAACGTGTTTTTGCATATATCGAACCCGAACAGTGGCGATTCTGGATTGGTAAAGTGAACTGAGTACCGAGTACCTGGTTTGGTTTCAAAATTATGCTCGGTCAGGCTCTAACATATCTATATATATATATATATATATGTGTGTGTGTGTGTGTGTGTGTGTGTGTGTGTGTGTGTGTGTGTGTGTGTGTGTACTAAACCACAACCTTATCCAGGATTAAGTATACCTTTTGAACAACCCTTACACGGCTTTCATAACTTCTTAGTTCGCAGCGGTATAACTTGATCCCGCATTCCACAGTATTAGACTACACGAGCTTTGCAAGCACAGCAGGAAATGGAGGCACCTAATTCAGGCTGCATTCTGCTTTTGGTCTGTGGATTGATGCAAACTGGTGGTGCAACTGGTGAGTTCTGACATATTATTATCGCATTGTCGTTAGGACTGAAATCAACAATGCTTTCAATCACAACCAACTTATTTATATATATATATATATATATATATATATATATATATATATATATATATATATATATATATATATATAGATATATATATATATATATAGATATATATATATATATATATATATATATATATATATATATATATATATATATGTATATATATATATATATATATATATATATATATATATATATATATATATATATATATATATATACATACATACATACATACATACATACATACATACATACATACATATATATATATATATATATATATATATATATATATATATATATATATATATATATATATATATATATATATACATTGATTCCACGCGGAATAAATGTCATTGCGAGTACCCACGTTCTTTGCGCGTAGCCGCATGCGTGATAGAGCCCTAGAAGCAGCCTTAAAAAAGTGACGACGAGGAATTATCCTTTGCGATCTCCCTTTTTTCCCATTTTTTCAGTTTTGTCAGGCGTCCTTCAGCTGTTTCTCGCTTTGCTTATTTACTTTATGCCAAGCATGATACTGCAGTGTTAACGTGTCACATGTTTTATTTTTTTTATCAATAATTCGCCTACCGTTATTATTATTATTATTATTTTTATTATTATTATTATTATTATTATTATTATTATTATTATTATTATTATTATTATTATTATTATTATTATTATTATTTTTATTATTATTATTATTATTATTATTATTATTATTATTATTATTATTATTATTATTATCATTATTGTTATTATCTATTTTGCAGTGTACATATCTTCAAATGATTTTATCAGCTTTAAGGGTGGGGGTGTGGCGGGGGGAATTAACTTTTAATTTTGGCCCTGCGATGACTGCTTCTGCATAATCATTTATTCAACTTACCACGCCTAAACATGCGAATCATATCATTCAAGGAAAAACATAAGATCCGGAGCAGCGGGTCTCGTCCAATAAACATGCATAATAAAGGAGAAGAATGCCATTGTTTTTGAGAATGATGAGTGGAAGAAGACAGGTTTCAACCTGGGGTTGCGTGACCTGCATTTGACCAAACGCTGCACAATCCAAGTTGGGTTGACCCAACCTGAAGTTAACTTACAGTTTACCTATAGTTTGATAAGGTAACTCAGGTTGACCGTCTCAACTTTGAGTTCACCTTGAAGTTAACTCTTAAGTCTACAATCGGCCATTAGTCGTATGAAAGTGCACAAATCCAATCATGAAAAATGACATTCATAAACATAAGGCAATTTAAACACTGATGCGAATGTTTAATATTTTTTTCGAGTTGATAGCAGTAGGAATTTATTTCTCTTTTTTTTTCTTTTTCTTGAATGATAAAGTACTTGAGACAATGGTGAATGCCACATGTATAATAAGATATTATAAAACCACCAAGACTTTTTGCTCTAAAACAGGCAAACTTATTAAACTGGGGTTCGTAGTCCTTCTTTAACTACCTACGACAACTGTTACTATTGCATACCAATCTGAAAACATTTGCTGAGACCCATTCGTACTAGCTCCCTTTCAAATATAAAGCACATTTCACTTTTTTATGGACACAACCACATCTATATTCACGGACAGTAACCATTTTGTAAGCACGCCAGTGTAGCATTTTTTTTTTAATTCCACCAGGTCAGGCAATACAGTTGAATTGCCTTTATAATAATACCCTCTGCTGCTCTAGAAACATTTTTCCTCAATTGATTTAAACTATACAATGCCTTGTATATAAGTGACCCAGTGACCGTACCCTAAATTGAAGATACCCATCTTCAGTGCCGATGTGGTTCCTGATATGGTATCAAGATCCAAATTAAGAACAAAATGAAGTCCTATGTTTTTTTGCTAAAAAGTATTTAAAAAGTTGGTATTAAAAGTACATGATATCTATGGGTCTGGTTTCACCAGTACAAATATACAAGGCGAAATATCAGTCTGATTTTTCAAAGTCACTGAGGGTGGAAATTTACAATATCGAGGAAAACGCAATATATTTTCACCTATTATCGTTTAATGGCATCCAAGGATCCAGCATTACCAAGACATATGCCAGTATGTCATTAAGACGTTAAAAGGTCAATCAAGAACAAAATTAGTATCCAAAGCCCCATAGCTACTTACACATTGATATTTAATATGGGCCTGGATTTCATCACTAAGGAGGTATAGGAAAACATGGAAGATTTGTGTCAAACTATATGTGCATCCCCTTTTGGGGGATACGCAAATAAAATTTATTATTCAATAAGGAATCAAAAAGTACCACAGGCGGTTGCTTTGAAATATGGGGATGGTCCATCCCCAGGACCCTAGTCCAACAAAAAGTTGGTGAAGCTCTGATCATTCCTTGATATCTTTTGGTAAGTCAAAGTTTCAACAATCCATAATAGAGCAAAAATGACCAGCAGCTGGGTTTCAATAGGATACTTACGCATTCTTAGATACATTTCGTGCAAAACGTTTGCACATTTGTACTAAATGCATGACAACCAACGTCATTGAAATAGACCTATTCACAAGGATGCACTGTGATTGTTCCCTGCAGCAGGTTGTATACGTATTTGCGCATGACACAATTCATTATACACGTGTAATCGTATTTTAAATATAACAATTAACTTGCATGTAATGTGATAATTTTACAGCAAATTTTAAGACATCATACAACACAAAATAGAGCAGAAATTAATTTAAAAAATGAAGAAAAAACAGGTGAGGGATTACAACACTTCTAGGATTAAAGCGCAAGTCATGCAACATATCACTTATGTGATGCTTTGTTTTGTCTAGCAACAGGCCATCAAATTTGCCAGATTTGAAGTACTATCATACTAAGGGATACGCCGTAGCGTACATAATAGAACATTCAATATAGCTGGAACAGGCAATTACTCCTCCAGCTGTCTCTTGCATCCCAACATTTGACTGGTTTCAATACTCTGAACTCTCTGAAATCATATTCTTGAATTTTTTGGTATCTGTATGTATGTGTATTTTAGATAAACGTGAGTGGATCAATATGATTTTTTTACCCTTTTATTGTAGCACATTACCAAAAAAAAAAAAAAAAAAAAAAATTGTGCCTAAAAATCTCGGTGCATAGTTGACCATGCTTTTTTTTCTACTAATATATCCAGACAAATACCCAGTTTTCATAATTTGGCAGTTTTGAAAATAATATTTCTTTTGCTTATAGACGAAGGACTGTAATAAATGGTACGCAAGTCATGACCATTCAGTTAATTTGTTTTCCTAAACGTAACATTTAATCACTTCATACTTCCCTAATTTAGCAATAATATGTGTCTGACATCCAACACTTGATATTTTTAAGTGTCAACTTACCTAAGAGGAATTAAACTATTTTGATTAAAAATTTATATTTTAGTTGAGAGATACTTGTTTGGTCCCTTGCGAAAAAGCTATTTCCAATGCCTAATTTTTATACATGTTTTGTGCATATCACTGTTTACTTCTTATACATTTGAAAGTCAGCATTTGCTTCACAGGGAACGTATATGACCATATAATATGCCCAATTATGCAACAGGGAGAAATTGTATGCATTTAGGTATTGGATAAATTTCAATTTGACTTTAACTGTTTATCTAGACAAAATAGCTTATTAAAGCAAAATGTAGAAACCACTTACAGTGTCTATATGCAAATTTCAGATTACCTGTTTTTCTGCAAGGTTACAAAGCAAGGGTCAGAGTACAAGGGCAACATATCGCAAACAATATATGGTCAAATATGTCAGAGATGGGACACACAGATACCGCATGTACATGACCACACTAACACAAGAGATTTTGCATTTCCGGAGGAGGGAGATATAAAATATGTGAAGAACTATTGCAGAAACCCCGACGGGGAACTTAATGGGCCTTGGTGTTATACAATGGACAAAACAAAGCGTTGGGATTATTGTGATGTTAAATCATGTTGTACGTTTAAGTACACTTTATGCATGTTATATTTCAACTATATTTCAACCGCAGGCTTAATGCATCGATGTCAATTGATTAATTTATTTTTTATTTTGTTGTTGTTGTTGTTGTTGTTGTTGTTGTTATTATTATTATTATTATCATCATCATCATCATCATCATTATTATTATTATTATTATTATTATTATTATTATTATTATTATTATTATTATTATTTTTCGTTTTGTTTTGATATCAATTCCAAAAAAAAGTACAGTTCTGATGTTCCATACAATGTACACTTACTATTTTATAGATTCCTAATGGCAGGCAAATCCACAGCACAAACGCCGCAATGTTGCGCTTGTTATGGCGTCAACAGAACTCGAAACAGTCAACGTGGAAGTTCCAGGCATATGATAGGGAAACCACTAATTGACTAGACTGTTTTATGGATAGAGAGTTTTGCTCAGCAGGTGAAAAAAAAAATAATATGCCAAAGCATCATAAAGATTATGTGGCTCTTCCGATCACCCAAATATCCTTCAAACTTAAAACTTTGTGCGGAATTCATTCTTCACAATAAAATATATGGAACTATATAACACTACTACGTACAAAGAAACATGACAGCATCAAAGGTAAATTACTGTATTAACCTTCATTTGAAATTGTATGTAGTAACATTATAGCATGAGAGAGATATACAGAAAACACCAAGGCTAAAAATATCAACCGGGCGCACGCTTTTTCCATAGAATATATCGTATTTGTACCTGTTTGGAGAATATGATAGCCAGTGTCAACCTAAGGGAATTATTAATCGTATGCAAAGTATAGTAACAGCATAAACAATGGGATATGCATAACCTCTGTAATATAGTTCATCCTGAAGACAACCGTATATGCAAAATATATATTTTGTAGCGATCGTTAAATTTAGATACGGCAGCCAGTCATAGAAACGTATACAATAACACTCCAAACCGTTCCATTTTGCTTCAGATGGGATATAAAGGATGAGGTAGCCATGGGACTGTAATTCCACTTGTACATTTAGCCCAGTATTGTTTTGTTCATTATCTCAACTTGTTAGTCAGCTGATGGGTGGTGCTATACCGTCTGTCTGTTTGTTTACATTCCAGATTTTCGACTTCATCTCCAATTCCGTCAGTCAAGCTCAGCTCAAGTGTGTAGTGTATGTTCCTTGCTAATTGTAATGTTTTGCTAGGTAGTGATACTGCGCATCCCTGATTTTTTGCGGTCTTTTTAATGTAGGTACCCGTACGTTGATGTATGCATTCCTATTTGGTATTATGTAAGCCAATATGGATTGCAACGGTAATTCGCATTTTATAATTCTGAAACCGTCCACCAGGGTTTTTTAGCGGGGGGGGGGGGAGGAGGTGCAAATGTTGAAACAATCTTATTGACTACTGCCGCTCATTGCTTTTCAGACATTGGTAAGCCCTTGTACCTTAGCTTGCTGATTAGCTGGCGAAATTTTTCGCTTCTGTTTGTAATGCTTTTTTTTGTGAGTTTTATATTTTCATCTTCCCCGAAGCAGTGTCCGACATTGTGCTGAATTTTGATCGGTACGTATCTGGTGAAAAGACCAAACAGTTGTTT
This sequence comes from Hermodice carunculata, assembly GCA_964020975.1. Lineage (NCBI taxonomy): Eukaryota > Metazoa > Annelida > Polychaeta > Eunicida > Amphinomidae > Hermodice > Hermodice carunculata. The sequence continues at coordinate 16,413,662 of OZ026623.1, read as the reverse complement.
ATTAGGTGGTGATGCTGCAGATTTCTGATTTTAAATAATCGCTCAATTCGAGTTCTGGTGGGTTGATCGGAAAATTCCATCATCATACATTCCTGTTGTTTGCTATGTGAATCAATGGGAATTTCAATGGAAATTCAGATTTTCTGTTTTTTCCCTTATTAATCAATCTGACTCACTTTGAACATGGTGGGTATGCACTTTAGGTGGTCTCTGCAGTTTCCTCAAGTGGACATGGTCCACTGATTTTACACTTTTTTGGCTCAATTTTTTGGATAAACCCTAAGACCCTAAGAAAAGAACAAAATGAAATATTCTAAAGTTACTCTCTAAATTTCTTCAAAATAGCGAAGGGGTACTTTCTGGGACTTCTAGACCCTTATTCCTTTATCAGATAGTGTTGAAAAAGTGTGACATTTTACAGTAGATTTTTTTCAATATTGACACGCGGGAATGCATGTCATGCTATCAACTGGGCTTTTTTACTTGTTTATTATTATTATTATTATTATTATTATTATTATTATTATTATTATTATTATTATTATTATTATTATTATCATTATTATTATTATTAGTGGTAGTAGTAGTACTAGTAGTAGTAGTAGTAGTAGCAGTAGTAGTAGTAGTAGTTTTTTCTTTGTTGTTGTTGTTTGCATGCGTGTGTGTGAGTGTGTGTGTGTGTGTGTGTGTGTGTGTGTGGTACGTTGATTCACCACTGGTAATGCAATTTTCTGGAAATATTTTAATTTATGGTTAAATATTTATATGTATGTGAACAAAGCCAAAAAGTGCTTAAATGTAAAAGAACCAAACAAGTGATAAGAAATAAACAGCACCTTTGAACACTATGGAGGATGTATGAATGGGGGGGGGGGGGGGGATGCCAGGGAAAACACCTATTCACTTTCACAAGAATATAAATCACTTCATTCGTTGAAAGTGATAACTGCGATTTCCGAAATCAGGAAGAAGTGGCAACTTATGCAAGCATCAGATCTGGATTATTAAGAGGTACTGATATTTGCACCTGAGATACTCAATAAGTTCGAAAATACAAGTAACCGTGGGTTTTACCTTCCAAATTGATTGTTATTTGTAAGTTAACATGCATATTTGTCAAACCAATGTATATAGATCAGCTATTTGTATAATATATGCAGGCTTTGCCTCTGCTACCATCTTGGGAATATCCGAATAGGCGATACAAGTGTGTTTTTTTTACTGTAAGTGTGTATGTTGCATGCGTATCGTACGTCATTCAAATATCAATTCAAAATTTTATTTGTAGTTTTTGGATGGGGTTGACAGAAAGATGATGCGTGTATATCGCATACTGGTGACATGTACTTTTATACATCTCAATTTAGTTAAAATATTTATTTATAATAGAATCGGGCTTATTTTAATGTGTGCATTTAACGTGTCAAGGTATATAAATACATATCAGCTTTTATCCGAAGTTCAAGGTGCATGGCAACGCACAATTAGAAGTAAAATAAGTATGTAAGTAAAATCCATGTTATAAAGTAAAGTAAGGCGACGTAAGGAAGTTACGTTCCATTGCGTCATGGTTTGTTTGTATCTTAAACCGTGTTAAGATGATGTTCCATAATGATAGGACTTACCGTAGTCTCACGATATTACGTCCTGTTACATAAAGGATAGAATCAAGCTTTAAAGTGTGTAAAATTGTATATAATTTCGATACAATTAGTATATATGATATTTACTTGGCTGTTTTTTTTTTTTTTTATTTTGTTTTTGTTTGTGTGAAGTGATCAGCATTATAAGCGGAAACCCAAAGAAGAGTTTGATAAAGTTGTGAATGAAGTAGTTGGACAATACCTAGCACGTCACATTATCTTTGAAAATCGTTGTATTCGCTGTAAATAAAAGCAGCCAAGTAGCCAGCGAGATGGCCGTTGATGACATTGTATCAGTCTAGTAACAATCTATCATCCTGAGGATACTCCAACAGTAGGTTGACATCATAATGTGTCAATATGATACAAAGAAACAAAAAAAAAAAAAAGAAAAAAAGAAATTCAGTCCAACTTCAAAATTGTCCAACGTTTGACTACCCCATCAACATGAACATGGCCAGATGGAACAGCAAAACGTGAATGTCAACTGCGTAATACAGTATTTATTAAACATATAAAGATCAGAATATGTCATTGTCGTGAAAAATAGAGGTATATAACAATGATAGAGAAACTGTACAGACGTCTGAGCAAATGAGAACAATCCATCGCCAAAACCCATCAGTCATCAAGCAAACAAATTCGAATTCCAAAAGTCCAAGGCAAACAAATTAGCACTTTTGTAATACTATTGCAAAGCAAATAAATATGAAATGCAATCTCAAGGAGAACATATGTCTCCTGACTTCAAACGGGTACGAACCAAAGTTACTAGCAGTTTGAAATGATTTTATCCCATCTCACATCAACTTTAAAATATATCTTGCTTGAAAACACATTATAAAAATGTCAGCTACTATTAGGTTTATATATTTACTGTCTCATTTATATAACACTTCATATTCACCTGATAGTTATGTGATAAATATTGATATATATCCAAAAATTTAAAATAAATGAGTCAGCAGCTTTTCGCGGCGCGCATTGGGCGCATCGTGCTGTTTACCGTTGGGTATTCTCTCTGGAACTAGAGGCATTCTTGTGCTTGAATGAAAGGTCTTTTAACGACGAATACCAACCAAAGATCCTAATGTTGATTCAGACTAATTTGACTTTGAAGTAGATCGACTTAAAGCGTGGCACCTGCAGAATTAAAATACAAGTCAATGATGGGAGCCAAAGATGTCAACATTGGCGTATATTCTAATAAAGACAATGTACATTGATACAGCGACGCCATAAGCTGTCCAAGAGGAATAGTACTAGTATTCATATACATCATCTAAAGTAGGGGTGAACATTCCATGTCATCCTCTGCAGTTTACTTAATTTTGATTTAAAATCATCAGGGTATATTTGTGAAACATATTATCAAAGGCGTATGTTTGTGAAGATGTATAGGTAATAATTCATAAAAAGTAAATATGTAATTACATGTATATGTGCATGTTTTCCTTTTGCACTGATGTCTTTTTTATTAATATATACAGCCGAAATATATCCAGGCAAAACCATTAGAGTAAAAACAAGAAGATGCTTCCAAAAGGTACAAAGAACCAAGCGGTCATGTGAGTATCAATTTACTTGCTTGACCCATGTTGAAATCAGACTTCTAATTTATGTTGTGTACACCTCAAGATTGTGGTTCACAGAATGAGCTAAATGGCTTTAAACTACAAAACATCAAAAAAGAGAAATACAAAAACAAAAACAGAAACATCGAACAGCAAAACAAAAAAAAACCAAAACAAAAAAAAAAAAAAAAAAAAAAAAAAAAAAAAGCAAAAAAAAAAAAAAAAACAAAAAAAAAAAAAAAAAACAAAAACAACAACAACCCCCCCACAACACCCCCCCCCCAAAAAAAATAAAATAAAAAAGTTGTATGTTTTTTAATGCTTGGTCCAGCTTACTTTACTGTTTTTTCGTACTTTAATGCCCACTTTATGAAATGTTGATGAAAAAACGCATATGTTTATTTCCATTCATTTTGAATATACTGATACCCTAATTATGTATAAGTTTGTTGTTGTTTTTTTTTCTCTCTCTTATTTGCATATTGTCGAAAATAATTCTATAAATTTATCTCTCGCCAAATGGCATTAATGTTTTCATGAAGGTTAGCTTACTAAACGGAAAAATAGGTATTGTTGACTCTGGAACTTATGCCTTTTAGACATGCTAATTTTCGTAACTCGTAGTCATATGCAACACCTGAAAAGAAAGGGGAAATAGTCTATACATGAGGTTTGCTGATCTGTTTTGGATTTGACAAAAATCTATGGGCAATGGCCTTATTCAGCAAACCATTTTGCAGTGCCAGTAGTTCTATTGGCAACATGCTCCAAACATATAAAATCAAATACAGATTAAAATAAAATATAGAGTCTCATTTGATAAGATATGGAATAATTCAGGTAAAACAAACTCATAGTTTGTACTCTTTGCCCTATTTGTACTGGGTAGGTGGCTCAACTGGACGGTTATGTGTTCACGGATGAAACTTAATCTTCACCTTGAAGATCTTAACCTTCAAATAAAAGGAGTTTTCTTGGATATAGTGCCCATCTCAAATTAAGAAATATAAGCTGTAATTATTGAAGCTGAAAGCATTAGGCTTAATCGCAGTCAGGCAGCCCGATCAGACTCCTAAATACCACCTTTTGTTGTAATAGGTTGTGCATATTCTTTGTTTGTTTTTTGGGGTGGGTAGATGGATGCGGTGTGGACAGATTTTTTCCCCTTTTTTACACATAAACATGGAGAAAAAGCAAGGGAATAAATATCATCATTTCTCTTCCTGTTTAACACATATGTGTGTAACTAGAAAGATATGTGCCAATGAGTAAAGTTCACTTACGTAAGCTTAATCTTACATGCCTCAACTGTCACAAAAAGTGTTGTCTTGGTTGCTGGGCACATCTTCTTGTCTTAATCTTAAGAAACTGAAATGATAATTTGAACCTGTTAAATTATTTTCGCCTGTGGTTTGGCTCGGACGTTTCAACCTTTTACGCAAGTTAACATTGTCTTGCAGCAAAAAAATTGGGTTCGGTTTGTTGTACGCTCAAACGTGTACTTTGTTGCCGTAACCACAGTTATTCACATGGTGGTGTACAGTAATCATTTTCACTGTCAAGTTACTTGGACTTGTACTTGCTTTTCCTGCCACAGCCAGTTTGTACCAAATCTGCGCATTCCTCCGTGATAATATGAAAAATAAAATCAGCTTGGTAACTGCTGAACGGTGGTTGTTTCACCGTTTAGTGGTTTCATACCTCAAAGATGACAGCTAGTATGTACTTTGGTTTTTTTAATGTGTCAAAATGCCCCCCCCCCCAAAAAAAAAATATATATTTTTACTAAATGTGAAAGACAAGTACCAAATCTATCTTTCAGATGATGTGTTTTTCTGTAAGGCTACAAAACAAGGGGTCGAATACAAAGGGACCATATCACAAACAATTTATGGCAGAACATGTCAGAGATGGGACACACAGGTGCCTCATTCCCATAATTACGCACCAAAAAAATTTCCGGAGAATGATCTCAAAAGTGCCAACAATTATTGCAGAAATCCCGATGGAAAAGATGATGGACCTTGGTGCTTAACAATGGATCCTTCCAACACTTTTGACTACTGTGATGTTCAACAATGTGGTATGGTGTATTCATGATGATGCATATCACATTTCAGTACACTGCTATCTTCTCCCTTTTTGTGTCAGAGTTGTTTTGTTTCACTGTATAACCATGGCTTATCCTGGTATTTGAAACACTGTCCATTGTATGCAATGCAAAAACGTATCATTTTTGCAAAGAGTTTATAAAGGGGTTTAAAGCTTATTCAAGCATTTGGTTCTGTTAAATAAATCCAAAGTACTTATCCAATTAAATAAAGTAGAGAGCTATTACCAAAGATATACTAGTATTGCCAACTATCAGTAAACGGAAAGTATAAGACAATATGTATTGAACAACATAAAATGTAAAATCTTGATAATTTAGGGAGTAATTTGGTTATGGTAGCGCAAAGCTTAGACATCACTCAAACAGAAAAATCCATCCTCGAAATCAATGTTGCACCTGAATTTTGCATTTGCAATCAATTAATGGACACATACGTTTAGAAAACGTGCTATTGATTTGGTTTGCAGTGTTTATATTATTGTAATAAATAATGTTTGCTGTACATACATTTGTATGGTTTTCCCAAAACAATAACTGTGACAGGTACCGTCCTGTTATCTGCTTCCACAGCATAAAAGGGGAAAATATTGATCCAAAAATTTGAGCTGCCAACCATTATTGAATTAAATGATCATAAGCTCAGACATGGCTAGACAATTTTAAATTGCTAACCAATACAATCTCATTGATCAGTCATTGCATGCACCCCAAGTATCCTCAAGATTGCTTACACGTGTTCATTTTGTTCAATTTGTTAAGCACCATTTTGACGGTGCAATATTATACTATAACGAAATGATCGCTTTCATATTCCACTGGGAAGTTGCCAGTACCACTTTGTAAACAACTGCCATAAGGTTCATTTTGAATGGGCTGTTATTATGTTCACCCAGTTTAATCGCAAAGTATAATAAGTTTTCTTAAAATGTCTTGCAACAATAAAGGATTCTGAAGAAACATTTAACATTTAAAAAAATATGTTTATGGAGAAGATTGCAATTAACATAATTTGTCACTTCATAGCTATTCACTCACCACTGATTTTTGGAGGAAGCTTATACTCCTGCAGCTTTGATTTTGATATGTGTGACTTCACTGATGATCTAAGACCACCTCTCTTCGAATGGTGTAGGTGAGATATTATCGATTATACATTGATTCTTAGGTGTCCATTATTGTCACAAGTAAGACATATTGTACCTGTGACAACAATTGTGGACCTGGAACTTTGTAAATGGATACATGCTAACTTGGGTGTTCATTTATCTACTTATGGAACAAAGAAAAAAATGAAGCTGGTGCACATCAGTGTCATATTCTTAATGCCGTCAGCCCTGAACAATGGACTGGGTCCAATACAAGATGTAGCATGAGATCAAGGATACTTTTTTCTTGTGTGCACACAGCTTGTATAAACAACTACAAACATAGCATCGAACACAATTAAACCCAATATTGTTAACAAGTTGCTGGTACAAGCTCCCTGAATTGCATGGGCTTATAATGTTACCTTTTGAATGGGCAGACAGGAAAAAAAAAAAGAATAATGATACGTTTTTTGCCACACATCTTATGTATTAATCCATGAAAAATTAATGTTGAATCGAAAATGTGTACTAACTAATGGAGATCAGTTGCCTACAAATCCATAATTGCCGTCCAAATGCTGCTTCAAAGAACATTACAAAATTTCTACAGCATTTATATTAAGTTAGTTTTTATCCCAAAATATACTCTGTTTTAAGTACATTTACAGTGTTATGTACAAGAAAAAGTCAGCAAGCTCTGCAATCCCGAATAACCAAAGGAATATCTTTACCCTGTTCAAACTTTTTTTTCGGGGCCGTATTCAAAAAGAGTATAAATTGTTCTCGAATTTAATTCTTCACTGGAGGTGAATGTACCTTTTGTCCTTGAATTGCTGAATTGGTGACCTAATGTTTAATCGAAACTTACAGGATTAATTAATCTATGTTCTCCACTATCGTTTGAACTTTGAAATTAAAGTTTCCATTTTATTGGATTAATCTTGGTTTAATCAAGCTTGTAATCTTGGGTTAAAATATCAAATACTGGATCATTTTTCGACCAAAGGTTGAGCCACGTATTAAACCGATTATGACCGAAACCACATTGATTTTAATGCTAGAATTAATGCAAGGATCATATCAATTTTTGGGTGAATATGGCCATAGGGGTATATAAGTAGAGATAAGAAAACCCTTATTAATACTTGAAACTCATGCGTAAATTATGATGTTTAAGTTGTAAGCACTATAAAACACCTTTCTAACTGATATTACAACATGTGACTATATACAAGACTATCCTCTGTATATTTACCGTATGGGATTGAATGATATATTAATTGATCCGATAAATCAGGATAAGACTTTATTTTAAAATTTCGCCAAACCACTTCGCTTATTTGCCCATACCTGTTTGACTAGTCTGCCTAACTGCACATAAATATTGCACACTTGGACTTTCTCTCAAGAACATGGGCCCTTATTCACTTCTAATGTGGTGCAGTATAATTTGGTGTACACTTAGGGCTAGATTCTTTTCAGATTCGGCGACCAATTTTATTTGTTTGAAGCATATAACTTCAATTGGTATCCATATTTTTATTTCTGTTTGTTTGTTTGTTTGTTTTTTTTTTGTTTTTTTTTTTTGTTTTGTTTTTGTTTAGTTTTTTTGTTTGTTTTGTTTGCTTGTTTTTTTTTTTTTTAATTATTTTAATTATTTAAAGATAATTGTTTAATCTGTCTCCATGCATGTTGGTACGCAAGTAATTATGGCAATAAAAATACATGTGCATGAAGATTTTGTCAAAATGGACCAAATGTAAGGTTTCGTGGAATATAGGCATGGTAAGTTTCTATCAGACCCCTTCAATAAATTACCTTTGGGCGATTATATGTTTAAAAATGGTGTGACAGGTTTTCTTCACTTGCTTTTATCGTTTTGTATCGACGCATAATTTTAAGAGAATAATTAACACAATAGGCTTCAACGCAGAACACACTTGATAGCAAAGAAAAGCAATGCTAGATGAGTAAGCAATATGTCTGATGTAAATGTGATTCATTTGATAAATACTTAATTGACGATTGTGCCTTGGGCTTATCTCTTTGATGCATAGCTATAGTGGAGATATAGTGGGTTTTTTTCATAACATACCAAATTTATGAATATCAGTGAAACAGTAAGAATTACCTTCTTCCTTAAAATTTGCTATTAACTCTACTGACTGAGCAATCAGTAGAACGAAAATGACCATTTCGTTTTTATCTTCGGCACATGTAATAAAATTTGGATTTTCAGTGGTTAGGCCCAGATACGTATTCAAAGCAAACTCAAATCTGTAGTTAACGAAGTGTCTATTCAAGCGTTGGGAATACAAACTTAAAACAACCAGTTGCCGTTTACTGCTTGTTTCGAGCCAAGAATGGAATATTTCATTCATACTGTTCTTGGAAGATGAGTTTTAATGTTGTGATCTCCTGTATCTCTGCTGTTTGCTGTTTCCACCTTTGCTGTCATTTTTGGGATGATATTTGTTAATGTTGGTCATGTTTTGGTGTTGTGTCAGTAGCTATGCACTGGCATATACTACCGTGGTTATTTTTTCCATATTGAGAGAGATAATGGCTACCTGGATCTTGATATTTGAGAGAAGGGATACATCTTGGGTTAAGCATTGTCTTTCCATACAATTGACCAAAAACTACACTGGAACATCACAGTCTTTAATTAGTGTGACCTGTGTCCATGCGAGGGAAGGGAACAGGTAAAATCGAAATATAGTATTTTTTGCCAGTGGCAGAGGCAGAAAACACGTGGCGTAGTATTCTAAGTTGCTTGCCAGCATAGCAAAAATGTATCTTCACCTCTCCACATCCTGAAGTCACTCTCTTAGCTTCTTGTGCTTTAAAAAGTGTTGGTAAACAGGATTTTGTCACTCTTTTTAAGGGTGTTTTCTTCAATGTGAATGACACTGGAAAACGTTTGTTGTCCTTCTGAAAACTACATATTCAGAATATTCTTGAAGACTGATCTTTCAGTGTCATTAACTACGATAAACTAAGCAAACATCCGTTAGTTTTGAGATAAAAATCTGAGAAATTACCTGTATATGAAACAATTCCTCAATGCACTGGGGCTTTTACACAAGGGTTCTTGGTTCAGTGAATCTTTGATTATAAATATATTGTATAGGGGTTATAGTATATATATAAATTTCTTCGGGCCAATTTTGTTATTTGTGCGACAATTTTTACGTTGCTTTGTTAACAAGGGAAACAATCTGCAATTGTATACACTCATTTGGTAATATTTTTGGTGATAACTTTAATAAAGTCTGATATACATGTACATCTCTAAAATTCCAATTTCTTAGCAAGTATGTGCCTTGATAAAAGCCTATAATATGTATTGGGAATGAACAGTGTTCTTTAGTCGTTTTGTTTATTATGGCATCAAACCAAACACCCGACAATACAACTCAGAAGGAGGCTTTGATTGAATTTTACATGACATTTTGTGCAGGTGAAAGACCTCGTCTGGCCAACTACATCAGGTTCAAATTCAGAATCATTTTATTCAACATAGAAGGGAATACATTGTACACATTTCTGTACGTGCACAAAAACATATAGGACAAAAACAAGATAGATAAAAGTGAGAATGGAATAACCATACAAACCTTGTACTCAGGATGACCCTGCTATGGATGAGAAACAGCCGTTTCCGCAAGGGCCACATAGGAAAAGTTGCCCTAAATGTAACACCTAGATTCAACAGAGGTTCAGTCCATTACAAAGAGAATCAAAGACAAAGAAACTCCGGCATTAATATACAAGATTTCAGAAATGATAATGAAGTGTTATTACTGACGAAGCAGTAAAAAATGGAGCAAGTTTCTGAATATTGGTATATATAATATATTTGAACATATCTAGAGAACCCAGAGAAGGAGTGTGTGTGATTTTTTTTCCTGTTATGTGTAAGGGTGTATCAGAGAATAATTGGGGGATATAGTGTTGTATGCACTTTTCGGTGGATACATGTTGGGGGTGGCATAGTGAGGAGTGTTGCGGTATCTCGTGGAATAAGGGCGAGTAATAGATAAGGCTGAGAACATGTTGTTAAAGTAGCCATGTAATTCGTTTTTAGTATATCTATAGTGAAATTTTAAAGCTTTAAGTTTACACAAGTCAGGCCTTTAAAAACCTTTAAGTCTTTAAATTAGGGCTCAGTTTGCGCATAATAATGTTTAGAACATATACGAATAGCTGATTTCTGAAGTTTAAATATACGATCATAGGAATAACCCCAGGCCAACATAGAGTGATTTATATGTGGTAGAAACAGATAATTGTAAATTCAAAGTTGTGTATTTCTAGGAAGCAGATGGTGTAGCCTTTTAAGTATTCCTCTAATGCGAGCAGTTTTATT
>OZ026623.1:16157872-16397872 GCA_964020975.1 Hermodice carunculata | reverse complement strand
ACAGGTCCTGATATTCAGAGCAAGCAGGAGAGAGCCAATTCTCACCAAAGATGCATTTCCACCTAGACTGTTCCTAACAGACTGCATGCTGCTGGTTTAAGGTCCCGAAGCATGGTGAAAAATCCGTTTCTTACCCCACGTCACAAGGTTGCTCGGTTGCAGTGGACAAGAGAACATGTCCGTACAACACATGCAGGATGGAGCAATGTTTTCTTCACTGATGAGTGTCGCTTTTCCCTCCACACATAACAGATGTCCTGGAACCCCATGTTATTCCATATGCGGGTGCCATTGGAGACAACTTCATGCTGATCCACGACAATGCCAGGCCACATGTTTCTGCTGTGGTTTGTGATTACCTGGATAGTGAGAGTGTTGAGGTGATGGAATGGCCAGCATGCTCACCTGACCTCAACCCAATTGAGCACCTGTGGAGCCATATGAAAAGAAATGTGTACCAGAAGATGGGTCCTAACTCACACTTCGCAGATCTACGTCGTTATCTTCTAGAGGACTGGGACAGAATACCTCAAGCACTTGTGAGAAAGCTCGTCTACAGCATGTGAAAACGCTGCCAACAGTGCATTGACAACCATGGTGGCTACACGTCCTATTGAATGGACATTTAAAGGTGCTTTATGTGACACAGGGATGAGTCAAGTTCTGCTCTATTGAACTCAGAAAATGCCTTAACTTTAAGTACCGTCTGTGATAACTTTTGATGCAACCAAACACCATCTGTGATAAATTCTGATGGGACTCAGTTCATATGCATGTTTGAGCGCTCCACAGGTACTCTTGCGAACTTGTGATTTAGACTTTGTCTGCTCATTGACACTGTGCAATGAAGCGTAACTTCATTTGATCAGAATTTCCTCTACAGATCTACTCTAAAGTGTATACAGAATAAAAGAAACATTGCATATATTCAAAATATGTGTGTGTGTTTTTTTTTTTTATATAACAATTGCTTTTAGTGGAGGGTTATTAATTTAGTTCACATATATATGGGATGTCAATATAATGTTCCATCCACATCCATTTTGTTTTACATGTCCAGCGTCAATATTCCATCTTTATTCACCTTTTAAAGGTGAAACTTTGAATTACGCACATCGTGAGTAATCTTTCTTTTTAGACACTGTGGTGCTGTAGCAACAAACACAACACAGTGAAAGAAGCAGGTAGCAAGTATGACAAGCATATGCTGACTAACTGTAAAAATATCATATCTCTCTCTATCTCTCTCTCTTTTTCCTCTCTCTTTATACCCACTTACCTATCTATCTATCTATCTATCTATCTATCTATCTATCTATCTATCTATCTATCTATCTATCTATCTATCCATCCATCCATCCATCCATCCATCCATCCATCCATCCATCCATCCATCCATCTATCTATCTAACAGTAGTGCACATAGGCACTAAATGTGCTTTTCCATCTGAGTACCGTAGAGATGGGTTGGTTTGTTGCTGCTGGGTGGAGCAACACCAAACGTTCCATGCTGAGCTCATTACAATATCCTAAGGACCTGCATCTTATCCATGCATGGGCTCGTGCCACGCAATTCACCAGGGCTTGGTGGAGTGGACTCAGCAATAGAGCAGCCTTGTGATTTATAATATTTGGTAAAATCGGACTTTGACACACACACACACACAAAAAATAACAATACGCAGACTGGAAATGATGATAGGTCGACAACTTCTGCTGGGTGCAATGTTATATGAGTTCTAACGCTAGGTCAACTTTATTTTGGCATTGTCTGAAGCTGTTAAACCCAATGCAAAACATGATACAGAAAGAAGTCCATAATTTTATAACCATTTTTTTTTGCATTCAAAGCACTCAGAGAAGACAGTAGCATGTTAATCCTTGTGGTTTGTATGCAAGCTGCAAAAGACTTCACCCCTGGCAAGAACACCATGTCTTTTGATCTCGCACACATTGATACCCGTTGTTACACCAGTAACTCCCTGCCTCACAGGCCAGGCTGGCCATGGAGTATGGGACAGTGGCATTAGATAATCTGCCACAGTAACAAATAATCGACAGGAATCTACAATTACCATGAAAACTTCTCTGGATTAGGTTAGTCGTGGGACATTAAGATATCACACTCCAAACTCACAGAAGCCAAGCGGTCTGGCCTAACCCCTCGGACCAAACATCTTCTCGGCTCATTGGACTAGCACTTGGAGTAATTTATGATAAAAGCAGCTGTTAACCGTTTGATATTTATTGACAGAAAGTTTATTTTGCCCACCTAAGGAAAAATACTCTGCAAGTGGTTATTTTGGTCCTCCAACACCAATCTGTCCTGTTGTTAGCCTTGCGCCGTTACGTGAACTGCGAGTGGCTCCCGTTGGTATTTATTGATTGTCTTCTCTTCAGTCTTAGTTGTCCTCTCAATTAAATATTGTTCATCTTTGTCAGAAACGGTGCAGGATAAATTAATATTGCTATCGTCATCACAATCACTATCACTGCTGAAGTTACCCTATCTTTCCATGTCTATGTATTTAAAATCTATGTCAGGTGACATTCTCAAACGGAGGGAAAGTGAAACATTATTATGGCCTACATTATAATATGTCGATATTGGCGAACAGACAGAGAGAAATGCACACAGAAGCTGTATCTTAAAGTGGAACATTTACTATGTGGTGTTAATATAATTGCAGACACATTGGAGAAACAGCCACCAAAGATACTGGTCCTACGAGTGATCATACCACTGGAACAGGTATGCAATAAGGATTTGTACCACATTTCCCCTTAAATCCTTGAAATGAGCAATCAATACACGCATGTTTGGGCATGTATGTTGGCGTGACAGGTGACAGTTCATTTTCTTTTTTGTATACGGATTATGATGTCAACTTTTGTGGCTTTGTTGAGATATGTCATTCGTCTCGGTTCATTCATAAAAAAATATATAAGAATGATATTCATGCAAAAACTCATTTTTTGTGACAAAACGAATGTCCATTCTACTGTATCAGACATGTGTGGACATGGTCACTTTCAAACAACGATCAGCATGTTATCACTCGAATATTTGAACATCTTGTTTTGTGTTTGAAATGGCCGAGATATTTTTATATGTAAGGAAGCATGAATTGGGTGTGGGGTGAAATCAGATTATGTAACTTGGCATTCAAACTGGCCGAGGGAAATAACCTGAGGGGCACCGATGGTCACTAAGAATAGCTTGAGTGGCAAATTCTTCTTTGGTCCAGAGAAAGTGCTTGTCCTGACTTGTGTTATATACGTTGAACTGGATCTGATATTAATCCTACTTGCCCCAACACGGTTTCAGTATTAAAAGTACCCCGAAACACGTCACGTTTTAACATCAAATCTTTTTAGACACTCCTGCCTGTATACGTCTTTGCCTGCCTGTGACAGTGGGGGTATACTGTTTTAATCCCCTGTGGAATGTGGCCTTATAGTGAGGTCCTGTGTAGTTATACATATATATATATATATATATATATATATATATATATATATATATATATATATATATATATATATATATATATATATATATATATATATATATATATGTATATATATATATATATATATATATATATATATATATATATGCAGGAAGCAATTCTGACATGTGAATTTATGTTACTTAAGGTGAATATATTTTAATTTCAAATCCCCGATAAATCAGGATATGATCTATCTCAGCCACTTTAGTTGAGACAATTTGAAGAAAAATACCATAGATATATAGAATATTCCAATTATAATAATTGCTTCCATGTACAAAAGCTAACTCTATGTTATATTCGATGTTAAAGGCAGCAAGGACCAAATATATTTATGAATGAATGAATGGATGGATGAATCAACGAACGAAACCACAAATGAATGAACAAACACATAGCCTGATGATTAGATGCAGTGGCAATACTTGTAATATGATTGTGCTGCTAACTAACGTCTGTCACGTTGTATGGGTCTTCATCTCATTTGTACTGAGGCAAAGGCAAACGTCATACAGCATTCGCTCACCCAGGTTACAGCACTCTGCCCTTAGTAGGCATAGAAGGGTGTAAGATATATCAATCTGTTTCATCTGTGCTGCATTTGATCATGATGGCCTCTATCATTAATGTAATAGTCAATATTAATTTTAGTATTAATTCCATTAGCATTGTACTGCCATGGTTACGTCTATTATAATTATGACGATGGTTGAGATAAGATGATAACCTGTCTTGCTACGTTTTGACTCACAACTTTAACAATTAATATCATTATCAATTTATTGTTTCTGCTCCTGTTGCCGTTGTTCTTCAACTACTATTATGATTAAGTTGGCATTGTACTGCCAGTGTCTCATATATTATATTTGTGATGATGGTGAAGCGTATGATGACCCTTTTTTACTACTCTTAAAAACACCATTCTGATATTTAATGTCATTGTTAATTTACTGTTTCTGCACCTGTGAGCGTTGGTGTTTTATAATTGTTATTATAGCTATCATTGTTATTTTCTGTAGGTTTTTATTTATATATCGATTCGTCACGTCCCAGGCGAGTGGGTCAAAAAGCACGAATACTAACTCCAGCCTTCAATATGACAGGAGATGTTTACATCCGTTTTTTTGTCCATATGCACGGGTCCAACATAGGGTCACTACGAGTCATTCAAAAGAGTGCCAATGAAGAATATGAATTGATCAGCTTGGCTGACGACTTGGGAGACCGCTGGAAAACTATTGATCTAGTGGCAAAGTTTACTCAGCCAGCTATGGTGATTTTTTTTTTTTTCTAGTTTCACTATACAAAAAGTGACCTCATTGTATGCGATTGACAGCAATTATTTTCTGGAACAGAGAAATTGTTGTTGACATCTTAGGAGCAAGAACTTATTTTATTCCACCAAGAAAACTTTACATAATGTTGCTTCAAACGTTCATTTTTATATGTTATATGTTGCAAATATTGAAATCGTAAATAGCAAATAAGTGTTCCAGATATGAAAGAAATAAATGCGTTTTCTTTGTTGCAGCTAATATTTGAAGCTTCTGTTGGACCTGGTCCGTATGGTGACATTGCAATTGACGACGTCAGTGTCTCAGGTAACATGGTTGCTACAAAAATGACCAACAGACAATATCAATGCTATTGGAACAATTTCATACCAATGCAGATAAAAAAAAGCTATTTTTTACGCTTGTAAAATTTTACATGTGATTTACATGTCCGTGTTGGTTTTAACCTCTGCCATCAGGTAAGATGTCTTAGGATAGGTCAACTGGAAGAGTTACAACTGAAGCTGAGGAAGGGCAAAGAGAAGATAAACCAAGTTTGTGTCAATACTGCCATTGCATACACAAATTTAACCTGTTTGATCAGGTCAGATGTTTTAGGATAGTACGAGTGGAATAGTTACAACTTAATCTGAGACACGACATAGAGTGGATTAACCAATTCTGTGTGAATGCTGCCATTGGTATACAAATCTATGCCGACAACAACTGAAGCTGAGAAAGTACAAAGAGATGATAAAACCAATTTTATGTGAATACTGCGATTACATACACAAATTTTATGCCGACTACAAGGCACAAAAAACCGGCCTTTTAAGGGCCATGCAAAGGACTTATTGCTTTGCAACACAACACACATGTATTGTATCAGCTACGCCCTTGGATTTAGTATTAATGTTTGAACTAGAGTTTCATTTACGCCGCAGAACTGGCGAAATGTCTGTAAAATGAGAACATATTTAATTTTAAATTGGGGCAATAGAACACTCTTACTGAAAAAAACCCTATAGATTTCAATAATACGGCGAAATTATTTACAATTTGGCATTAAGAACGTTCCCTTAGCTAAGGACAAAGTCCCATTTTTAGCTTTCAAATATTCAGGACATTGCATAGTTATGTCATGTAATAATATCTAAATACATTTTTGTTAAGATTTCAAATTTAAACCTTTGACGTCTACAAAGTGTTCCCTGCCAGACAACATACAAGGTCCACACAACATGAGCTGCCTTAAAACGTGGTGGACAGACGCAGGCTGTCTGGAGGCAGGTCATTTAAGTCCTACCAATGTGGAGAATATGAACATATGGGAACCTTTACGCGTTGGGGAAGTGAAGCATCAGATGAAGTGGTACCGAGAATATGCGGATGGCAATCATGCCATGCCCAAAGTAATGTGCTTTGGCCGCAACTATTTTGGTAATTTCGTTTTATATATATATATATATATATATATATATATATATATATATATATATATATATATATATATATATATATATAAAATCACTGTTATATCCGTGTAATTGTAAATTGTGAATGCAAATAAAGATAGGGACAAAACTACATTACTCATCACAGCCAGGTCTCATGGACCAAAAGATATGGGTCCGTTTCACAACTATTGCAAACTAGTCCTGATTTAGTAATGAGGAGTTGCAGAACAGGGACCCAAGTGATCACATTATCTTTCCAAAGCTGTGCAACCGTATTCAAGGTGGTAATATTATGTCATATCTGATGCGCTCAATCAAAAAATATTTTGTCAGAATGAAAGATACACTAAAGCATATGTGTTTGAATATCACAAGTAACAAATTGAAATTACCTTGTAGATGAGTGTGATGAACGTGAAGAAACGTATGCAGCCCTCCATGGTCCTTTCCATATAAATTGTTTGTACCGCTGGTGGAAGGGTGCAGGATGCCTTGAAACTGGTTTTGGTAGCCCTCTTAATGATCCACGGGCTGTCGATGTATGGAACCAATGGCAATTGGATGTTGTTAAACATAATATGACACGTTTAAGGCATCTGGCAGACGGGAGTGATCTAAATGAAACTGATAATTACAAACTACTTTGCTATGGATATAGCCAAACACGTAGGTGGATATCCTGATGTTGACAGGGCTATTCTTGTGATGAAGATAACATATGTTTTGTATGAAAGACTGTTGCTTTTCTTCATTTTTAGACTGCATTCTTATGGTTTGACAATATATACTTCTTGAAAAGCTGTTAGCTGGCTTTATTATCTGCTCATATATTTTGTAATTGTTTTGTGTTTGTATATAAAATAGGGTTTGGAAGAACATTTCGTGCATGGATTTGTGATCGTTGGTTCTAAAAGTGGTAGTGTAGAGATGTAAATATGCATTAATTATTTCCAATTCAGCCCGAGAGCATTCCTTTACGTTCCATGGTAGCAAATATATTGTTGTGCACCGAGAATGGTCTGGTGTCAGCTGGATTGCCGCTGAAGAGGACTGCAAGAAAAGAAAAAGGACATTTAGCATGCTTTGAAAGTGAACAAGAATACAATTTTGTACAAAATAACACTGGAACTTTGTCATTGATAGGTAAGTAAAACCAGCTCAGTGCAGTGACTTCTAGTTTTTGTAACTGTCGGGAATGATAACAATTCCAATCGTCATGACATTGTCTAAGCAAAGGGCGTTTTTTTCCCAAGAATTCCGTTAAATGTTTTAGCTTGCTGTATAGCAAGAGGTTTATTTTCTTTGGTATTTCGTCTACTTTTCGAAAGACATAATTTTATACCCTTTTCCCGTAAAAATACACTTAGGAAAGATGCTAAAGTTTTTCCAATATCACAATTTGCAATACAGCAATGCTGGTTTTGTTCGTGTTTTTGTTCGATTGGGGTGTCTGAAATTCTGTGTCGTCTTTTGAAATTGGTCCCTCACAATGGGAGAGTGTAAAGCAGTAAACTGTGATTGCTGGATCAAATAGCCGTCTCACATATCCATTCGTGTCCCTATGCATGCACAGCGCCTGTAAAATTTATACCAGTTGAACATACATCTGCTATATTAAACTGAACCATTTATACACACAGTATTTGTTCCATATTGCTGTAAAATGCAAGGTATTACAATTATACAAATTATTCGAATCAATTTGATTACAATACATATGTAATCAGCTTTGGTGAAATGAGATGATTAAGCAATAGTTCATGGGTTGGTAACATTGTACTGACATATATCAATTGACAAATAACTCGAAGAACTCTTGTGTCCACGTTGTCTCTGAGCAAATGTATTGCTGGGAAACACCACTCAAGCGAGCCAATTGATGGAGAGGCAAGTACACACAGTGCTGCTGGCCATTTGGTTTGGCAAAATGTATCAATAATAGGTTTAAATAGCGACATCACCGATTAAGAAGGGTTGCATCTGTTTAAATCTCCTAGACTTATGCCTATGACATCACATGAATTGATCTAAAAAAGAAACTGATTTTGCAGGAAGGAGCTGCTGAAAGCTAAACCACAAGAGCAGACTAATCAAAGCTAATGAGCAAGACTTTTATAAGGAACTAAATGTGAGTCATAGATGCTGTAATTATTAGGTACCTGCTATCACTAATGTAGCATAATCTGTACAGCACAGAAGCTTGATGACAACATGCATGAGTGTACCAATGTATCAGCAGTGTCGGACTGCATGTACCCTTTCAAAAATCTTCACTAAGCAGATAGCTAGCCACTACTTTGCAACCAGTTTGCTGCAAAGAAAAAAAACTGAGGGGCAAGACACAAAATTACGTAGAGGCTTACTGTTAAACTGCCGCTAAGTAGCCACTGACCAGTCATAGCTTAATGGCTTGGCGCAAAACAGCCGCTAGTTAGCGGTAGTGAAACAGGAACGACTCTCTTTCTGGCTAGGAGGCAAGGCTTAGAGCCCAGCCGTATGCCCAAAATGAAGCTTCAAGTTGTTATAATTCTTGTATTTGATTTTTTCACCCACGGACAACCTTAAGTTTCATTTTCGTAAGACCTATTTCTATAAGGACATGCTTACAAATTACATCATATTTCAAGTTGTATAACCCAAAATATATCTTACTTCAACAAGTGTTTCAAGGAAAAAAAACAAAGTACTAAAATGAACATCAAATGTATGCCATTGTATACTATTCAATTGATTTCTGACTGGAACATGATCAGTCTGCATTTGGTTTAAAACTGATAGTTTATGTCACTTCTTTTTACAGAAATTATTATCAAAGCTTTTTTAACATATGTTATATTGTTCAACCATTCAAAAATCACTCACGTTTAAGTGATTTTTTTATATCTATCTTAGAACCATACCAAAATAAGTACCATGGCTGAATGTAAACCTTAATGCCATTGCCATCTATGCTTAACCATGGTTGACCATGGCTGGTAAAGGTAAGACCATAGTGGGTGGCAACGGTACTTCCTTGGCAATGGTTTGGGAGTTGAACAATGCTTTGCCGTGATCTGACAATGGCTGGCAATGGTTCCAGTGTGAGTGATGACGGTTGGCAATAGTTTCAATGCCTGCATGTATATTGCAATGGCTGGCAACTGTCAATGTCATATTTTATTCAACATAAATATTTTCTAAGTAGCCATTGCACCATTAAATATTTTAGTATATTGTAAACATGTAGTTTACAACTGACGGAATACTTATGTGATCATACCTGGCACGGATAATATATCCTCTTCTATAAATACAATTATGACTTTTCATCATGCAGCGATGCCATGGAAAAGTCATACTTCATCATTGCAATGGAATAGGGGGGAAATTTCATTATCCCTGAAATATAACAAAATGGTGCTAGTAAAACACAGAAATAACTAAATGTGGACCTTTACATCAAGCTGCTTCATGCATATATGTATATATATATATATATATACATATATATATATATATATATATATATATATATATATATATATATATATATATATATATATATATATATATATATATATATATATATATATATATATATATATATATATATATTATTCCATACAGAACTAACTCTATAAGCTTACAGACTATATTTGTTATTGGGTGGTTGGGCATCGCAAAGGAGATACTCTTGGAAAAAATAAATAAAATAAAATACCTGTCATTTGCACCATGCTTTAGCTTCTGTGTAAATACAGTTAGCTAAGTCAGGTTTGAAGCATCACAGAGTTGTTTCGGTTCCACTATATATAGTCCCAAGAAAATAACAAATGTTTGTTAAACATCTTTAAAACGGGATTAGTATAGAACAGACATTTAGGTCAAAATTTGAATCAAATCAAAATTTGAAATGAATGACCTTCCACCTGACTCACTCTTTGGTCAAGCAGAAACTACCTAGATGCTATATAAGTATTTTAATAGGATATGTATAAAATTATATAACCAGAGCAATTAAAGAAAATGGACAGTCAAGTAGCTCTACCCCATTTGTGAGTGTAGAGGACCAGCCAATGTGATTCCTTCCATACCTGGCAGAAAACATACCAATGCGAGCAACTATCTGCGACTAAGCGGCAAACTAGCTGCAACTTAGAGTTAATCTTGATTGAGCATGTTTCATATGGATACACGGATGCACTTTAGGAAAAAAAAATGTGAAAATATACTTTTACGCGTCTTTTTTTGTTGTTGTGAAAAAACAACGTGTGCCTTCAACCGTCACTTTCCGATACCCTCAAGATACAAAACATAATTTATGTCACAAACACAACACCCCTGGCTGACAAGGAAGACTAGGACCATGCCGGCAAGCAGTGATTGTGAAGTATCATTTGACAATCATTGCACATATTTATTTGCACTTTATCAACAGGATTAAAAATGCAGGCGGAAATATTCATTTTCGTTCCCATACCCACCCAGGTCAGGCTGGTGTGTTGCTGCTAATTGTAGCAATACAAGTTCAACAGCTTCATTACATTCCCACAAGGACCTGAAATTATAAAGAGCATGGACCCATGCAGTCACGATTTACAGGGACAAGTGGCAAGGTCCTGGGAACTGATCTCACCTATTTAATGAACACTTTTCTGGAAAGTGATTTAATTCGTCAAATATGGCGATGTTAAGGATATGCTTGGCGAAAAACAAAAAAAAAAAAAAAAAAAAACCAAACACCCCCCCCCAAAAAAAAAAAAAAAAAAAAAAAGCAAAAAAACAAACAAAAAAAAAAAAAGAAAAACAAAAAACAAAACAAAAACAAAAAAAAAAAGAAAAGAAAAACAAAAACAAAAACAAAAACAAAAACAAATACAAAAAAAAAAAACAAAGCAAAAAACAAAAAAAAAACAAAAAACACACACACACACAAAAAAAAAGTACTACTGTTGCCTAAAGCAGTCCCATCAGTGGACAGTAGAAGTGTTCATGAAATTAGTCAAATTATATATTTGTAATAAAACCATGAAGGGATAAAGATTCATCAAGTACTAATAATTTAATTACCAGTTGGGTATTGATTGCAAAGCTTGCATTGTGGCAAATTATAGGTCTAGTAGTTCGACAACTGTTACAAGGTATCACATACTTATCAATTGAAGGTTTCAGTTATAACGTGGATGTTACATGTTGTAACAAAGTATTACATTGTAAAAAAATCGTTAGTGCGTTCAGCCATTTTGATACAATGAATGGCAAAAATGTGTGGAAAGTATAGACAAACAATGACATATCTTGTTCCATACGCATGTTTAGGATTGAACAGTCGGTAACAGGTTCCCGGGTTTTGTTAGCTGGGCATTGTTATGTGTATGTCCAATTACTACTATATGTTGCGACACAGACAAGACCTATTTGGATAGCTACCACTTTCATGCATTATCTGCACATCTGCCAAGACCGTTCAGCACCTGGACTTTGGTCTCTTTCAGTCATTCACCAGTTTGTGACAATCTACCCCCAGCTCCCAATAATATAGTGTCCCCCCAAAATTGTGGAGTCAGAAAAAATAATATCATTATATTTTAGTCGCAATTATGGACCCAGAAAATGGGTCAGTCAGATTAAAATATTTGCCAGTAGTACATAGTGGTTACTATCTGAAATAAAGATTCACAAGCACATGTTATGATGTGTAATGTAAACAAAACATAAGTCACTGCCCTCCAAGGGTTCCGAGGTTACTGCCGTGTAGGAGTCTTGATATCGAAAGCCATTCGTACATATAAAGTAATACTAAATCACCCATGCACCATACAGGTGGGACAGAAAAATTAGCTCTTTGTGAAAACATGCTGGTGTCATCAGCCATAGCTGTTTTCGGGAATGCTAGGATTTGAAACACTGCAAGACCTGGCCCACCCTGACGCAAATTCCAATTTATTGCAGGCATGCTCGTTCTTCTTAAATGAAATATGGTAATTTTAGATGGGGAATATCTCTTTTGCAACGAACTATCATTGCCGAGACAGCAAGCTGGGATCATCTTACTCCCCACGGCTGCATTCCATGTAGTACTAATGACGGCAGGTTTCTGGTGGTCCTTTTCATTCTGTAGGCTAGATGATATTTTCTTCTGCTGCTACAGCTTTTCTTATTATTTTTTCTTTATCTTCATCATACCACGTACATGCAAAGCTCAATTCAGACTCTTTGGCACCACCCTGCTCTGCTGTATCAGCTTTGAGTCTTGACGGAGTGAAAGCACCCTGGCTTATAAAACATTCACTCCAGCCAGTGGGTTGTGTTCGTGACGTCACTTACACTTTTCCACATGGGGCCATGATCAAAGAAAAATCCCATGCTTTCATGCAGCAAATGTGGTCACTTTTTTTTAGCAAAAAGACACAGTTAAAAAAAAAATAAAGAATAGCATTTTGGTATTCAGATATCATTTCATACCATCCTAAACATCAATTTTAGCAACTAACAGACAAGTATGGGCAAGTTAAGAGAAACACTTTGCAGTCAGGCCCTTTTCCGTAAAGATATTTCCTGATCCTAAGCGACCAGGCAGAGCAAGTCTAGTCCAGCCCAAATGTATCTGTTTATGTCCTGGTTAATGTGTGGCAATTTGAAACATCCTCGTCTGTGCTTCTGCATGACTGAATGAGTTATGCACATTGTAAAGATGCTAAGACCAGATGTACGTTTACTTCCTTTCACTGCACAAACAAGAACTCCAGCGTTTGAGAAGCTTATCCGACCAATGTAGAAGTAGTAAAATTGTTGAGCAATTAGTTGCCCTTGATCAGGTGAGAACATGTAGAATGCTGAATCCCGGTTGGAAAATTGGCCTTCATATAACAATCATTTAGCTTCACTTGTTATCAGATTCCTTCCCGGATAGAAAGGCCAGATTTGGGTACAATGTAACAGGATACATTCTGAAGTATATGTTCCACAGGAAATGTGAACGATGGAGTAGACTGCGGGCTCAGAAGCTGAACCCAGCTCTTTTGGGCATGTATTGATATATGTTGGCCCTTTTTAAAACTATTATAAACCTCTGGTCACATGCATTCAGTCACCAACATGACATTTAGATAAATAGAACTACCGTATGGCACATATTGGCTTGCTCATTTCTGGGGCATCTGCGACATAGTGGCCCGGATAACTATGGCTCATTATATGAACCATGCACGAGGTCACACAGAATATCTTATGCATTAGGCATTGTTCGCTGAGTGGAGGATCACTGATTTATAAGAAATGATTGAATTGGAATATGGGCTCCGATTTTAACAGCATTTGCGTTACCATTCCCCAAGAAAAGGGGGAGGGGGTAGATTTTAAAAATCATGAGAACTAGCTACCCCTGCCCCCATTTTTTAAAGAAAACAAATGTTTATCACACAATCTGTACATATAAGCCCTGCTTGACTTTGCACCCGACCCTACGCTTTTCTCATCAAACTGAAAAACATATATCAATCGAAATTGATGATTTATGGAAAGGAGACCACAAAAAGTATCTATGTGACTTCCTGGTGATACGTTAAATTCAGGGAGATCATGCCTTAGTTTTGTTTCTGGTGATGGGAGAAAGCTAATGGGAAGTTACGCGTTAGTAACCAGGATGGAGTTTTTACTATATGATACACAATTCATCTTCTGTTCTGGCAATATTGGTGAGCCATATTTTTGGAAGACATTAGTGTTTGTGTTGCCAGGCTTGTATATCCAATTTAGTCTGACCCAGGTGAGAGTCTGCTAGTACCTTTCTTACTTTTTACCATGCAACAAAGTCCGGTTGCAGCTCATTTCCGCGAATGCCTGAAAAATGCATGAGACAAATACAAATATTGTAAACTGGAAAAGAAAACCCCTTGAAAGGAAATCTGTCTGTGTGCCTCCAAAACTTGCGTGAAATTGGATGTTACAACTACTATTTGCAGCTTATCACATGGGCCTTCAGCACAAACTTATGAACATGATTAACAACATCACCTCTATCTATAATAGCTTTAAAGGTATTCAACATTAAAACTTTACGAGTCGCCCTGGTTAGCATCAATTACACACTTCACCACTTTTGAATGTGGTTTATTGTGTTTGCGCAGACTTAAATCTATTTAGTGAAGTTTGAATGCCATCGCTACCTATAATATTGATAAAGATATTCGACATATAAACTTTCAAAGTACCTCGAACCTCCTTGAATGAAAATCTTGCAAGTTTGGTTATGGTTTATTGCAGCAAATACATCACAAACCTATAATTTTCAGCTAAAATGACACCTATACATATACTAGTTTTGATGATGTTCAGCAACTAAACTTATCAAGTAGACCTAATTTGCAACAACGAAAATAATAAAACGTCTGTTCGTTGTTAATGTGGTGTATCTCAAGCACAAATCTATAAATGGAATGACACATCAGCCTGTCACAGGTTAAAAAATATTCAACTGTTCATGTGGCGTAATTAGCATAAAAAATTGACAAATTTCACATACAGTTCACTGGATACACCTACAGTATAACCCTAAAAATATACGTTGGAATCACAAATGTAGACTTATAATAGTTATGAAAATGTTTGAGCTTCACAAAAATATTTTAGACCAATCACAATACTCTGCTTGCTCAGTAAATCACGCAAACACGTGTTCATGAGGCATTTTGTACATTTCGTCAAAATTACTGTTTATTATATGCTGCTCAGAATGGTGCTAGAGCTCTGTACCCTTGTGAAACTACCCTTATTAAAATCATAGAGGAATGGACCGAGAATATAGAGAAAAAAAATAAATGGGGTAGTGCTGCTTCATCTTTGTAAGCCTTTTGATCTCATTGATACTGATGTATCATTACGCAATTCATTTCCCTTGCAATGCAATCAAGAAGTGCTTAATAAGTTCAAGTCCCACTTGCAGGAACAAGAATAGTGTGTCCTTTTTACAAGTCAAGTATTATGCACTAAACAAGTAACACATGGAGTTCCTGAGGGTACCATCTTCGGTCCATTGCTCTTTATTTCCTTTATGAAGGACCTGCCTCTTCATCTGGACTCTTCACTGGACATGTATGCAGATGACTCCACCTTGCATGCCACAAGAGAGGCTATGCAGGAGGTTAAAGATAAATTGAAGAACTTGTGAATGTTTAAAAGTGGTGCCAATTAACAAAATGGCAGTCAATGCTAATTAAACCAAGTATATTAAGTTCCAACACATCAGAGGAATGTAAATTGCCAATATAACAACTCAAAGTAACTGTATACAAAGCTGCCCTGGAGAATATGGAGTGCATTCGTGTTCAAAGACCTAAGCCTCATAAAATATGTGTTCAAATCATCACTGAGTATAACATTGTCTATATGGGGTTCTCCACATTTGGCAGATGTTTCCTCCGATATATTTTGAAATTCTCAAGATTGTTCAGGTATTAAAATATTGTCATGAGGCATGTACATCTTAACTATCAGTAATGCTATGTTATTTCATTAAATGGATACTGTGCACACCCCATTCAATGTGAATTTATTGGGGGCACAGGTGGAGTCCATGTTGTTTCCACAGGATGGCACAGACCCTATTTGGTCTGCCTTGGAGAACGTCGTAACTATGCATAACCGACACTATGTGCTCATAACAATTAAGAACTTCCATTTCAAACATATAACTTTGGACTATTATACAACTAGTATTTTTGCAGTAGAAAATGACATTATTATGACCAGCATTCCTCTATAGTCTAGTCTTGTGTCCTATTCCCGTTGTAGGCATATGTTACGACTAAAAGACTTTGTATCGTAGCCTTCAAAATCATAACATTTACATACATTTTCATCATTGTGGAAAATAATTGATGTTCATCCAATTCAACATTGGCTGTGGTTGGACATACGATATGACTTGTACACCTGCTAGCCCTAATAGCTTGTTAAGCAGATCTGGCATTTGAGAGGCAGGTACAATAAGTTTAAATAATTAAAGTTTAGCATTGGGTTTGGATATACATTCAAAAGTTCAGATTTAAAAACCCACAAGAAAGACAAGTAATATATAACACTGCGGATAGACTCCATCCAATCCACTTTGTAAGTGAAACGGGTCCAATTTGGCACTGGGGCGCCTTTGAAACGACAGTGATCTCTGTCAGCTCTGCCAGTTATTATCTTGCACCTTCTGTTCTGTTTCTTGTGACACACGCAGGTACCAAACCTTTCTAAAGATGACTGATTTGCAGCCCTGTTGTGAGAAATCACTTTGCACGGGCAGTGATCAGAACTTACTTCATACCTCGAGGTATTGAGTCTAGACATATAGTTATCTCTGATAGTGCCCAGCCCATGAGCACAACTACGGGGGTAACCTCTTGATCTGAATGGATTAAATACATTGTTATGCACATTATTGTTTACCACCGGTGGATCCATACGCATATTTTGCATGGGGTTGTTCGTTGCACTTCTGTGTCGGACTCCCAATGTTTGTATGTCACAAAAAACTGGGGCGTGTGTCTCCTGCGTGTTGGTCACATATTTTTCTCATGTTTTGTGATAAGTCTGTCTATGAGAGTAATGCTGTTTAATTCTCCTGGATTAGATCGGGGGATAATTCCTAGACATAAAGGCGTCTATGGCTATGTTGGGCATTTGTTAGCTTTTATCCACTTTGCTGAAGGTATCAAATATATCCTGATCACTAGCTTTATTACATGTTCTACCATTTGGCCTGGCGGGTCAAACCTTACTGCAGTTTTACTTTACGCCGATTACAAAAAAAATGGTATAACATTGGTTCAATAAAGCATCTTTTGCATCACCCGTGACTTTACCTGTAAAGTGTCCCAGGATATCATTCTTGACGTTATCAATTATACCACAGTGTGAATAACATATATGCAAGCAATAGTTGCACCAAAGTATAATACTTGTTAGCAGTGGCGACATCCTTCATTGCAATTTCCATAGCAGATAAACTTTGTTTTGGTCATTGAGATTTTATTTAGCATGTGTCCCAACCTTCTTATTTTTATCTTCTTGGGATAAGGCTTGCTGTTTCAGAAGAGTTACCTCCTTGATACACTAAACTGGCAGTCTTATGTCTTTCAAAAAATTACATAAGTATACGTCAGTGTCCTCACGGCCTTACCATACTACCGTTTTGTTCTTCTGATTGTGGGAGTTCTATTGACCTGACATATCGTGACATGTTGATTACATGTACTGCACCCAGACTAAGGGAATAATATCACCAACAATGCACGGGCTATTGTCCAACAGTCCATCCCCCCTCTTCAATGCCATGTTACACACACACACACACACACACACACACACACACACACACACACACACATATATATATATATATATATATATATATATATATATATATATATATATATACATATATAGCAATACATATGTGTGTATTGCATTACCATTAATGTATACAATCAAATATCTTCATTTATACTGCGTACCTGCCCTGCAAAGCTTCATTTTTGGTAGCTTAAACCATAATATTAAACAGCACTTGCATGTCACACTGTAAAGCACCATGCGTAAAAAAGGCGCAACATTACAGCATGTACACTACGTGACGTTAAGATGTGCACCATATAGATGACGGAACATCACATTAGACATTTCAGATCGATGTTGTAGGCCTATTTGAGTCAACCTGACAGCCATAAAAGCAGAGTTTGTGAGTTATAATTGCTGGATCAAGCCATATCAATATTGAAATTGCAAAATATGAAAAATGTTGGATGGTAAGTTGTCCAATATGAAGTTTTACGGGACGACAAAATGTGATAATGGCGAGGCACAAGCCAAGCCCAATATCCGATACCAATACATATTGGACGACCTGCCAACCCATATATATATATATATATATATATATATATATATATATATATATATATATATATATATATATATATATATGTGTGTGTATATATATGTATATATGTATATATATATATATTGATATCTGCCAGGAAATCCATAGTTTGATTGATTATGAACTCGGCAAACAAGTTTGAAACTGCAGAATTCGTGGTAAATGGCATGTCTAGATTCAATTGTATTTACGATCTTGCGATATAATATATTTCTTGTATGATGAAGGAGAAGCTTATAAACCATCTGGGGCTACATGTTTAGAACATGAAAACGATAGTTGTACTTTGTTTTACGATTTAAGCTGTGAAACGGGTTAAGGATCTGTAGGTGAAAAATACGATAAATTTGTGTCGACCTGTATGGGATTCGAACTCACTACCTTCGGCACACTCGCCTAGCCAAATGTAAAGTCCAACATGCTGACCTCTAGGCCATCGGGACAACCCCCAAAAAGGTTGACCAAGGAACGTGACCCGTGTACGACTTGTTGCATGTGTTGATTCAAAGACATTAAAATAGGCATGTGTATTACCACGTAACTAAAAGTGATCTATTGCACAAAATTAACTCAAGCGACATTTTGATGCAAAATAACATAAACATATAAACGATATGTAGGTTTTAGAATTATTCACTGTAAATCACATTTACTGTTTGCTGAAAAACAATTTATCCTTGTTAACTCATGACACGAAAATTATTTGAAAATACAAATTAACGTAACAGAAGCATTCACTGTAAGTCCTACATTACTTTCAATTGGTTAGAAATATGTTTTACTTGGTATATCAACAATAGAATGTGTATTGTCAATTTTGCGTTAGTTGGCACGGTGGTACTAGGATCACGGTTTTCCATGCATTATTGCAAGGAAATAAAACAGTGACAGGCATATATCTAGATGATTGCACATGCAGAGGCTAGCATCATTGAGACCTTGCAAGATATTCGTCTAAAATTAGACACATTCCTTTGAGAGAAATGCCCGCAGAATCTGACCTCTTTCATTGTGAGTACTGCTACCACTTATAAACCCTTTTTGTCCTGCATGTTTATCAGCATGTGTTCCTCTAAGGAATATTTGCATTTGTTCTATGCTTCCATTTTCTTTGCCTTCATTGGTCCTGATTTACTTGGGCTACCAATTGTACAGTTTTATGGCATTTATGTAACACCATAAGACGTGCCTAAGATATCAAGTGGATATCTATGCTTCCATTCAAATAATATGTATTGAAAATCAATCTAGGAAGACCATGATTCAAATTTCTCTTTGCTTTTATCGCATACGAACACAGCAACATCAGGGACACTACATTAGCGATTCCTCATGAAAATCCTCATTCTCTGCAGGTGTCTTTTCAATGTATGTTGACTTATTATGACCATATGGTCTGTAGCAAGCATATGTAGAATCTCCTGGTGACGCAGTCCAACTGCAAGATAAAATGAAATTATTTCTTTTTCCATTCTGTAAGGTCGCCTTGTTTCAGTATGTTGTAAACACACGATACAATATTGGGAAAAGAGCACAGCTATCTTGTAAAAACAAGAAAGCTATATTGTAAGAACAAAAAACATTCATCTTGTAAAAAAAATGAGGCACTATCTTGGGAAAACGAGAGAGCAATCTTGTAAACACGACATAGAATCTTGTGAAAACGAGATAGGTATTTGGTAAAAACGGAATACTAACATGTAAAAACACATAATGTTTTTACCAAAGCCTGACTGTGCTTCCATACATAACAACACCATGTAGCTGAAATTGTTGTTGTCATTTCCTCGGCCTGGCCACATAATAGTCAAATTGACCAGAAATAAGATGAAACACATTGGCCCATGTGCAGTATCTGCGGTGTAAAACGCCTGTTATTTTTAGATGAAGCTATTTGCCTCCTGCTTTGTATCAATCCAAATCAACCCAGATTGCACAATGTAAAATGTTGCCTCAATCAGTGATATACAATTAAAGTTGATACTATGTGATAATGCGAGACTATACCCACCAAGTTCAGCCTAGACTGATTACACATTCCCCACGGCGCATGGGCTCACTATAGGGAAGATATGCATTTAAGCTTCTCAATTGTATTTGTGTCTTTTTGTCCAAAAGCACTTCCTGGTAGTCATTACCCTATTCCGCAGTCTGAACTCTTTACTGTCCATAAGCTAACCTGTCCCTGTCTAACTTATATACATAGAAGTATTATTGGCCATATTGCACGCGTTCCTCTGTCAAATGTTGACATAGGCTGTATTAGCGCAAATAAATTAAAGGGTATACAGCGGGTAACTTCTCAACATGTTTCGGAGCCTTTTACCCGTACATGTCTCTCTGAGAAGCAGCTCCTTGTCTAAGCTAAATATTTAGCAGAGACAACCCATATAACACTGAATAAATATGAACGTGGCAATTGATGATTAAGCTAAATACGTGAAGTTTTACTTATAACTGCAGATTTCCATATGAAAGAAGAATACCTGTCAAACAAACCATAATTACCAAATTTGCATAATACAGGTTCAGATAAGAACAATTTGACTTACTCCTGAACCAATAAGTACCCTTTCTACCTGGACAGCTTATCCTAGTTAAACCATCCGCCAATGTTTAACTGAAGCGGAAACAAGCTGGGGCATTATATCCAGTCCCAGTGATTGTAAAATAAACAGTTGCAGCTAGACCACCTGTATAAGCCAAGGGAAATCCTTACAAGGACTGCAACAATGTACATCTTGCACCAAGGTGGTAAAACTCCATGATGACACCTACTCCTCAAACAATTAAGCTCTATTTCACTGCCAACCCTCAGTCAATGTGTCAGCGTAATGTGTCAGGTCTGTGACATTTGACAAAATACTCTCAATTTTGAGTAATCTTATAATTTTGAGTAAATGTGCATTTATGCATATTAGAAAAGAATGAAAGTCATTAGCATTTGTTCCTTAAACATGCTATCAAAACAATTTTTCGTAACAGGAACTTAGGTACAATTAGGCAAACATGTAACTGTCGTAGGCCACTTCTTGCTACCTGTAGCCCCTTGGGGTTTACCTAACAGAAAACATGTAAGCCTAAAATGTCTGAAAATGAATCTTAAAACAGAAATATACCAAAATATAAAGTTAAGTAGCAAAACAGACAAGTCTAAAAACTGTTAATTATTGTGGCCAAACTTTCTAATAATCTTTGGATATAACATGTAACTGTCGTAGGCCGCTTCTTGCTACCTGTAGCCCCTTGGGCTTTACCTAACAGAAAACATGTAAGCCTAAAATGTCTGAAAGTAAATCTTTAAACAGAAAGATACCAAAAGATAAAGTTAAGTAGCAAAAAGACAAGTCTAAAAACTGTAAATTATTGTGGCCAAACTTTCTAATAATCTTTGGATATTACAGTAGAATTATAGGGCAAGTCAGAAAAGAATGAAAGTCATTTGTATTTATGTCAAGAGAATGCAATGAAAATATTAACCAGATATCAAGTACAAGTAGGCAAGCTTGCCACTGTTGTAGGCCGCTTCTTGCTACCTGTAGCCCCTGGGGGTTTACCAGACAGAAAACAAGCTAGCCTAAAATGTCTGAAAGGTGAACATTAAAACAGCATGATGTCAAAAGATAAAATTAAGTAGTAAAACAGGCAAGTCTAAAATCTCTTAAATCATTAAAGCCAAACTTTCTGACCATTTCGGGATATTTACAGCAAAATTTGTAGAAATATTTGATCAAAAGTACACCTTTGAATGCTCCAGGCTCAAGTTTATTGTAAATAAAGTTGGTTCTAGATGCAAAGTCCTGAAGTTAAGAACAAATACGACCAAATCTCAAAATATGTGACAAAAATGTATACCATCGAATTGTATCCGAAATATTACTGTCTGGGAAAGGATAATTAACTGCTTCAAAGTTAAACTCTTAAACTCATCTATTTTGTGATAGGCTTTGATACAAAACCTGTCATTAGTGACCTGAATATCAAAGTCCAAAAACACATCTCTGAAACAATCTGATGTGGTACCCTCCAAAGGGGTATATTATGGGTAGATTTCTTGACAATTTCAGTGAAATTTTGTACATTTACACAAGCAATGTCATCAAAATATCTGCGTTGTTTGATAATTCTGTAGCCATTTGAAAGTCCTTTTTCATCAATTTATCCATATACTTAAATTCAAGCCAGGTTAAATACAAATCTGCCAATAAAGGGGAGCAGTTGCTACCCATTCGAATGCCTTTTATTTGTTGAAAAACCAATGGTCCCCATTGAACAAAAGTATTACCCAAAAGAAATTTTATAGCATCCATCAAAGTTTCAATAGTGTAAGATTTAACGCTACTTTTTGAATATCTATTGTATGACCAATATGCTTTCTTTGCATATGAATTGATATTACCATTATGTTTAAACATTTTTTGTTTATTACTGCCGTAAGAGAACTTTTGACTTCATCTATTGACTTCAAAACATTTTTTATTTTTATTATTTTTTTTTATTTTTCTTTTTTTTTTTTCTTTTTTTTTTTGCGTTGCTTTTGCAGCTTTGATTTCAGATACAATTTCGGAAGAATTTGTAATACTCCAAAAACAATTTATTTCACAGTTTCTAGAAATTGCATTACAGTTTTTACGAAAATGATTTCTAATTGCAGTCAAACAAAATGTTACTTCTTTTGATAATTGTTTTGTTGTTAATTGAAGTTTTGATATTAAAATTCCTTTTCATCTCATCTTTATGTGTATCTATCAAATTATCAATGGATTGTTTGTGTAATTCATACACGTCATTTCCTCTTAAATATTGTTTATAGCAAGACCTTTTTTCAAAACATATTTTTGCAGATGATCCCAAAATTGTTCCCTGCCTTATCTATGCTAGTGACTACAAAACTTCCTTGTAGTTCTTTGTCTGCTTTTGAAACTTCAGGTTGTTTTAGATTAACCGTATTGAAATTCTTAATGTGGGATATGTAAGGATGAATTCTATATCTAATGACTCGTTTCAAGTTTGATAACCATCATTCAAATTTCTGAATTTCACTTTTTTTCTTTCTTTTCCCATTTTGTACAGTAGGAATCAAATGCGTCACATGTATCCTAAAAAATACTCTCAATGTTCAACTTGGAACATATCCTAATTTTGTACCTTTTTTCATAATTTCTTTTAAACTTGAATTATAATATCCAAATTACCAGTAAATACATGTTTGTGGTATACATCAACAAAATTAGAATATTTACTGTGAGACATACAGGCACACTTTTGATTCGCTGCGATATCGTCAAGAGTAATTGAAGCGAGAAATTTATTGTAAATCATGATACTTTGCCAATATTGTTGCCATATTTATTTATGAATGTTTAGTGAATCAATATTTTCTGTTTGAAATGAATGCTGCAAAACATTTCATCTAATTTTTTTCTTATTAGAATCTGGTTTTCGAATAGTTGTTGTGTAAGCGTAGACAATTTCACCAAAAAAATTGCAGAAATGTGTGTTCTGAATCAGTAAGACCTAAATTTTCATTGATTTTTGTTATGTCTCAAAATGCTAGTGCTTTAAGAGCTGTATGTAATCGATCAGTGTCATTGGAGAAAGCCTGTAGTAAATCATGGAGAAGGTCTTTTGTATCCACATTTCTACATTTCCTGTTTTCCCGTGATTTTCTTCGTCCGTGACTTCTTCTTCTTTATTGAATACCAGCCTGAATATTATGAAAAGGTGTGTGACTGCTGTCAAGAGTTCAAAAGTCCAAATTCCTAACATCACCGAAGCCTAAAATTCTGTCATTGAGTCCATAAGGACGCTGAATCAAGGGTTTTGATCCAAAAATCTTCCATTTGTAATAATTTCCTTGTGTTGACACAACTGTCTTGGTCTAACAAATGTGGCTCTATGTGATCAATCGTTTGTATCTGGCAATCCAAATGTGAATGTTCCGCAGCTTTGAAATGCTTACACAAAAAAGTGTTGAACTTGCGATTTGATATTGTAGTTTTATGACCACTAAATTTCTGTTTAACTGTTTGAGTAGTTAGGGCCCACATATTGTGATTTACACACGATGCAGGATATTAAATAAATGATATTGGAAGATTTACAAGATAAAACCAAATTTTCCGATGGGGGTTTCTCAATTTGAATGTCTTGTTAGTAACGTTACTATGAAATTCCATGTTCTTAATGAAAATTGACTTGCAGAATAGACAGTTACCATCTCCGTCAAAATATATTACAAAATCAGCGCTTGAGGCTAACGCTGAACCGTTTTCACTGTTTATCTCACTGTTTTTGATTGTTTTAGGTTTTAAAAGTAATTTTGAAAGCCCACCTTGCCACTATTCTATAACCATGTCCCTAAACATGTCATTAAGTGCAAGAGAGGGGAAAAAATCTTATTTTCATGCATTCTGCCATCCAAAGTAAGACGTAACTTACCGAATATACAAATGTAATGAAAGTCCGTCACTTCCGTGATGCAACTGTTTTTTGTTTGACAAGACATATATACTGCACCCAAGGGGCACCAGAAACAAACAACACAAGGAGGCAACTAACACTGTTTTGAAATTGTGAGTTCTATGTTCGATGTTTTGTTCTAGGCTTGAATGACCAAGCAGTCGAAGGAGTATTTCGCTGGTCGTGGGGAAAACCAATGACATTTTCGCGATGGGCCAGTCACAGACGAGCTACAGTGGACAGGGAAAGGTCAGAACGCTGGACAGAGGCAGAGTTTACTGACTGTGTAGCCATGACAGAAGAAGGCTGGCATCAAATACTCTGCATGGAGGAATATAAAGCACTCTATGTCTGTGAGATCCCCTCTAGACATGGTAGGAATAATATATTTTGTTGTGCAGCAAAAAAACATTATGCACGTCTGGAGTACAATATATTCTTGATTTTCTGCATTTTGCTTTATCTAACTTTGCTGTCGTTGATGGGCGGAATTATATGAATGTGAATATTTTTTGTAAACCAAGTTACTTATTGTCTCTTGTCATACATATTATTTACCAGCACGATAATTCCTTTTCAAGCCCGGTTATGCAAATCGAATAAAAAGTCATGTAACTTGTTTTCACATGCTTCAATCCTGGCACACTGAAGATGTGGACCAGACTACTGCCCAACCTTTTGTTTTGTTTGTTTGTTTGTTTTACTCAGTGAGTCTATATGTTGATACGCACCGATGCCAAACAACATTAGACATTAATGTTAACATGGAATATGGCAAACAGAGGGTGTGATGACTTGGTTCCTTTGGGTGGGACTCATTAATTTCACTGATCTTGCTAATTTTCAAAATGAAGCATGCCATTATAAAAATAGTTTTACAGTATGGTTCTCGCATCATGAACTCCCAACTCGCACAGTTTTACGCATGCTTGAGCACTGCGCCACGCATCTCGCATGCCGCCAGCGAGATATGCTTGTTACCGGCTTCCTCCCACGTGCGCGCATGCCTTTTTAAGCATGCGTTTTAGTGCAGATTTTTTCCCTGGCACCTGGCGACTGGCGTGCTACAAATGCGTTGAGCCTATCGCACGATGCTCAATTCCTGTCTGGCTAAGTTGAATTAACTTTTGAAACCGTGCGCGCAATGCTACCATTGCCTGTCAATCATTCTTGTTATGAGGAGAACCCGTTCGACGCTGCCACTGGCTAATTTAAACCAATCATAATAATGTTGACCTCAACGTACAAAAAGCATTATGGAGCAACACAAGAGAACCGGTGGTGTCAGGGCCACAACGCACCATGTTTTTTATTCCTCCCCAGCGCCAACCATACAGGTATTATACAGTAGGAGAAAGTATTTTGGCCACTGGAAAGGTTCCAGCTCAGGAACCGCAAGTATATGTTGGGAGGGGAAGGGGGGCAATTAAACCCGCAGCAGTGCGCGGCTGCCCTGGCACAGCTTGTTTCAACACAGAGGCTATTAGCGCTTGTAGTCCATCGGTATTTTAGACCTTTCGGTAATCTCCAAGGTGCTGGACGACAAGATTCGCCTATTTCAAGGGTGATTTTCTGCCTGGCCTAAACATGACAAACAAACAAAAAAAAAAAAAAAAAAATATTAAAAAATAAAAATAAAAAATAAAAAAAAAAAAAAAAAAAAAAAAAAAGGAAAAAAATGGAAAATATCCATGGCAAGATCTTGCTGTATAATGTCTCCATGCTCCGACCAAGGTCTCGTCTTAACCGTTTTGTGTGCGATGTGGACAGCGACTAACCAGTGACAGCGGCACCCGTCAATAATTTGTTACACTGGTAGGAATTCTTCCTGTTTCTCGGTGATATTTCACCACCCTTTTTAATGTGAAATGTAGTTAGTTCAAAAGTAGCATGGTGCTGTTGAATCAGTATGTTTCTGATCAGTTATCCCATACATGCCACGGTAACTCTGGTAAATAAATAAATAAACAAACAAACAAACAAACAAACAAACAAACAAACAAACAAACTAACTAACTAACTAACTAACTAACTAACTAACTAACTAACTAACTAACTAACTAACTAACTAACTAACTAACTAACTAACTAACTAACTAACTAACTAACTAACTAACTAACTAACTAACTAACTAACTAACTAACTAACTAACTAACTAACTAACTAACTAACTAACTAACTAACTAACTAACTAACTAACTAACTAACTAACTAACTAACTAACTAACTAACTAACTAAATAAATAAATAAATAAAGAGTCACGATGACTTGCTTACACGGTCTGGACAATACAGCTGGAAGTTTGGTCTGCAGAGTTGACAATCATTTGCTGCCGTCATAGATAAGCCCGTGGCGCAGGCAACTGGCAAGGTGCCAACATGTCCACAGTGCATCATTTGGTTTG
This sequence comes from Hermodice carunculata, assembly GCA_964020975.1. Lineage (NCBI taxonomy): Eukaryota > Metazoa > Annelida > Polychaeta > Eunicida > Amphinomidae > Hermodice > Hermodice carunculata. The sequence goes on along the minus strand of OZ026623.1, from coordinate 16,370,853 downwards.
GAGTCTGTTTGAAGTAGAGTCGGTGGCAAAGAACTGGCTTCAGACTTTCAGTTTTAAACGCGTGCCTTGGACACAAAGAAAGCTGGTCATACCGATATGTCGACACGTCAATAAAAAAATTGAAAAAAAAAAAATACAAACAAACAAAAAGAAATCAAACAAACAAACAAACGAAAAAACAAAAAACAAAAAAACAAAAAAAAAAACAAAAAACAAAAAACAAAAAACCAAAAAAAAAAAAAACAAAAAAAAAAAAAAAACCCAGCCAGATCACAAATGGCTGATAAACTTGAAGTATGGCTGACAGGTGATCAATCTATTCAAGCACCGGTCCCAGGGCTAACTTGTGTCGGGATGATGACCACTGCCTGATGATCGACATATCACACATGCAACTTTTTGTTTTTGCACTTGATCAAAGTTTCAGATCTTGCCAGTTACGTGAGCAGTGTTTTGGCAGCTAGTACATGTATGGTGATGGCCATTTGAAGTGTCGGCATCATTCAGAACCTGAATAGTCATCTGGGCAGTCAGTATTTTGACATTTCAATGTATCCATCCTTAATTTCCCATTTACTTATGATGAATTTGTGTGTGTGTGTGTGTGTGTGTGTGTGTGTGTGTGTGTGTGTGTGTGTGTTTTTCTTTTCCTTAAGATACGGCGAAATGTATTCAATTTAGGCCTCATGTGTAACTATGTAAGCCTCTACTACTCTAGAACCGTGCCCAATTGTCGGACATGCCAGATTGTCGGAAATCGTTGATAGATTTGCCATCCATTAGCAAGATGTGTAGAAAAAAAAGAAATTAATTTGAGAAGCACCAAGATACTAATGTGGGATCGAAGACAAGTTGACAATTTTTGAAATTTGCGTATTTTCAGACACAATATCAGCTTTTAGATATATCCATTATAGTCAGCAAGTGTTATTCAACACCCGTGCGACGCAGTTTTCAAAATAAAGTTGTAAATCTATCATGTGTATTACAATATAGAGGTTCTCCCCTCAAGGACTAGAGTTTAATTTCCAGCTGGAAGGTGAACAAAACTAACGTGAAGCCAAATACCTTCCCATGTCTGACATTTGGGCACACCTTATTAACCAGCTTTCTGCTCATGGCTGGATTTTCTCGATCATCACTTGTAAAATGTGAGCGCGTTTGCAATCCGAAGAGTTGTGATTTAACAAGGAACATGCGCCAACAATCTTCAGTGTTTTTGGTCTTTTCAGCGGCACTGCCAAACAACATCAGTAAATGTAATTTAATATTCAGACTAACAATGAACGTAACCTTGCGCTCAGTTGTCCGACAGTTGGGCACCCCAGTATACCTATATCAGTGATTCCACACTTGAAACAGCCATCAAAATCAAATGCAGGCGAATGTAAAATTCCAGTCCGTTGTTATCATTTTGCTCACCGAGGGGATACAGCGTCAGTAGGCTTCCTGGTAGGCGGAAACAGTTGCATGGAACTCTTATCAAAATCGACAAGAAGAAGAGGGCTACCGCATGTTTAATAAAATATATATATTTATGTCCTGGCATGTCGAAGTTAATATTGTTTCTTCTGTACACACATGCTTGAAAAAAAATACTAGCCCTGATGCCCAGTGGGCATTGATGGACTCGTTCGTTGTCATGGGTGACCACAGCATGACTACGAAGATACTTTTTCTGGGCCTCACGCAGCCACACCCACAGTCACAGAACATAAAAAAGTGCAATTGTCTTTTCGTTGTATTCCCTTTTTAAATACCACATCTGCATATATTATGGCAGTATATCTAACACCCAAGGATGATACATGACAATTCGTTGCCGTTAGGCTTGAAATGCATTAGTTATATAAAACCTGCCTTGGCAAAGTTGCTGTGGGCCATTGCCATGGCACTGGCTATGTTAATTGTCAGGAATATTAATTATCATCTGTACACAATACAATTGCAACGGACGTGAAAAGATTTTTCCTCAGAAAATAAAACTATGTGTACGAAAAATATTAATTGGTCGGCTAATAATTATTTTATTTTTCTAGTGTTTCTAGTAAAAGGAGCAAAAACAAAACAATACAAGACAAAACAAAAACAAACCACACACAAAAAAATGTCATGGCGGCAATGCATATTTGCCCAAGTTTGCACAGAGCGGTTAGCCCAGGTTATGCCGCTCCTCAAACTTATAAATCCATGTATTATAGACCTATAACAAGCTTGTACGTTAAGTTGTACGTTAACAATGCATTCATGGGCCCCTTGCTCCCCCCAGCACAGCAGCACCATTGACCCTCAAATGATATTAAACCCCAACAATTCCTCCCTGAAGAGTCAAGTGGTTTGACGCCGCTAAAATTTGCTATAAACAGAATATACCAAAAAAAACAAAACAAAACAAAAACAAAAACAAAACAAAACAGAAACAAAAACAAAAACAAAAATAAAAAAAAACAAAAAAAAAAAAAAAAAAAAAAACAAAACCAAAACCAAAACAAAACAAAACAAAAAACTGGTGTCGCCTGTGTTCTTCCTCTCTTCTCTACCCCTTGTATGAGCTTAGTCAAAATTCACACTGCTAAAATTGATTTTGAATCTCTCGTTCTCTCTGTATACAAACACAGAAAGAATTCTCAACTGAAGCCAAACAAAAGAAATCAGTATCTTTCAGTAATGTAGTTTTAACAAAGGAAATGAAATAGATGAGAAAAAAATATTTCCCCCGTATTATAAATTCAGTTAGTGCTTCTGTCTGTCTGTCTGTCTGTCTTCCATGCTTTCCGCATATAATTTTTGAAGGTTTCAAATTTCGAGTGATAGTAATCTTTCTTCAATTGGCAGCTATTGTTTTTTTAGGATTTTGTTGTAAACTTGAAGATTGTGTTTAGAATTTTCGTATTCAACAGAATCAAATGGGGTAGAATTTAGATTTTTATATAAACGGTCACGAAATTTTATAGATTTTAATGTACCAAGGGTTATCTAAGGAGCTCGTTTATGTTTTTACTTGCTAAACTTCACTGTCTTTACGGGAAGGTATTTCACCTTTGCTTCACACAGTATGTTTTTCTAATTTGTCATAATTAATTATTGGGCCGTAATTTGGGTCGGATATTAGACTTTGAATTATGTCTGTATTATTTATTTCGTCATTGAAATTTTGTACTGATGCACTGTCTTTTGTTACTATCTTGACAAATTTATGGGAGTCTTGTTTAATAAATGTTTGATCTATACAAGTGAATGAGGGAAAGTGATCGGAAATTTCAGTGAAGATAATGCCAGAAAGACAATTAGTATTGCTGTTTGATAAGCTACAAAAAATATGATCTATCAATGTTGCGCGTCTATCAGGCAACCGAGTTTGGAGCGTTATTTTCGGATATAAACCATTATTTAGCATGACGTCAACATAATCAGAAAATGTTTGTCTTGTTGAATTTAAGGAATCAATATTAAAATCACCGACGATGATTTTGTCTGATGACTCTTTTAAAATTACGTCAATGATTCTAGACAAATCATCTATAAATAATCGAATGGCACATCTCGGTCCCTAGATGGTCTATACATGTTACAGAGAGTAATCGTTTTTGTCAAGCCGTTTCCAAAAATATCTAAAAATTGCCCTTCCCAATAACCGTTTGGTGAATAAAATTCTCGTGTATTGTACTGAAAAGTTTTTTGTTGGTATAACAAAAGACCACCTTGGGAACTACATGTAGCGTTAAAGGGGATGGACGTATAGTTTTCAATTCCAAATAACGAGTAATCAACAGAGTTTCCTCCCAGCCAAGTTTCTTGTAGACATATGGCCCTAACGTAAAAATTCTCAACAGCAATATCATCAATAAGTGATTTTAAATTCGTCAAATTTTGTATTTGTGCTTTGAATATTTAGATTAAGCACTGAAAATGTATGAATATGCGCTTATAGATAATCTACAATATTATCTCTGGTAACATATGGTGAGTCAGACACAATGGATATAGCGTTGTCCAGATCGTCTGGATGTGACAATACTCCGTTTAGATTATTTTTGTTGACTCCACTAAAATGTTGAAGAACATCGTTTTCTACGGTTTTACCATTCATGAAGTAAGACAAGAAAGTAACTTAACATGGCCTAGCAAGATTCCGTATTGATATGATTGTACAATAAAGAAAATTATTAGTTAAAGTTAAGGTGTTAGGGCCGCGCGGCGGTCCAGCCGCTACCGCTGCCCCCCTCCAGCGACCCATGACCCTGCGTTTGTACCCAGGTATGCAATAAGTAGAGAAAGACGTGGTATCGAAAGTTACACAAAAACACACTGATGGTACAACTGAATGGCTGCAAAGGAAAAGAAAGTATCCAATTCTATTGATGTGAAAGGATATACAACTTAAATGGTGTGAGAGGAGCTCCCGACGTGTTTCAACACAAAGTAGTTCAATGGAAATGTTAAATAAGAAATTCCCTACAGAAACATAGCATTTGATAGGGACACATTCGCAAAAAGTACATTGCATATTGGTTAGCTCTGGAACAGAAAAGTGGATAAGACTAAATAAGAAAAAAAAACACAAATATATATGAAAAACAAACATCTGAAAGTATTAATGTCCATCGATGGATGAGAAAGTCGCTGGAATGGCGAGAAGGGGCATCACATACATGAAAGAAAAAACAAGGGTCATTTTGTAGGGAGTACAAAAGTGCCACGCGCATCATTATGAATACAGAGAGAAAAATGATTCGTATGGGTCGGCTAACGGTAAGTAAGCTGCGAGTCGCGACATACAATTCCAATATATACGAGAGCAAAAGGTCATTTGAAGCTGAATATAGTGTACAAATCAATGTTTAGATAGTCTTAAATCAGGGCCGTCTGGGTTGTCTTTGAGTAGCGAGGGTTTTCACCGGCGATTTGAAGTTGAACATAGGGCCACGACTTGATGTACTTTATTCTGGACTTCTTCTGGGCATCTGGTATATTTCTCCTCTGGTCCATCAGTTCTTGTTTGAGGCGTCTGGTAGTGGGTGGCAAGTCAGAGGATATCGATATGTTATTATGTTGATTTTTAAGATTTTTTGCGCCATATAGACACAGATTTCTGTAGTTTTTCACCATACCTTGCACATTCGATACAAAAAAAAAAAACAAAAACAAAAAAACACTTCATCTTCACAACAACAAAAAAACGCCACGAAATGACGACTGATAATAACAAACAATACACAGTCTTGTTTGGTTGGGTGACTGCACCAAGAATAATGAGACAACACTGTCTACGTGCGATGTAGTTTTTCACCATACCTGGCACATTCAAAAGAAGAAAAAAACAATTTATCTTGACAAAAAAAAAAAAAAAAAAAAGAAACGCCACGAAATGACGACTTTTGCACTCATAAGGTTTCTTGCGATGTTTATAACTCACCCCGAGCTGAGATCAGAGATGATGACGCACTTTGTGTGTAATCGGCAAAAAATCATTGCTACCCCCGATGAAACAAATCTTCCGCTCAGCTTGGTCACGTGAGCCCACGTGAGAGAAGGTTATTTATACCATATATTTAAACTCGCCTTATACAATGCAAATTTGTATTACCTTTTAAAAATTCATAATAAAATTACGGACACTACAATATAAATCGAAACAAATACAAGAATCTCATAACAAACAAATCAGAGTAAAGAACCGTTACATCTATTGACCCGTGAGTACGGCACCATCAACGAGATAAACATATTACTGAAGACTTCAGCGACTTCTAGGAAAGAAAAAAACTAAAAAATCCTTTCTGTCTTTTGTATTTACCAAATCTTGAAGGATACTGACTGACAGGAGGTTATTAAAAAGGCCGAGAAAAAAACTTTGTTTGGAGAGCATGAATGAAACTAATATCAAATAAAGCATTTGAGACCGAATAGATGTTTGGTTTGCACTATTATAAGCACTATTGGTTTTGTTATTTTCTTTTTCTTTTTTTTTTTTTTTCTTTCTTTTTTTTTTTTTTTTCATTAGGGGTGGGTGGGTTGAAGTTAAATTAAAGGGACAAAGCTTTACAGTATAAACTCATGTTTCAGAATACTCACAATTCTTTTTTATCTCGGAGCTCGAATTTTCCTGGTCGCAGTTATAAATGTAAAATTGTTTGAGGCCCAAAGTTGATAAGTTTGGATTGGATAAAGAGGTTTAATAAATACGTCAAGAAAGATTTAACGGATTCAGAATGAAAATTTGGGATTCCAAATGCCCCATTGCCGAAACAAAATTTATCGATAAATCGATGAATGCGAAAAACATCATGGCGAAATTAGATATGGTGGAATGAGAAATTGGCAGAAAAGTTATTTCTGACGAATGCAAATTTATTAAAACAGTTTTTTTTTTCTCTAGGTATAGTAGGTAGCAGGTTGTCTTTAATCGAAGCACACCATCTTTCCGTTATGAGTGCTGGAAAAGTGATCAGTGTATGTCAGTTATTTCTTAAGAAGGCGCTTTGCCTCGATTGATGTGATAATTGATTTACAAAACAATAATTCAGGTTCCTCCGTTCGCTGACATACAATAAAATGATAAAAAAAAACAGAGGCATTTTATTTCCCCATTTTTATTGTTGGTTTCCGCGCAGCTCGGGAACAAAAGAAACACGTGGGTCTAAAGCCTGCAAGTTGTAGGCCTACCATCCAACGGTACAGTCGTCTTTTAATTCTGCTGACAATTGTTGAACTATCGCAGAAATTTTGATTTAAATGATTAGCAATTTTCGCCCAAAACTGTGTTCGATATCATTGATCAATCGGCTGTTCTTGTCTTCGATTATTTTAATTGTTGACACAGTTTGATTTTAAGAAACTAAATATAGAGAAAATTGGCATTCGCAGAGTGTCCATCACCGTACCTCAGCTAGACATAGGCCTAAAATACATGGAACAGAAGTTGTTGACAAGCATTTTCTTAGCGCCAATGCGACGAAGGATTTTTTTTTCCAAGAATAAAATGTTAACTATCTTTAAAAGTATATGATTGAAAAAGGGAAATAAAACGAACGAGATGCTGCTTTTGTTTGCGTGTCTCGAAACAAAAAAAAATGTAATCAGAGCAGCCGCGTAACACAAACATGCATGGGTAAATTGCTGCCCCGTTGTATGCTTGTTATGGTGTCTTGGTACTTAATTAATACACACAAGATCTTAACCCCCCCGACTTAATGAGATTAGCCTAGCCAGACGAACCTGTAATAGTTTGCAATGTCAAAACTAGTTTCAGCCGAGTCACTGCCACTGGTGTTGAGACAGGAAATATGCTGAAAATCAGTGAATTTACCATGGTCAGTCATCAGAACATTTTTTGTTGTTCACTGCTTTCATAGACACATTTCTGTCAAGTTCTGACAAATATTAAGTCCCCATGTAGCAGCTCATTTTCTTAAGAGATTTTCATTTAAGACTGATCACCAGATGCAGTCCTTGTATGACCAGCGTGAAATAAATTTTGTAGGCCCCGCGCGACTTCTTATTTGATATTAATGAGCCATGTTGACTCAGAACTTCGGCCAATGTTCCATACAGGCCCTGCACAATTTCTGCCATTTGGAGAACTCAAAATGGAGTAAAAAGAAAGCATTTTTTGGCAAAATTGGCAACTATTTCTAGTCATTGAAATCTACGGCCAATGTTTGTGACACTACACTCTCGGCCTGATCGAAATCAGGGGTACCGTACTACCGGAACTGCACGTTTGCCGTCAATGAAAGTAACAGCTTGAAAACTAAACTTCGATTGTAATATGTTGTATACAAAGCGATGCTTTCTTCACCAGCAGGTAGTGCCGATTATTTTTTTACACTCAAATTCCAAGCAGAAGTACGTTTTAAGACAATAGGAACGTTTTTACAACGCCCAACCCTATTATCGCCCAATTTCATTATCCGCCTGTCACTGTCAGAAGTTACGAAAAAACTGCCGGTCGTCCGCGATGTCGAAAACGTACATAGTAGTCATGCACGGGAACTTGACATGATACTGTAAGCTTTGGGAAGTGTTTTTCTAGTTCTGAGTGGGACAAATTTCGTTGCATGCCTTTTTACGACTTTGCAATGTCAGTACATCGTAGTCATGCATGGGAACTTGACACGACACTGTACGCTTTGTTAAGTATTTTTCTAGTTCTGATTGGGACAAATTTCGTTCCATGCCTTTTTACGACTATGCAATGCCAGTACATAGTAGTCACGCACGGGAACTTGACACTATACTGTAAGCTTTGTTAAGTGTTTTGATCGTTTATGCAAATTTAAAATGCGAGCCATGAAGGACAACTCACTCGGTCATATGCGCAGGACAACTGCAAGTGTATAGCACCTGGCATTTCGCACATGCGATCGCCACTCGTACGATGCTGGTCCGTTGGCACGTACCCAGACGCATTGCTAGCCAAATGTGAAGAGGGACGAGCACGCATTCCCATGGTGCACGCATCTTATTTGAGCTTGCTACACAAGCCTAGCTCTTTTTCTGTTTGTGCGCCAGCGTGCTCGACGGGCTAGCAATTTGGTCCATTTGGCGAGAGCTGCACTGTACCTCATGGTGAATCCCTAAGCATAGGCAAGCGACTTCAATGTAATAGATAAAACATAAGTACACTTGTTTCCCTTGGAAAGAATTGAACTGTTGAAAAAAAAAATAATTAATTTATTTATTTATTTATGATCTTACCTATTACTACTGGTTGAAATAGTGAAAACTGTGTGTCTTTACTAGACTACTTACTGGCAAAGTTATGAGAAAATGGGGGTGTCTGAGTTTATTGATAACAAAAAATAAGATCGGCTTAATTTTTTAAAAGTTTCTTGTTATTATGTGTGTGTACTCTTCAGAGTATGTAACTTTCGGTATGTAAGCACCCAGTGAGTTTGTCCTTATCTGCTTTTGAATAGACCAGCATTAGCTAATTTGTCCAAATTCATGGTACTGGCTTCTGCATGTCTTGTGCCTTTTGTGGGGACTTTCTGTCTCACTACAGTACAAGGACGACTACCGCTTCGAAATCGTTCGTGTTCCTCTCCAGTATTAGGCCTATTTTTTGTTGCTAATATTGGGATACCTCTTAATTTCCATAGAGGAGGGTTTGCTGTTTCACTGACAGTAGCATCAGCTTATGTCCCAAGTTTTTTTCATTGGTTGAGAGATTACTATTCCACAGTGGCGCCAAGTTTCACCGGCAGGATAGATCAATATATGTTTGCTTTATTATTGTGAAGCAACATAACAAATTTGATATAAAGCTTCCAAAATTGTTTTAGATATTGTTTTCAGTCATGTATTTGTTGTTAGACCGTAAATAATTCACACTAACATGGTGGAATACCACGTAAATTTGGCCTAATTATCAGGGGGAGGCAGATGTGATGATCTGATGGCAGGGTCTGGTTGAATCACCCAACACCAACGATATGTACCACCCTGCAGTAATGCAAGCATTATTATTATTATTATTATTATTATTATTATTATTATTATTATTATTATTATTATTATTATCATTATTATTTATGTAGTGATTTCACATTATTCTATGTATTTGTCAGTCTGTAACCTTCAGATGACTGAAACCTAACTACTTGTCTGCCTCTTAATCCAGTGACATTAAAAGTGATGCGAACTATCAGTGTCACAGTGGATTTCACATTCGGGAGTGTTGAGTTTTTTAACGTTTTAATGATAAATGTTTCCTCCTTACTACATTTTCATGTTCATTCAGTGATATATACAAATATCATCCAGTCACCGTTCTACCTACCTTGAAGTTCTGAATTTCGACTATGCTTAATTTTAATGACTTATGGGGTTTTGGTCAAGGATTGTAATTGTTTACTTCTGTCTTCTTTTCAGTTTGTCTTGTTCACTTCCACTGGCTATTACAGTAATTATTTTCATGTCAATATGGCATCTTATTTTCTTTAGATATACAATTGGTAATGTGTTGTGTGTTGCACGTTCAAGTCTTCATGTTATATATATATATATATATATGAATATATATATATATATATATATATATATATATATATATATATATATATATATATATATATATATATATATATATATATATATATATATATATATATATATAGTGATATTCATGTTGATAGGATTGTCAAAAATTTGGATGGTTTACCATGTGGACTGAATTGCGAAAATTATATATATATATATATATATATATATATATATATATATATATATATATATATATATATATATTGACACATAATGGACTGATACTACTGTTTGTTTATTCGATATTGTGCTTCCAGATTGTGCGTATACCATACAAGGATTATACTATAACGGTGTTATGAATCACACTGCAAGTGGACAAGCGTGTCAAAGATGGGACAGACACCACCCTCATACACACTTGTTTACTGGGAGGTCATTCCCTCATGACAATTTCAATCTGAAGGAAGTTTCTAACTACTGTCGCAATCCAAACACGGGTGTCAGTCCATGGTGCTTTACCACAGACAAGAGAGTCCGTTTGGGTTTCTGCAATATACCCCAGTGCGACTCAGGTAACATTTTCACACGTTTCATTTCAAATGGCAAAAGAACACATAAAGTAACATTCGTCTCTCAGCCCCAAAGGCAGCTGTAGTGTGAGGAAGTAACAAGTACTCTCTCTCTGTCTCTGTCTCTCTCTGTCTCTGTCTGTCTGTCTGTCTGTCTCTCTCTCTCTCTCTCTCTCTCTCTCTCTCTCTCTCTCTCTCGCTCTCTCTCTCTCTCTCCCTCTCTCTCTATCTTTCTCTGTCTATTATTTATATATATATATATATACATATATATATATATATATATATATACATATATATATATATATATATATATATATATATATATATATATATATATATATATATATATATATATATATATATATATATATATAATAGACACAGATAGAATATATATTTAACCGATTTAAGAATTGGTGCTCCAGGCGACTTTTCCAAATAATAATGAAAAATGACCAGTGCAGCTTTCAATAAGCACACGAAGGGTGCCAACAGCGTTTCATGTATCAGAGACTCTATCACAATGATGGTGCTAAAATCTAACAACCCAAATGCTAGTAGACTTTGGAAGAGGAAACATTTAAGATTGAAAATGTGGGAAGGCTGAACCATCTCCCTTCTCAGTGATCAGAACACTTTGATCACAGGAGTGAAATTACGGTTTGTCAGCACAGTTACAGAAACACAGGCATCACGGACTGTTCACCATTTTTCGCAGAATTGCTCAGACAAGAGCTTATAATTGAGACTCGCATAAACAGTATGAAGTATAAAGCGAACTAATGATAAGTGAAGGATTCACAACAAATACACCAATTGCTGATTGACTATTTTCAGTTTTCTGACTGAAGAGAGCAATATTCACTTCATAGCTCGAACAACGGTCCTGGAAATGCTCGGCAAGCTTATTATCCCAAAATCTCAACACCTTATTAAGAGCCATACTCTTAATTTCGATAGACAATAAGGAAATTTGAAATTGATACGTTGATTGATGGGGTATCCACAAAAGCTGCTACCTAACAGAACAAGACAGCTTGATCGTTCATTTAAGTGCTATTATACAAACGAAATTCGAATACCACGGTAAACTCAGGAAACAAATATTTGACTAGTGAGACAGAACGATTTTAATCATCTGAGCGACAGTTTTCTGGTATGCAAGGGGTGGTAAACAAAAAGAGCCCCAAACTGACAGAACTGTATTAGGCAGTACCAAAGCAGAAACACAGTGAACGACGGGACATTTATTTCGCAACCAAAGTGAAAATAATGCTACCTCGATATTTGAACCTAACTGCTCATTAAAGAAGGTAGACTAAAATTAACACCAAAACCAAACTACTAGCAGTGCATCACATACAATGGCCTTTTAGCCACTGTTCACATTAAGGAGAAGAAATATGTAGTTAACAAGCTTGTGTACTTAAGAATAAGCCTTGTGAATGTCACGTAATCTGACGTAAAATTTCCACGATAAATAACACCAGGGAGAAATTCAACAAGGAAGTCAGACTCCTAAATTTTATGATCATATGCGATCCAAAGGAACAAAAGTTTATTGCAATACGAAACGAATGTTTCCATTTCTTAAGATAATTGCACCCTGAATAAATTACACAGTGTCGGCAAGAAAATAGTCCGCATTTCCAAGAAAGAAGCCATCAGAAGAAACACCCATGGAATCCATGGTTCTTAGGTTTAAATTGCTCGCTTACAAGATTGCAAATATTCTAATTTGATATTTAGATGTATCGATGACCCAATTAAGCATGAAGGATAAATATTTTTAGAAAAATATTTTATTCTAAAAAACTACAGGGAATGATAGTAATTTTTTTTTTCTAGATACAATAACAATTAATGATAATAGTGACTTAAAGTCAAAATCATATGACAGCCGCGATGATTTCGAATGTTACGTACTAAATTGCCTCTACATAGTGGTTAACATTCCACGTGGGCAGCTTATCATTCCTATGTACCATGGTTAATGATCTTTGCTAGAGTGTGGACCGATTTTATCAACTGGAACGCTCTTCATTTTACTTTTATTTCGTAAGCTTGTGAAACGGGGATAGTCAAAAATGAACTAAAAGCAATCTTTCTTCTAAAGTTTGGGTAAAAACTAAAATGTTTAATCTAGACACGAGATAGATTTGAGGTGTTATGTAAATGATGTCGTACATGTGCAAACCTTACAATTGTAGTTCCCATTTTATACAATACCTTTATGCGGCTAGATATTTCCTAAAGTTGAGAATGGCTGGCATTAATTGGATTCAACCTACTATGGTCTTGCTTAGTACTGCTATACATGTCAATAATTTGGTTTTCATCGTTTATGGGGTCTTTTCTTTCTTCAGTCACATCACCGTTAGCTTTACACTGCTTGTTCAAAGTCATAATGCAGAAACTATATCAAGCGTATAATATGCAGCTTAACATACCAAATTAATATATCAAATTGATTTAGATAAACATGTATAAACCTTTCTATTTCCTATCTTCTATCTTCTCTGGCCTATTGCAAATGAACTTTTTGGCTTCGAAATATTTTTTTTTTTGTCTTCATAAATGATATAAAACAAGAAATAAAATTATCATCTTTCTAAGTGGCGGTTAAAATTGTGGAAGTAAATACAAACTTGCACAAGGTAAACAGCTGTTTCAAATTAAGGGGTACCATTTGACAAACACAGGCGCGTGTATTAGTTGATGAGCAATACAATTAATTTTGCACACTTGCTTGACAAACATAACCAAAGTACCTGTATCTTTTGTTTTGGAAGAATGTTTACACACACAAAGAGGCACGGAATACATAGGCAAGTTGAACACAACAAAGCATGGAAGAACATGTCAAAGATGGGATGTACAATACCCACACCATCATGAATTCAAAGATGGCATTTTCTTCCGAGATAATTCAATAGAGGAGGCGTCAAATTTCTGTAGAAATCCTGGCAATATGGAAAATAGACCTTGGTGTTATACATCAGACATTAGATATCGATGGGAATACTGTGACGTCCTGCCTTGCCGTAAGTTTTTTTCTTTTCCCTTTGTTTAAAATTAGTTAAGATAAAACTTCACTGAACAAAGAAGGAGATTGAGGGAAAGAGATGAAAGACTGGTAAGCATGAAACGACAAACAAAGGATGGACACAACAGATATCATTGCACCCCTTCCGTATACAGTTATTACCAGTCACATAAGACACTACAAATACACGACCGCCAATACAGTAACTGTGTACTGTGTAATCTCACTATGTGCTAACTGAATTTGAAAACAAGCTAGATGGTGCCAAAAGTGCAGTATCTTCATAATGACGGATCATTTTTGTTGGGAAACGGAACCTGCCAATCATAACTGTGGCCATAAGCCCGTTCATATTTGGCTGTCTGAATATATATATATATATATATATATATATATATATATGACAGTATATACTGTTAGGGTATCGGATTGCTGATTTTATTTTCAGAGTACAATCCACAATGGTTTTCCTTTAGAAACAGCTGGTACTACATCCGTTATCTGTGGGAAAGGAAAGTAGATTGGTCATATGCTAACTCTGATTGCCTGAACATGGGCGGGCACCTCCTGTCTATTGCAGATATTCAGGAGTATAATTTCCTGAGTATTCGTGTTGGAACCATGCGTGTATTCATAGGTAAGAAAATATACTATTAACAAAAAATTCATATTTAAACAAAGACACAAAAATATATATCATGCAAAACTTAGCATGGTGTGATCTGGAACACACAGAAGGATATTTAACTCTAAAAAATGCTTGGCATTGTGGAGTTTGCATCATACAATGTGTGCGTTTCTGTGATTTACAAATGTCAGACAGGATAATGTGACGGTAATTAATTGTCATTTTATACTACTTTCCAAAGGAGCGAAAGTTCCTGTTGCACAACTAGTGAGTGATGAGTTAGGGGTGATGAAAAAATGAAAAAGAATTGCATGGCAACAACATATCTGACAGAGTGATACGTAATGTAAAGATAATACTTTCAATGAGTCCACCCATCAATTTTATAAATGTCAATTTTCCTTTTCCAACAGGTTTGTCCACTACTGAAAACGATATTGCGTTCCGATGGTCTGATGGTAGACCTTATATATTTACTGACTGGGCCAACTCTCACATGATGGTAAAAAAGGTAAACTGGGAACCAAAGGCACTACACGGGAGTAAGTGTGTGCTTATGGACGTCAATGGCTGGCACTCTATACCGTGTGCAAAACCATTCAATGCCACATATTTATGTGAATTTGATAAAGATTTAGGTAATTCAGCCTATTTTTTTCGTAGTACCCATTTCTTACCCCTGCAAATTTTAGGGTTTAATCCTAATTTTAGTTTAGCGCCCGGTACAAAGACTGGGAATCTGGAAACGGGAAATTTTGCAGTAAAAGAATTAAGTAAAGGGCAGTTAAACTCCAGTTACTTGCTTTAAACACGGTATCAATATTAATTTTGTAAAAATATAAAAGAAAAACTTTCACCAAATGTGTACATGTATTTTGCTTAGTATTCCCAAAGTATTGAGAGATAGGATACATACATGGAAAGGTGCGTGGAGTTTGTTAACTCTGGCGGGCTTCTTTCTCGTTTTAAAAGGCGCGTTGGTTTTATTTCTTTCCCTGTCGTTTCTAGAATGTACAGTAATTTTTTTGTGACCTTGTGATAGGCTCCAGCAGGCGTCGTCCTCCATTATGCTGCGCTGTGTATGAAAGTGTCCACGTCACTCTCACATTAATGAATCATAACCGATCTTTTCGCTGAAGAAGTGTGTGACACCTGTGTTTTTTATGTTTGTTTTAAAAATAGATAAAATGCCTTTCCTGCTGATGTTTCAGCATAATTTGTCTGCAGTTCAAATACGAAACGTTTATCTGTTTCTCACAGAGCTGCGGGACAACAAGACCATAATATCAACAGAACAGGGAAACTGCGTAGATTTCATGTACAAGTGTGGATCAGGGGAGTGTATCTGGGATTCATACTGGTGTGATAACAACATAGATTGTTATGACGGGTCAGATGAATGGAAATGCCAAAGTGGAGGTATCAACGGCCATTTCAAAATTCTGATTCCTGTATTACAATTTGGCAAATAGAAGCAGCAATGATATAATTAATAGTTTTCATAAGAAATGGAATAGTATGGGTATACTTATTAGTTGATTCGGTTGTTCTTTGGCATGTTTTCTTCCGGTAGGAATATTCTCCAAGCCACAAAATATTGGGCGACACCCTTCAAGGAAATTCAAGTTTTGAAATCTGTGATTGTAAACCTTTCAAATTATTCAAGGCTGAAGCCTGTTTTACAAGCAAAACTACAAAATTCGCGAACGAAAAATGAGTGAGCGTTTGCTGTAAAGGACGAGTGAGGAGCAGTACTGTTGGCCTTTTAGTATACATCGTTTGAGTAAAAAAGATATTACTAGCAAATACTTACGTGGTAATTTTACAGGTGCCTCTGACTTTTCTTGTGGGGATGGAAGTTCCATACATATATCATCATACTGTGACCACAACCGTGACTGTGGAAATAATGCTGACGAGAAAAGCTGCAGTAAGTTATGTTATGTGCATGTAATGAGTTTGTGTCTTCTTGTATGAATACACGATTAACTATTTTAGTTGCATCTGTTGTAGAAGTATATAATCACGAATGGTGTGATGTGCAGCACCAAATAACATAGTTTCTGTTTTCACCCACATGCTTGTGGCATGAATAAAACTGTGCTTTTAATTTCCAATCATGATGTCATGAAATATCGTGGATATTACATTTACTGTATTTCATTGGCTGAACTTCTATCAAATACATTTGAAATTTTTCCTTCGAAATTTTTTTTAAGGTGCTGTGAACAATGCTTAAGTATAGATCAATGTCACATATCACCAATGACCGGTTCATAACACCTCCGCTACTGTGTGGATATGTTGGGTCCCAATGTCTGTTCTAGTCTCTCATAAATCAGTTTCATATTTATGACAGGAGCAGGAGTTTTCTTTGTTAATTCATGAACTATGACAGCAAATTCTTAGCGTACATCGCTCACTGCACTGTAAAATCAAATTTACGCAAACTTTCTTACACAGTTACATTGGAAATACTGACATATTCAGGACGCACATTTCCATGACACAGATTTCCTCTCCACATTAGGTACTTTAAGCCAATGAGTTTCCATTTTGCAACTCTGAAGCTTAATCCTGGGAATAAAAATGCCAAATTAAGGTACTGGTGACACAGAAGAGCAACATCACCCTGACTCAGTCTGCTTTGGCTGAAATGAGACTAACTTTCTGCTTGCCCACAGTCAGTGATTCCCTTACACTGGTCATATGTAATCCTTATTGCCCATAATTTTATTAATTGTATGAGAACTGGAGCACGTTTGATTGGGAATGAAGTGGTCATGGTGTTTCTGCATTTCCATGCACCGTAATCTTCCTAAATATTCAAGTCAAATTTATTTCGGTATTTGTCTAATGTGTGAAAACAATATGGCGCTTATTTAACAAGAGTATGATGATTTCAAACGATCACTAGATCACACAGAAGTCCGATCTGTTTGTGTGAGGGCACCTGCTTCTCGAAATGAATAATCAGCTGCAACCTTATAATTATGGTATCATTTGAAATTTCAAACTGTGCTACATGCATTTCATCAGAGATGTTGAAGAAGCAGTCTTCCTTGTTTCTTAAGAATGAATGGAGGTGTCGTCAGTTAATACCTTAATGCTTTTAGTGGCTCTCTCCTTTCTAATGAGCACGTAGGAAAAGCTACAGCTGCTGGTCTTCTCATAAGGATCACTGATAGCTGCTGTGGAGGATTGAATAACAACTTTGTGTATGCCATACATATAAACCTGCCCCGTGCTTTCGATTTTCTACCGCATTCAATCACTCTGGCTAACATTAAGTGTGTAAGCTGCAGCAGGGTCCAGATACAGTTGATGACAAATGCAGTGAATGGTTACAAATCATCAATGCTGCCCCACAGGTGTATATCCCTGGACAACTTTTGTTCAACAACTTGGTAAATGATGGGTACTTCGGGATTAAGGCTCGTCATTATGTATATGAAAACACTGTATTCTTTTATCACGAAAACCGTAAAAGTCAACAGACAACCTTTGAGCAAAAATGCCAAATGTCAATTGAATTGTTTACTGATAAACAAATGCCTGCTTATCCCTAAATGTTCCAGGTCATTGGCCCGTACACTTTAACGTTGGACGCCCGTAGTCCTAGCTTTGGAACCGGCAATGAAGTAGACAATTTGGAAAATCATGTTTGTGTACAAAGTGTTGAATGTGATGGAAAACTCACGTTTGACAAGCATATAACTTCTCAATGCAGCGAAGCAGGAAGGGTAATTAATGTCTTCAGCCACTGCCTTGATTGAGGTTGAAACTCCTCGTTAGTCACCCTCACTTTTTTTTCCAATTGTAAGTATTGTCCATAAGTCTTAGATAATTCTGCTGTGCGACACTGTAAAGAGGTGCAAAAGTCACTGATACATGGAATTCACTTTGTTTTTGCCATTGTGATAGTGACTACTGCTCCCTCATGAAAAGGTGAGAATTGTGAACTGTGTTCATTGGTAGACTTTGTTTCCTGGTCAAAGAATTCTGCAAACTTTTGGTAGCCATAACCAAGAATATAATCTGATCGGCCATTTTTGTATCATTTCTAGCTAAAAAGATATCCGGGGTCCACTAGGTATTCGGACGCATCCACTTTCAAGAAGGTCACTCTTCTAAGGAAACTAAGTCAAATGTCTTTACCTCAAAATGCGGGATAAGCTCCTGAGCGAAGTTAAAACCCTCTCTGTATTAAAGAACAAAAAAAAAAAAAAAAAAAAAAAAAGAGAAAGAGAGACAGAGAGAGAGAGTAAAACGCCTGGCATGGATTTTTGATGAGCCTTGTAACTTTATTGGCGCCAGTTATTTGTCCCTGGATGATGTAAAACTTTAGTTAATCAGAAAAAAATATGTGCAATCCTTACAGCTACTTTGTGTTTTTCGTCAGGTGTTATACTCCAGTCAGGATGTAGATTTATTTGTAGTTCTTTTGCCTTATCCACACATTATATTCTATACTTTGTGCTATTTATCTAATGCAGTCGGTTTCTTAAGCCTTCGGCTTGAGTTGTATCTCTTGTATTTGTGCCGACTTAAGATAAAGATTTATAGCTTACATCTAAGAAGATAAAATCACGAGAAAAGCAATATGATTTATAGGAAATGCATGGAAATTGTTGGCAGAAGTTGGCATTATATCAAAAAAATTATAAAAATAACAGTGCCACAAAAATGGGTAATCAAGCTAACAACAGGCTTGTAGGTAGCATTGATGTACAGCGTGGCTCCTTATTCACCCTCTGAGAGACAGCTATACCTGACCATCGTCATGTGTGTTACATGGTTGCAGAAGAATATGTCCATGGAGATGGTAAAAGTATGGCTCGTAAAAAACTAAGTGAGCTATATATATTGCGCACATTGTATCAGGAAAGGTAAGGGACAGTGCTTATGATGTGAATAGTATGTGTGATGAGGCAGATGATGACTATTACGATCTGCCTTGGTCAAATAACATGTTGAAAGCATGAGAAGATATCAGCGAAATAATCTTTCCATCCTCTCTTAGTGAATGATAAAGGGATGATACGGCTTTTCGGCTATTGTTTTAATTCAAATGCAGTATCTCTACGTATCTAATATATATATATATATATATATATATATATATATATATATATATATATATATATATATATATATATATATATATGTTTGTGTGTGTGTATATGTATATACATGTATATATATACATATATATATATATATATATATATATATATACATGTGTATATGTATGTGTGTGCATATGTTATTATTTTACCTTGAATCAATTATACGTGAGCATATCACACTTACTAAGATGTTTCCCCATGGTAAGCAGCTTTCGCAGTTGGTTTCTGTCCTTTTTTTTCTTTATTTGAACATGTGCATTCTTTCTTTTTGTGGAAAACTCTCCACAACCCATTGAATACTTATGACTTTCAATTTGTGCTTTTCAGATTTTGAGATCCTTTTATCATAATATCTGCTCCACAACTATATGACAGTGTTTACTTTAGACAAATGAATGTATATACATTTATTTACAGTTCACAGATGATATCAATTTTGCCATATGGTATTATCTTATTTGGAATATTCATTTTAGTTATGAATAATTATCAATATTGTTTCATTCACATTGTAATTATGTTTTCAAACAGTTTATGCATTGAGCAAATGCCGGTACTTACTTATTGTGTTGATATTTCATATTCCATGACGGTAATTTACTCTCGTTGTAAATATACACTGAAGACTGTATATTATGAGCGCAGAAACACTAGTTAGTAACATTCTTCTAATTTTTGGTGGTGTCACAAGGAATAATTTCAACAACCTAATTGACAATCCCGATGAACTCAAATATACGATTTCAATCGCTTCAGATTCTCCTTATATTGATGTTAATAATGTTCCTGGCTACATGAGACCAATCTCAAAACAATTATCTGTCTTAAGTTTGAACATTCAGTGTTTAAATGCAAAATTTGACAAACTGAAGTTATTGTTGGATGAGCTACCGAATGAAAATATTGAATTTGGTGCTATCTGTTTGCAGAAGACCTGGCTAGAAGGTATGCAACCTGATACCAGTCACTATGAACTTGATAACTATATCTCTATTCCCCTTCGCGCCACTGGTAGTTCGCATAGCGGACTATTAATCTATTAACATCAAAACTTCCAATATGTTGTTAGAGATTTGTACACCCCAAACACTTTGTGGGAAGGTTAGTTCATTGACATATCTGGAAATGGTTTGCGGCAAACAATCACAATTTGTAATATATTTATAGGCCTCCTCACGATAGAAATGAAGACATTGAATCATTTATTAGTGATTTAACACCTATTTTAGCTACTTTGTCTCAGGAGCGATCTTACAAACTATTTTTGGGTGACTTTAATATTGCCTTTTAAAACTAAACACGAGAGAGAAATACTCAGACTTTCTAAATGAAATGATGGAAAATGACTTTTGGCCTAAAATAACTTTACCTCCCCGATTTTCCGAAAGAAATGCAACTCTAATTGACAATGTCTTTTGCAATTCAGCATGTAGCAACACGGTATGTTTATCGGGCATTATATTCACAAATTTCTCTAACCACCTACCATATTTCATATGTTTAGACCAGAAATTAAATTTACAAGCGCCACCAAAATATCTTCAAATTGAAACCAGAGACCCTGTATCTGTTCAAAATTTTATACAAGAGATGGAAAGCACAGACTATATGCAGGCCCTAGATGATGACCTTAGTCTTGATCCTAACCCCAACTATGCTAAACTTGAAAACATAATTTGTCAGTGTAAAAATAAACATCTCACTACAAAAACTGTCCGTTTTAACAAATATAAACACAAAAAATATCCTTGGTTGACAAATGGAATCCTGAAATCAATAAAATTTCGCGATAATCTTTATAAAAATTGAAACGAAGCTTTCCTGATTCCCCACAATTTCTGACACTAAAACAAAATCTTAAAATTTATAATTATATACTGGACAAATCAATCAAACAACAGAAACGATCTTATTACCATTCCCAATTTGAAAATTTCAAAAATGACACAAAAAAGACCTGGGACATTATTAAGACAATATTCAATGTAAATAAAAGAAAAAAGACTTCCCATCTGTTTTTATCATCGAAAACAAAAAGGAATCGAACAAAAAAGAAATATCCGAAAGATTTAACTCTTTTTCACTAGCATTGGCCCTGATTTGGCTGCTAAAGTAGACCAAAGACATTTACCTCACTTAAGCACATACTTAAACCAACAATGAGAAGGCAGTTTCTCTTTCAGTGATACTTCTCCAGTTGAGGTTAAAATAATTATAAATAATTTTAAATCTAAATCAAGCACTGGACACGACAAACTTTCGATGCGACTCATTAAAAATAAAAAAGTCATTAGCTAAACCTCTATCTCTTATAATAAACCAATTTCTCAACACTGGCATTTTCCCAGATAAATTAAAAAAAGCAAAAGTGATACCTATTTATAAAACAGATGACGAGAAGGTTCTTAATAACTATAGGCCCATTTCTCTGCTTCCTGTTCTTTCCATTTTTTTTAAGTTGTCTATTGTCAACTCTATGATTATTTTGTGCTTAATAATATTTTCTACAGAAGTCAACATGGCTTCAAAAAACTCCACAGTACTGAAACTGCCATATTGGAATTCATTGATAGATTATATAAAATTCTTGATTCTGGTGAAACACCTCTTGCAATATTTTTTTATTTATCCAAAACATTTAATACTTTAGATCACAATATCCTTTTACACAAATTGAGGTATTATGGTACCTCTGGGACACCATTAGATTGGTTTAGAAGTTTTCTGACAAAAAGGTCTCAATATGTTCCGTTTGATGATCTCTCTTCCAAACCATTACCTATCACAACTGGTGTGCCTCAAGGTTCCATCCTTGGGCCACTTCTTTTCATAGTATATATCAATGACCTTTATTTAGCTGTCCCCAATTTTGAATCTATACTATATGCTGATGACACCACTCTTATCAATTCAGTTTCTACTCTCAATTTCAGAGCCCAAGCAAACCATAGCAACTTTTCAGAAACCATTAATTCCGAACTTAATAAAGGTGCATAGCTGGCTTGCAGCAAACAAATTATAAATAAACGTATCTAAAACCAAATATATGTTATTCTCTTCTCCTCAAAGGAAGTTGAACCTCAACTTCGATCTAGAAATGGATGGTACACGACTAGAAAGGACAAATGCATTTGATTTCCTTGGATTAACAATTAATGACATATTAAGCTGGAACCCTCATTTAAATAAAATTGCAAACAAAACTGCTCGCACAACTGGAATACTTAAAAGACTACACCACTTTCTTCCTTAAAATACCCTACTTTTAATATATAATTCCCTTTTCCTACCACACATCAATTATTCAATACTCGCTTGGGGTTATGATTGTGGTCGTATTTTTAAATTGCAAAAATCTGCCATCCGTTTGATATGTTCTGCACGTTATAATGCGCATACCGACCCACTTTTAAAAGAACTAAAGTTATTAAAAGTCCCAGATCTTCACAAACTTGAATCTCTGAATTTTTTTTGTCGATATACTAAAAACGAATTACCCGGATACTTCAATGACATGTTTTCTGCTTTACAAATGACCCATGATTATCCTACCAGACATCGTCATATCCCCCGCTATGCTATACCCCTGTATGCCTACACAGAAAAGTGCATTCGACACTCTATCCCCAAATTGCTTCTCGATTCGCCCCTAAACATAACAGATTAAATTCACACACATTCGTATTATGGTTTTTCTCGATATGTTAAAACATTTTATATAAATCAATATTCTGAAACCTGCTCAATTTATGATTGCTTTGTCTGCAATAAACTGTCTATAATCTGCTTATAAGAACTGCACTATGCCAATGTCAAAGTTATTTTAATTTTCTTTAATGCAATGACTGTACACATGTAACATTCTATTGAAATCATGTGTATAACTTGCC
Organism: Hermodice carunculata; assembly: GCA_964020975.1. NCBI lineage: Eukaryota > Metazoa > Annelida > Polychaeta > Eunicida > Amphinomidae > Hermodice > Hermodice carunculata. The sequence continues at coordinate 16,347,598 of OZ026623.1, read as the reverse complement.
ACGTAGATTTTTTTTAGGTGGCCCAAGCGATAGCGGATGTTTCCTCATCCTTAGCTGGGTCATCCTGACTATCTTGATGATGTATGGTAATATTTTGTATGTTCAACTTAACCTGCAGTTACAGAATTTCCGTTATTGTTATTACCAACTACTGATTACAATGTATATTACTTTATGTCGAATAAATAGATCTGAATCTTAATCTGAATCATAGCGGCCATTCAATACATTGAGGAATTTTTTTTAGAGAACATTACTGAGTTGGACCATGGACTTGAAATGATTACATACTCTAAAACCATGAGTGCGGGGAAAGCCACAGAAAGGTTTATCAAAAGACTTCTTTTATGGGGTATACAGGGATTTGTTTACATGTCCTGTGCAGCCGTTCTGCATATTTCATCTCTGTGAACACTTCAACTGGTGAATGACAACAAAGTTGTGTTACCGTATTTGACTCAAACCATATATGCAGGACAATGTTTACGTTGATAGACTTTCTAATCTTAATTACATTTAATTCATGGCATATTGTGTAACGAGAGCTTCCTGGGTTTCTTTTTATCTTAATAGCTTACCAAGACAATGCAAATGTTCACTGGCCTACCCAGGTTAATACACCCCTTAAAACATAGTTAGCCAGTTGTAAATGATTTACATTCTTCTATAGTAAGCATATCCTGAAAGTATTTTTTTCAAAATAATCTAATTTCTCAATATAGATTGAACGAATTTCGTGACATGGATAAGAAAATGTACATGTTGACCACAATTGTGGAGTGGGTCTCATGGATATGTATATTCAGTTTGTCTATTCATAAAAGCAGTGTATCGGCTGTTGTTGGCAATCTCTTTTGATCTGGCTCACTGATTACTTATATATATATATATATATATATATATATATATATATATATATATATGTATATATATATATATATATATATATATATATATATATATATATATATATATATATATATATATATATATATATATATTGTTTCAAACATGCATGTAGCAAACACATATATACATGGTAATTGGTCCCTATCTCTCTCTGTCTCCACATGTGTATATATTCGGGGAGGCTAACATTTTTAGCAAGCAATATTTCTGTTATGGCTTGAACACACTTTAAGAAATGGGGAATATCCTTACATAGAACCAATATGTGACCTCCATATATTTTTAATCAATGGTCTCACAAGGAGGTAATATGTAAAATCCATATATCTCGTCTTCATTTTCTTTTAAGTTTACCATGCGTGCAATACATCGGAATATCGATGTGGCGATGGGAGATGTATTCCAGGAGCTAAGCAGTGCGATTTTGAAAGGGACTGCTTGGATGGCTCTGATGAGGAGATGTGTGGTAAGTGCTTACTACAGCAGATGACACAACACTGCACTGCCAAACTGACCCAAGGGTTGTGTATGAACAACGTAATTTTTATGTTCTTCTCTACTTTGCAGGTTGGCGTGAAACAGGGTGCATTGGACTAATATCTATATATATATTATTTTTCCCACATAGTACAGTTTTCTGACACCAGGCTACAGAAGTTTGATGACAGCTATGAGTATAGTTTCCCTGGAAAAAACATCTCCATTTTAAGATGTTTAGCTTTACTGACCAAGGTGCACAGAGCCCAGAGAGTCACTGAACTCTGTTTACCCTTCCAGCTGTACAGTTTCTGTTTGATTCTAATAATGTCAACAGTTTTCATAATACCTATAAATAATACAAAAAGCTGGTTTGCTATCAATATGGGCGGATTGCCTACCTATAGTATTATGTAATATGTGGAGCAAATGAGCAAGTTATGATGATGATGCTTTGCAAACAGTTTTCTGTGAGTCTTCATAAATAGCACTGGGGATGATGATCAGCTACGAAGACAGATACATGCCAAACGTGGCAGCATTTACTGTATCACGGAAGATGTTGAACAAAAATGTTGACAGCTAATTTGATTCAATATTTTGAAAATTTTTTTCCAAAACTTCCATATTGCATGATCTATATGACCTTTTTTCGTCAAGGTCACTACATCTAGCAACATTTTACTCTATAGCTGTTAGGCCATTATCTTTTCAAAATAAACAACTAAGGTCTTTTGTAACTAAGGTTATTCAGGAGTTTTGTTTAAAGGTTGAGCAGATTCGTTTTAAATCACAAGCTGCCATTTGGGGGTAACTGCCTTTCTCAAGTCAGAAATGAAAAAAAAATGTCTTCAAGAAATATTGGAAGATAAAAGTTGATGTTTTAGTAATCCTTGCATCTACGCTTTTTGATAATTGTAACATTTTGCATTGTCCAGATAAAGTTTGTGAATGTAGGTCATGTTGTTCTGGACCATTTAATAGATATTGTATTACCTAAGTAGTGGTGTGGGATTTCTCCAAGGCATAGTTACTGTGGAAGTAAGGTGTTTTTATAATGTACTAGATACAAAATTATCAAAATACTTAGTGAGGCCTACTTTCTTCTTTTGTTGTTTAGTAAGCAGATTGACAAGTCACAAGAAACAACAAACAAACGAACAAAAACCAAAACAAATAAAACAAAACAAAACAAAACAAAACAAAAAAAAAAAAAAAAAAAAAAAAAAAAAAGAAAAAATTAAAGAAAAAAAAATGAAGAGAAAAAGAAAAGAAGAAATGGCGGAGCTCCAGTGACACTTATTATCTTTGGCACAAAACAAGAGATAAAGTTAGTGTTATAAATTCTAACGTCCTTATGCTAAAGGAAAAAACATCAAGCCTGTAGTTAGTGAAGCTTATATTTCAAAGGTGAAGAGGCATGGCTGAGAACCACCACTTCCTTTTTATGGGTTACTGCTTCTCTTAAGTCATGAGTGAGATGTATTTTGAGAGTATAATGCCGAAACACAGTATCTCGTTTAGACCTAGTTCCGAGGTTGATCTTTTTGACAACATTTGCATGGCCAATACACATCACCGGATAAATCTCAGACTCATTTTTTTTGCATGCAGATTGCCCGAGAACTAAGTAATATCCCTGTAACTTCCAGTTTTATATACACAGTTAAAATGAATTAAACTTAAATTTTAAATTATACTAGATTTTGGTATTCATGAATTATGCGAGATCAGTTAAATTTCTGTGGGCAAAAACCGCAGTACCTCAGCATACTGAAGTTTGGCCACAGGCAGTGAACCGCTACAGGCTGTGAATATCAGATTAGACAGTGTCATTACCATATCCCAACCGTAGTCCTAACGAAACAGAGCAACACTGTTATAATACGAATCGCTGCCGTTGGGCTGTCGACACAATGGTCTGTAGGGACAACAAAAAGAGTGCACAAGCACCGGTACTATAGATCCTACCTATTGGCAGTAAGTTTTACCCGAATAGATCGGTGCACAACTTTCACAACAAATTAGCGTATTTGTAATAAAAAAACTGTAGCGTTTAGCCTAGGAGGTAAACAAACAACAACAATAAAAAAAAATCAAAAACAAACCAAAAAATAGTGCAAAACCAGGGGAAATGAAGATACTGCAATTTGGCATCAAATGTTTTAGCCCTGTTCAGCATTTACACAAAAACAACATATCAATAGGAGATTTCGCCATAGCCAAATAAGGAAAAGACATTGGTGCCAAAAACAGTATGTGACCTATCAAAAGGGCAGAAGTTAACAACTCATGCGTCTCCTGACTTTGCGTCTAAGGACACATAATATTGGTATTGGACAACATTGTGCTTTCAAGCAAACAATTAGGCGAAACATTAACATTGTAGCATTAATTTTGGTTTAAAATGAATTAAGAATGATTGCTTGTAAAGCAAGTACATCAGTTTTAGTATTCATTTGTTTTCCACAAATGAAGCAACTGTGAAATTCCATTTACTGTGAACATAATCAAAAATACATGATATCAAGTACCCGCAAAAAAGGAAATTTTACACATCTATGCAAATAATGTTCGTGACATATCCTTTTCGCACGATCATATCGCTATTTCATTTTTTTTAATCGGCAGATGCAAACAGATGTGTTGCAATTACCAAGGAAGCATATCTTTGTTTAATGAATATGACAAGCAAATGCCTAAATAACATGATTAAGATTGTGCAAATGTAAATTATATATATATATATATATATATATATATATATATATATATATATATATATATACATCATTGTTTTATACATCAGTGCTGATGTCTGCATGAAGTTTGGATTTTGCACAATGATCTGTCGGTGACATTGAAATAGAGCTACAGTTTAAAAGAATGGGGGGAGAGGCGTTATTTGGCTGAAGTTCACACAAATATAGTATGATAGAACATTCACCACAGTGTTCACATCCACAAAGCTGGGTGTATTCCAAAGTGAAAGTTTTCGAAGTCCGAGTCAGGATCAATTTTGCTCAAGTCTGGTTCTGGTAATCTGTCTACTGTATCGGCAGATGCTTGCAGGGATTCATAAAATCCACAGAAGTCTGTTGGAGTCACGCTTGTGGAGCAGAGTTTGAGTAACTCTGCCTTTTTAGCTGGAGCTATCAGCACTTTGTTAGTGTACAGTGAAACAAGGTCAGTGCAATTTACAATTTTCAGAATATTGGCCGATTGGTGACCAGTTATTTTTCCTACAACGACAATTTCGTTGAAGTCCTTCAGGTCGTATTCATACCGAATCTGATTCAGTGTGGGCTTGTCTTCAGATACTGCAAGCCACTTCACTTTAAACCAGTTGCTTCTGCCAGCAGTGTCAACTGTAATGTTTTATTTTTATTTTTGTTTTACAAATTGGCCAGCGAAACCTTTCATATCTAGAAAGTCTCAATGGTGCATTGGTATCACTAAATATTGATTTTCTTTATGTATGTCATGATGATTAATTGCTCCACTGTGCAGGCTGCATGCATTCAGTCGTATTCAATCTGTGTATGACCACTCTCCAAGAATCTGTGGTCAATCTATTTCATGTGAGAACATATTTTCAGGATATAGAGAACAGTGGGGGCGACATATTGATTTCGATTCTGACCACTACATGTTTGAGCATACAGAATAACATGATTAACTGGTTTTGGCAGGTATTGACTATATGTGATCAGGCATGTAGCAACTTCATTGCATCCCCCCTCCCCCAATCCTTCAATCGCATCCCAGAAAGAGCATGTACCATTTTTGTGTCGAAAACGATAAAGTGTTATATTGTGCACAGATAGCACTCTCGAGTAGTATAGGTGACTGACGAGTCCACACAGTGTTGACAGCACTGACTCTACAGCACACCTTACAATAATGAAGCTTGTCACAATGTTGACTTTTCCATATTTTTTTTTTTTTTTTTTTGTTCTGTTAATTGCTTATTTGTTCACGTGCCATGCCATTGCATTTTGTTAATTGCCTATTTGATCACGTGGCATGGCATTGCGTTTTCCATTTCTTTGCCAGATCCAAGTCAATATAATTTCACTTCTTGGCATTCTGACATAAAGCAGACACTGATCTTTCTTGGGAACATGAAATTCCAAGTTGTATGTGATGAATACTTTGCAAAACAAGGGCTGCGCAGCAGTGTTGTGACCTAATTATGTGCAATATTGCAAATTTTGTTTGGTGTGTCTTTTAAACCTTAGTATAAAGTGGCTACCAAGAAGAACAGTCAGTAAAAGTAACATACTCAAGACACACAAAGACAAATTGGGAGTGGTGCAAAGTACATCACTGGGGGAAGAAATAACGACAAAAAATATTGTTAGTTGCTGAGTATTTTTAAATGAGTTGGGAGTCAATGTTTATGTTAAAATGCCTGTAAACGATTTGTTTTGTGATTGAGAATAGAGACGAAACCTAATGTTTTCGCTAAAAGGTGTGAGGAACCTTTTGAGATTTGTATTCTTTTTAGTCTGCCATGTTAACCAACAGGGACGCAGTCTGCCAAACAGTTACTGTGGAGTTACTGTGGGTCTTGAAACAATAGTTACCCCTAATATACAAAAAACAGAATATGCGCATATGCACGATTTACAGTTGAGCCATTCTGGCATACCTTACACTAATGCAGCTTGTAGCATAGGTGCTAAAAGCCAGTATTTTGAGTAAGGACTTGTTTGCATAGACAACTTCCACAGGATTTGACAAAAAGGCACCAGCCATAGTGAGGTATCAAATTTTACTGTGATTTGGCTTCAATGTTTTCTTAAAATGTGTGATGCCAATTTAGCCGCTAAGATGTAGTATATCATTATACGGGTAGGTGGGTGATGAAACATTTTTCAGCTTTACACTGTCACATTGCCTGTGCAAATGCAATATATCTATATATTTACTTAGGGCGGTAAATTGATTCATAATGCTGTGTTACTGTCAAATGTACCTTCAATTGTTACCAATTTACGCTCCAAGTGTCACCTAGAAATTGTAAAGCAGTTACATATATACATGACAGATGAGCAATCCAGATCGTTTGGAGTTCACCCCTCGATTTGCTTCATATTAGTAATGGAAGATGAATGTTGATGTTTTGGTAGTATTGAATATCTTTTCATTCTTTTCTATTCCTTAAGTTGCTCTAATTATCTGGAAGAAATTTGTGAATGTCGGCAAATGCTGTTCTAATTTATTTGAACCTGTGGACATGTATACATATATACCATAACTCTTGCAGTATGCAGACTACATTCAATAAGGTGTAAAATCGAGTTGCGGCCATAGGTGGTATTGAGTATAACCAACATATATTTCAAAAACAAATTATTAATCATTGTGATAATGAATCGGATTAGAACTACAAAACTGACACCAAATAAACGAAAGGTTAAGACTAATGGTCAAATTTTGTATGTTGTTAAATGTACCACACACCTGTTGTATATACTGCAGTTTGACAGTGCAGCATGTGGATCATTGTGGTGTACTTTTTAAGGTCTCAAAGTTATTGCAATTCAGGAAATGACTTTTTGATAATCTGATTATATTTGTACAGAACATTAGGCCCACGGGCCTCTTGCATATCACAAACCATTGCAGGCAAACGGTGTTGGCCCACTGTGCATGGGAATGTGCGGTACTTTCTTTGACAGCATCCAGTTTTAAAAAACGACAAAATTATTTAATATAAATGCATGTAAATATTGAATGTTGAGCAAAAACGTTTACACAGGTATTAACCACCGTAATATATTCAACCCTACAATGATAGCAGAGGGTCAAGAGTTAACAAAACATCATCATTCACATTCCTTATATAAATGTGATAAAAATCATTTCACTCCTGACTCGAATCAGGCAGCTACAACTAAAGGGCAAGTTGTGGTTTTGAAAAAAAGGTCCTCTCAACTTTGAAAATAGTTTTCGTTAACTATATACGTTTGTGTTTCTAAAACATAGATGCCTAACAAGGTTACATTACTCTGTAGTAAAATGCTATTGGTCTGAAATATAACACGCTATTGATCCAAATGAAGTAATAAACAAATCTAAGGTTGACTTCGAAGCCAGAACATTAACTATGCACATTTTGTATATTGTAACAATATACACCCAGTTTCCTAATTCTACTGTAGTTTCTACAGGCATGTTGTATACTATTATGTACATTTCTGAAGTCGAGGTGACTTTTATTATAGCCACCCTAAAATAGCGTCCTGGTAATCACTAGAGCACATCTTGTACATATATTGGTAAATCAATGTGACTTGCATCATAGCGGGCACAAGATGCTATAATAAAATTCTTCTGGCCTTTTTCAGTCATATATCACACATACACACACACACACACACACACACACACACACACATATATATATATATATATATATATATATATATATATATATATATATATATATATATATATATATATATATATATATATATATATATATATATATATATTGTTGGTTTGTTAAAATAATAAATGTAAGGCTTCAATCTTTGGAAAGAATAAATGATTCTGTCCGGCAACAGAATACGTTAGAATGATTATCATTTACATTGCTTTTATTTCAGCTAAATATGACACAACTGTTGCATTCAATTGTCATGACGGGTCGTCTATTCCTCGGAGGTATATGTGTGATGGCATTGCCAGTTGCCCCAGTGACCCACCTGAGGACGAAGACTTTGAAACATGTTTGTTCATATAACATCCCAACATGCTTGCCTATGAGTGACTCTGTTATGTAATGATATACATACATCACACACACACACACACACACAAATATATATATATATATATATATATATATATATATATATATATATATATACATATATATATATATATATATATATATATATATATATATATATATATATATATATATATATATATATATATATATATATATATGTATATATATATATATATATATATATATATATATATATATATATATATACACATGTATATATATGTATATGTATATATATATATATATATATATATATATATATACATATATATATATATATATATATATATATATATATATATATATATGAATTGGAAAGCTAACAGATCTGTATTACAAGTTTTTAACCAATAGTTCATTCAATCAACGCACACGTTGCCCTGTAACTTTTTCCCAAATCGACCAGCATAGCACCATCGTAAAAAATCAAAACGGGCAATGTTTATATTCAACGTTTTATTTGACACAAATCTGTGCGTTCCCTGCAAGCTAATTTACCAAAATGTGTATTCACATGCCATTTCTATTCTAAAACGTTACACCGCACGAACATATTCCACGACTAAATGAAAGCTTGAAAATAGCGCATTACATCATGATTATAAGGCTCAATGTCACATGATATTCTGTTTATCATATGTATCTATTTGCCTGAATGATGGGGTATGTCAATATATCAATTTTAGGCATAGGCACTAGCTTATCTGGATTCCAGTGTAAATCAGCAACGTACAAGATAAATAACTCCTTGGTTTGTCTGTATGACATCGATTACCTTGGAAACTACCGCGGATGTCGTGATGGGTCACATTTGGAGAACTGTGGTGAGTAATATCATATCATAATTGAGTCTCACTTAAACTTTGATGGTGTGTTTTGTTCCTCACTGCAAGTGAGGGGTCTGCATGAAAAAGTCGATTTGCTATGTAGAATATATTGTGAATACACCAGTTTTTGCTTGCAAAAAATATTGACAGGGTGTATAAACGTTAATTTCAAAAATTGCACAAAAGTTAAATGCGTAAAGACTTTCGGTAGTACACGTTTTATTACTTGTTACTTGTTATTTGTTACTTGTTAATGTCGATGGTGGAGACTGAAAGCCTGTTCATCATTCATATGACTTATGGTTCATTTAACATTATTCAGGACAATATAGACTAATTTATGTCTGTTCAAATTGTTTCATGTATCACAAAAATGTTCCATGCGTGCGCCATATGAACACACTCAGATACATTCATCAGAAATACATTTATGAATTCCAGGGCGATGGCTCATAGACTCTTGGTAGATTACTCCGATGTTCGTCCAGCCGGGTTTTAAAACTGTTTACAGATAGAGCTGACACCACATATTCTGGGACACGATTCCATTTTTCAATGACACGTCTTGAGAAAAAGAACTTTCTCATGTCAAGGCGAGAGAATGGCTTGAATAATTTGTGACTGGAACCCTTTGTGGGTGCAGTCAGTGTTACACATAGAGGCTCTTCCACCTGGTAAATGTCATTGATGTGTTTGTACGTGTCAATGAGATCTCCTCTAATTTTTCTATGTTCTAATGTCGGTAATTCAAGCCTTTTGAGTCTCTCTGGATGTATTATAAGATTTTCGAAATTTGGGATGAGCTTTGTAGCTTGACGTTGCACAGATTCAATCTGCTTCACAAGACCAACATTATGGGGAGACCAGACTGAATGGCCATATTCCAGGACAGGTCTTATCAATCCTTTAAAACCAATAAAAAAATTTTTCTCATCCGGAAACTGAAACGACCTTCTCATCACTCCAAGTATTTTTGTTGCTTTTGACACTTGTGTGGATATGTGTTCCTTAAAAGATAATTTATTACCTATAAGGACCCCCAAATCCCTCTCTGATTCTGTTTCTTATATTTGATGAAGTGTACATGTCCCGTCACCATCCTTCGATTTGATAGTGTATACTGCCTCTGATTTATGACATCCTAATTTCATGACTTTGCATTTCTCAGGATGGAACTTCATTAACCAAGTGTCTGCCCACTCTTGTGAGCTGTTAATGTCTCTTTGCATGGAGTCCTGTGCACCCAGTAAATCGCTTCTGAAGTATAATTTTGCATCATCAGCAAATAGTTTTATACAGTTCTTGATGACTAATGGAAGGTCATTGATGAAAATGATGAACAGAATGGGACCCAGTACACCCCCTGAGGGATTCCACTGGATACACCATTCCAGTTTGATTTTGTCCCATTTACAACAACACTTTGCCTTCTGTCCTTTAGCAAAGATGAAATCCAGCCTAAAAAGTGTCCTTGAATTCCAATAGCTTCGATCTTTAACAGTAAACGGTGGTGAGGCACCATGTGGAAGACTTTCATGAAATCGGTATATATACAATCAACTGATCCAGTAGAGTCCAAAATTTTGGTCCACTGTTCCAATACTTCCATAAGATGAGTTACACATGATCTGCCCTTAATAAAGCCATGCTGCTCTTTACTAAACAGATTTCTGTCCGTCAAAAATTTTCCAATTTGGTCTCTTATCAAAGTCTCCATGACTTTGCAGGACCATCCAGTTTTGTATACTTATAGAGCACTAGATCATCCTCTTAAACCCAATATGACAATTCTGTAATGAACTGTGAGCGGCTTATATGGAATAACATTTCCTACCAAGCCGTAATTATCTAATCTAATCTAATCTAATAGATGTAAGACTTACAGGGCGATAGTTCATAGCAGAGTGACGAATTCCCTTTTTGCATATGGGAGTAACATATGCATCTTTCCTATCTGATGGGACTGTCTCTTGGCTAAAAGAAAAGTTATGTCTTCCTGTGTAAATACACTTTGGAAATGCCTTGGTGCAAGACAACTCACTTTTGCTTAAGACCAGACTTATCGTTGCACGTAATTTCAATGTCGCACTGGGCAAAAGCTTCATATGCACAAGAGAGTTCCGTGATTTACCACTTACACAAAGGGACACAGCACAAAATTAATTTGACTTGAGCGATAGATAGTGGACTTATGCAACAACCATTAATGTTACATATATATATATATATATATATATATATATATATATATATATATATATATATATATATTTATATATATATATTCATATAGACATACATTCTTACATACATACATACATTAAACCACTCCATTCAATTTTACAATGTGCATTCCAATGTATCACTTAAATAGAAACATATTATACTTTACCCTTAAATCAAAGTCTAGATTTCCAGTATCCTAAGTTGTCACATCCGAAAGTAATAACAAGAATACAGAATATCAAGATACACAGTCTTGTCTGTGTACATTTATTTTGGTATCGAAACGCCTATTCACACTTAAACATGGTTTATACTAAATATGTTACATTTTATATATACATTCTTAAAATGCTATATTTCTGTGGATATGAATATATCTGTGCAGCGATTAGAGTCCTCATAACACGCACATCATATAAATAGAACTGATAAAAATACAAAATGATAAAATGTTCATAATATGGGCAACGCATTTGAAATCAGTATCTGGTATCTGCTGCTCAATAATGCTAATAATAAGTATAATTTTAAACTTATCATTATGTGGACCAAGGTTTTATGTTCAGTTTACATACTGAAGCCAGATTAATAAGCTGGTATAGATCACACCCACAAACACAGCCAGACACCACCAGCCGCATATGTACAAATATATATAGTTTACTTTTTAGCATCAGGACACCCTAAATGGCATTTATAGTCCACCTGCGCATTTTTACGATAATGGGCAATGTTTCATGTTTTCTTTTTCCACTCTGCATTCATAAAATCACTGTCTGGTGTGCACTTCGTGCAGTATGTGTATGATGTTTAGGTTAAGCTCATCTCGTGCACTTGCAATATCTTTACCTCCTATCCATAGTGACTTCCCTCATATTCGCAATGCTTGACAGTGGCCTATCAACAATACAGGTGTTGCTGTTCAAACAAAATTAATGAAAGCTGGAGTAACTTCCAACTCCACTTTAAAAAAATCTGGATCTGTCACGTGCCCATCTCATGCCGACAAGGTGAGTAGCCAGGTCAAGGTCATCCACTGACGCAGCCTGGCAACTATGTACCTGTGCACCATATTTAATCCATTGTGATATTCAGGAATTTAACCAAAAAGTAACAGGAACTGTTCTTCCGTATCATTAAATTCTGAAAAAGGGAAATGCATCATTTGTGAAACAGAAAAGTAAAAAAACTGTTGTGTTAGTGTGTGCACGATATTTTGTGGAGTACGCAGATCCTTGAAGTATGAGCAGGTAAAAGTCAAACGTTTGATGTTGTTGCATGTAGCAAAGGGGAAAATATAAACATGCTGTGGAAGAAAAAAGTGAGTTATCATGTTTGTTTCAAATTGGTATATTTTAGAGGGTGTGTGCAATTATGGCTATTTTTTTTTCTATCACTCTTTAATCTTTTGTTTTGGAAACCTCTGGGGTCATGAAAAGAAAATTTGTTTTAAAGGTGTATCCATATGGGTGCTTTAGTGTTGGTTTAAGAAAGTCTGTATTCACCTTGGCATACAGTTGACCAGTTTGGCAATCTCTGCTTGGAAACTTTTTCTCAACTGCTCCCTTAAGCGCTGATCAAGACAATCAAGCGTGGCTGGAGGTTCATAGTACTCATTGCAGAAGCAGAGACGCAACATATTCCATGAGTATTTACCCGAGATATGTCTGGAGATCATACATGGCAAGGCAGCATGAGGATATTGTAAGTCGGGTACTGTTTGCTCACTCTGGTAGTGTTATCTCCCTGTCAGATAAAATATGCATGTCGCTGTATCCACTTTACCATTGTAGGAAGAATCTCATCCATATGATGTTGGCCGATGAGGGTACTGTTTACCGTGATCACGTTAGTACTTCCTGCTGTAGTGATTGATGCCCACACCATTGTGCTGCTACCTCCATCAGCGTCATGCTTTATAATGCATCCTTCTGCCAATTGCATTGGTGAAAATCGAGGAAGGAGTGGGATACATAAGACCAACTGACATATCTCCACTGCTTCAGGGTTCACTTAGAGTGCTCCCTATTGGTGTATGATAACAGCCTTGTGCTGATGGACAAGCAGTATCCCCTTGCATGTTACAGCACAAAAAAAACCCAAATTCATGTTTATTACGATGTCATTTTGCTCCTCGAAAGGTGACCGGTGTGCTATTAAAATATAGGATCAGGAGGGTGCAGATATATTTGACCATGAGACAGAGACTTTCCTGTGCAATGATAAACCTGCTTCTGCAATGGGAAACAAAAGAAAATCCGGAACACGTGGTACCCATCGACAAAGAGCTTCCAATGAAATTCTTCTCTCCCAGTGAGCTCTGAATTCTACAAATCAGCATTCAATGCAGATTTCCGTGCACCCTGTACAGCTAATTTCTACCTGCATTAATATGCAGGAGTTGAAGTGGCACATATCAAACATACCACCTCTCTCTCTCTCTCTCTCTCTCTCTCTCTCTCTCTCTCTCTCTCTCTCTCTCTCTCTCTCTCTCTCTCTCCTCTCCCTCTCTCTCTCTATCTCTCTCCCTCTCTCTGTCTCTCTGTCTCTGTCTCTCTCTCTCTCTCTCTCTCTCTCTCTCTCTCTCTCTCTCTCTCTCTCTCTCTGTCTCTCTGGCTCTCTCTCTCTCAGCTAGATATCTATTGCAAAAACTAAATTTCCATCTATGTAAATCACAAACAAAGCCTTCTTGCAGTAAAACTACCTCAGTGTGGACAGATACACATGGACATGTGAAGACTCTTGCATTGGTGCCAGTTCTGCCTTATCCTGACACAGAATATGCATCTATCTATTCTGTTATGAGAAATCTTGTAGGGATTGGGTAACAGCAGACTCAGAAATTTCAATAAATTGTGATGATGGCCTGTACTGGATTACCAAGGAAATTAAAATGATGCAATTAACGGCATGTAACACCTAGTTCCAGTTATGGGTTTCTTGCACTTGGCGAAAATTGCTCAAAAGTGCATTGTAAAATACCCTGGTGGAAGTGGCGCCGATATTTCTTTGATAGAGGTTGGGGTATTTGGCAAAGTCATCATCTAAAGCCCAGTTCTCAATGCAGATCACTTAAGTCATGTTCTGGATTTCATACAGTTGCTCGCTGAAGCATTCAGGCAGAGTTTGCTCGATGAACTCTTTGCTGATAAAGGTGTGCATATCCTCAGGCAAAAACTCGCAATCCTAGAAACCTCCAGTTAACTGTTCTAATCATGACAGGCAAATAAAGGTAATAAGGAATCTGAAAAGCTTCTTTGAGATTTGGTCAGCTGGTGATCAGAACCTTCAATTCTAGACTCAGTTCCTTAGCATGATGGATATTGTGAATGACGTTCTAAAAGATGGGTTTTACAGGATATGGGCGCTCTGCCTTGATGCTATTCCTGTGCAATACTCTCTCTTTTTCATTTTGCTTCTACTGGCTACTTGCCGTGGTGTTCTGTCTACCTTCAAAATATGAAATATTCATCTGGAACTGCATCATTAATATATACAACGTTTGCAATAAACCTCTCATTTAAACGCAGTGATGATGCCCTTGGGCATACCAAGAAGTGGTACCACATTGTCAAGTGCGACCTGATTTGTCATGAAATGAGCACAGCAAAGAATCTGCATCGTGAGTACACTGAGATGTTTGATGATACACGAATAGTGCTATCATCATTCTACCCAAAATCATTAACAACTGTAAACAGTCTCAAACAACACAAAGAAATAGGTTTATCAAGGAGAATGGATCTGCTATATGATTAGTAGCTTCTTCCACACAGAACATATATATTTTGGAAACAGCAAAATGCTCCAAGACATCAGAAATGACACATTGACTGTTTTGCCAAAGAACAGAGAAAGCATTTGATATTTTGGCTTGAAGGGCTCACCCAGGGAAGTGCAATGCTCACTGAAACCATTAAACAAATAATTCACGGAACAATGAATATGTTGGGTGTAGGGCAATCAAAATAATCCCAAATAAACTTTAAAAAACATGAATATTGCACACAAACCAATAGACCTTGGACGTGAGCATGGCCTCACCACCGACGACACATTGCAATATGATGTTGAAACCTCCTCTCTCTTGTACATTCATGAGTGAATGATGACAAGTACAGATCTTAGTCAACTCCTGGTTAAGGACAGCTTAGACACCAAAAATACCCCCCTCCCCCCTTCACCAATCCTAGGTCAAAGTGTATTTAGGTTAGGATAGCAATTCATATATGTGTGTATTCATCATAATCACAAAAATGTATGAGTCCATTATACGGGTGTCTGTGATGTTAATTGTTGAACAAAAATTGCAATTTGACCGCAAAACATCCACCCAGCAAATTTACTTTTATGTCCGCATCCTTGGGTTTCAATAAAATATTATTATGAACACGGGTGTTGTTGATTAAAGTGTCACTTTTCTTTCCATGCCTGTCTTTGGTGTGAAGGACCACTGGGGTAATCCATCACCGCATGACCTTTGAAGGGATAGTTTGATTATTCCCACTGCTCTAAAACATTTAAAGTCTATTTTCATTACAAAGCAAATATATATATTTATATGTCTTTATTTCAGACTCATACAAATGGTCCATAGATTTACAAAGTACATATACAAAACAAAAACAAAAACAAAAACAAAAACAAAAAAAAAAAAAAAAAATATATATATAGTCATGTATACAATACTGTTGCAATATCTGACAAATATTAAGAGAGATTCATACCGGGGCAGAGTCAGCTAACTGTATCGCTGACAGAGTACATCAGTTGTTACATTAAGGATGCATCAAATACAACATATTACTCCAGTGTCTGTGCACTGGAGAATAATAGAAAATGTCAGAGGATAACACCGTGGAAATTAACTTATTTTGGCTATTTTCAAGTCTTTGCTGTAGATTAAATATCTGCTTTCTCCACAGAGCGTCAAATGTAGGGGATCTATTGGTTACTAGCATATTACTGGCGCTACAATCCCGAGCATACCCAAAGAAACGTCTGAAGGCATTATTGTAACTGGCACGAAGTTTACATATGGAACTCTAACGGAAAAAAGTCCACAGAGACGCATTCGGGTACAGTAGGAGTTAAACAACATTAGCTTAACATCCTTGGAACAATCATGAATTTTTTCTTTCCATGCCTGAACAAGGAAGATAACTGTAAAACAAACCACTAAGGCTATGATATGTTTGCATGTTTGCATATTTTCCCTGCCCACGAAAAACACTTTCAGCATACCGCCTGATTTTGCAGTGCCGCCGTGATACCACTCTCCTTTTGCCTTTGGCCGTTGCTGTCTGTAGCCACGTGACTGGCTGTTGAGTATTATTGTTAAGTGGCATTGTTCCACTTGGTGGCTGAAAACCAAAAGAATGACACATTTACCTTCTGATATCCACATGGTTGTCCGTTTTTGTTTGTTTGTTTTTTTTTTTTTTTCGTTTTTCTCTTCACATTTTGCTTCTGTAAGGACGTTACAAAGTTATTCTGGAAGCTTTGTTGGTTATCATATTAAAAGTTGGATACGCAGAGAATGACAAATGTCACATCAATTTTACCTCTATTCATTGCCTTGGTGTGCATATATATATATATATATATATACACACATGCATACATATATACAGTATATATATATATATATATATATATATATATATATATATATATATATATATATATATATATATATATATATATATATATATATATGCAATACATAACTTTTTCCAATCTTGTGTTATATGTGGATATTGGCATCCACAATAAAGGCGGTAAGTGAGTGTTAATAGTCAGGCAGCCAGCTGAGTATACCTTGACTTGGCTGATTTATTTTTTTTCTCACTTGATTCTGTGAACTTATATAGCAAATAAGCAAAAACTACCGGGTAAATTAAATTTACCCTTGAGCATTTTAAAAAATTCAAGATGGCGTCCAATATGGCGGCCAAAGGTATATTTTAGCAAAGGAACACTTTTTTCAGTAAGCTTGTTTACCATTTTGACGGCATTCGGGTCGTTTTATGGGTTTGTGATGATGCCTGACTCAAATAAAATACTTGTGAACTGTCAAAGGTCAAGGTCAAGGTCACATGGTAAGGTCAAAGGTATTTATAGGCAGGAAAATGCTGTGAGTTGGCAAATAACAACACACAATTCATGAATAAGAATACAATATGTTCGATTATATATTGTGTTGTGTGTGATAAGAACATTTTGCACACAATGATGAATGAAAAATTGGTCATAAAAATAATCAAAGTCCCTTCAGAGATCAAGACTACTGGTATCCTATAGTCAGGAAGCCAAGGCTGATTTTATGGAGTAACCTTGACTTGACAGATTTTTTTTTTCACACTTCATTCTGCAACCTAAGATGTCATAGAAACATAATCTAGTGGGAAAATTGGCTTTACCCTTGAGCATGTTGAGAAATTCAAGATGGCGGCCAATATGGCTGACGGACTTAGCTGCTCACAAGGATTCACTATTTTTGGTAACCTCTTGACCAAATTTAGTAACGTTATGGCCATAATACAAGTTTGGGATGACGCCTTACTCAAATTGCATATTTTTGTAGGTCCTCAAAGGTCAAGGTCATATTGCAAGGTCAAGGGTATATATTTCCAAGGAATATGGGGTACTACCATGATTTTTCTTGTGTAGACTTGTTTGCATTTACTTCCATTTCAGATGTAGATTCAAGAAGCATAGCAGTAGAAATAGCCTGTAAGTGTAGCAGTAGCCTGTAGACGTAGCAGTTGGTTTGGCAATATTATACAAGACAGTGTCCATTATGGCGACAATTTGCATGAATACTTACAGGAACAACTAGACTAGAATGAACATCTGTAGGTGTTTTATCAGAAGCATTGTATTTCAATATATCTGACATGTGCACCATCTGGTTCCAAATCGCTGCCAGTACACCAACCCCCTATTTAATGTATGAAGCGATCTGATGTTCCTACATTTAATTTCATAGAGCATTGTATTTATTGTGGTGAATGCTGTTAGATTAAAAAAAGACAGAAAAAATTCCAATATATGGGTGCCAGCCTTCCTGGAAAAAGCAGTAGCCACAAATGAACTAGATGACAGGGGCCACCCATTGAGGGTGAAGGACAAAATCCTGCAACAGTGCCAAGCCAGAGGTGACCAGTGGGCAGAGTCAGTGAGGCTGCGTGTCATTGGTGCCCCTAAAGACTTACATGCATCTGATGCAAGGTACTACAAGCACTACAGAAGCAGATTTTTCAGTTATCGGTGTGCTCCAGTTGATGGTATGTCAACACAAGATGACATTAGTGAGACCTCCCACCAATCAGATTTAAGACAGCTTATTGCAGAACTGCAAGCTGATTGCACCCAAATATGGAATTCAGTTCAACTACAGGAGTGCTTTGCCGAAATAGTAGGCAGTTCAATCAAGCGAGCTGATTTGCTGAGGATGTTAACTCAAAACATCAATGACCTTGTCATCCTTTCTACTCAAGGGTATCGCAAAGTCATAATGTTTCGAGACAATGCTGTAGCAACCCTGACAGTAACAGTTGATGAGAAAGAAGAGGATGACATTGCCGTTGCCCTTGATACAGTTGTCAAAAACATCAAGGCAGAGGTACTGAATATTGAATATGACAAGGACTTTTACCAGCGAACACTATCAAAGTCCATTGCCTCTGAGTCTGTTTTTCACACACTCCAGACCCTACTCCAGAAGCTGTCTCCTTCACTTGATGCTTCCTCTTTGTCATCACTTCTCATTGGAAAGATTATAACTAGTGTGCTGGGCAATCATGCAACTCCTTTTCAAATTGCTCTAGCTATATTGATCCACTGAAAGAAGATTATCAAACATTTGTATGGTTATAAGGTTACTTGCTCCTATGATGAACTACTAAGATATAAAAATTCCTCTGCCATGGCAAGGTACACTAAGCTGAGAGAAGAGGAGACAGCCCCAGTTAGAGTTACTGGTCTCGTTCAACACATTGCTGACAATTTTGACACTGACATGTCAAGTCCAAATGGCAAGGTACCACCAATGCACTTGCCATGATAAAGTGCTTTCCTGAGAAACAGGAGACCACAGAATCTGGATCTTTCAATTGTATCTCAAAACAAGCAATGTCATATCCAGTCCATTTCGATAAAGAGGAGGATGAACTAATACCTTTCACAGGGGAAGTCAAGCCTCTACCATGTGCTTTTCCTGCATCTAACTTGCCTGGTGGATTTTGTGACAAACAAAGAGTGTCTTACAACTTTTTGACTTCCTTAAGGTGAACTCATGGAATTTGTGCCAGCCAATTCTAAAATATAAGTTTGTGTTTAAATATCACCACATAGTAATGAAAGAATTTGATATAATGATACTTACGACATTTTATACATATTTGTTTCAACATATTACCAATAATGAGGATGATACACCTGAATTTAATGGATTCAACACTTGTGAAACCCGTCACCAGGGACTAACATCATGATTGCTCAGCACACTAGTTACCATGTTTCCAATGCCAAGTGAAAGCAAAGAGGCAGCATCATGTGGAGGAGACAGCTTCTGGAGTAAGGTCTGGAGTGTGTGAGAAACAGACTCAGAGACAATGGGCTTTGACATTGTTCGCTAATAAAAGTCCTTGTCATATTCAATGTTCAGTACCTCTGCCTTGATGTTTTTGACAACTGTATCAAGGGCAACGGCAATGTCATCCTGTTTTTTCTCATCAACTGTTACTGTCAGGATTGCTACAGCAGTCTCGAAACATTGTGACTTTGTGATACCCTAGAGTAGAAAGGATGACAAGGTCATTGATGTTTTGAGCTAACATCACAGCTGGCTTGACTGAACTGCCTACTTTTTCGGCGAAGCACTCCTGTAGTTGAACTGAATTCCATATTTGGGTGCAATCAGCTTGCAGTTCTGCAATAAGCTGTCTTACACCTGATTGGTGGGGGGGGGGTCTCACTAATGTCATCTTGTGTTGACATACCATCAACTGGAGCACACCGATGACTGAAAAATCTGCTTCTGTAGTGCTTGTGGTACCTTGCATCCGATGCATGTAAGTCTCTAGGGGTACCAATGACACGCAGCCTCACTGACTCTGCCCACTGGTCACCTCTGGCTTGGCACTGTTGCAGGATTTTGTCCTTCACCCTCAATGGGTGGCCCCTGTCATCAAGTTCATTTGTGGCTACTGCTTTTTCCAGGAAGGCTGGTACCCACCTATTGGAATTTTTTCTGTCTTTTTCTATCATACAGCATTCACCACAATAAATACAATGCTCTCTGAATTTGAACTTAAGAACATCAGATCGCCTCGTACACTTAATAGGGGCGTAGGTCTACTGGCAGAAATTTGGAACCAGATGGTGCACATGTCAGATATGTTGAAATACAGTGCTTGTGATAAAACGCCTGCATATGCTCATTCAAGAGTACTCTTGTCCCATTAGTAAACTACTGCTACGTCTACAGGCTACTGCTACACTTACAGGCTACTTCTACTGCTTCTTGAATCTACATCTGAAATGGGAGTAAATGAAAATAAGTCTATACAAGAAAAATCATGGTAAGTACCCGATATTCCTTGGAAATAAATACCCTTGACCTTGCAGTATGACCTTGACCTTGAACTTTGAGGACCTAAAATATGTCCAAGTTGTGTTGGGCATCATCCCAAACTTGTATTATGGCCAAAACGTTACTAAATTTGGTCAAGAGGTTACCAAAAATAGTGAATCCTTGTGAGCAGCGACGTCCGTCAGCCATATTGGCCGCCATCTTGAATTTTTCAAAATGCTCAGGGGTAAAGCCAATTTACCCGCCAGTTTATGTTTGTATGACATCTTAAGTTGCCGAATCAAGGGTGAAAAAAAATAAATCCGTCAAGTCAAGGTTCCTCCAAAAAATCAGCCTTGGCTTCCTGACTATAAGGCATTAAGGGTTGGCTTTCGACAAGGTTGCGACAAATAGGCATTTTTCCAAGTTAGGTTGTGTCGATGGGATTCAATAAGTAATTGGGTCGCTAAATTAGGAAACCATTGGGCAAATGTGGTTGCTCTTAGTGTAGTTTTAAACAAACATATTTTGAACCATTCTAATTAGCCCTACAGACAAACAGAACACCAGAGGCAAAGTTGGCATATCTTGACTAATGTTGCTATCACGTGTCATAGCTGTACTTCGAGGAGTTTGCAAAATACACGACACATATTTAACATGAGCCAATATTTTCACTGAATAGAAAGTTTCACTTAGTTAATTAGTGAAAAAGAGGGTTAATTAAACCAAGAGACAAACAAAACCAGCCAAGGGATGCTGAGCTCTCATTAACCTTTTATAACATAGACAACTTCATTGGATCTGTGTCAGATCACTAACCACAATATGTATTAACATACGACAATGAGAAAACATTTACTGCACAAAACATCCATGTATCCTTGTGCAGAGAAAGTATGGTCTTTTGCGCAACTGCTCATTATAAAGCTCCTACAAATGCCTCGCTGTAAGTATTTTGATGTGAGGAACTTGTATTCTGCACACCAATAAGTATAATAATACACTGTTAAGAGAGTGGTTTTTCACCTTTTGCACATTAACAGTTGAAAGGTCTCTTGGAATCAAAGTTAATAGTTGATAGATCAACATGAATACAATAAAACACAAACAATTTCAGTAAAGTGTGCAGCTAAATGTTACCCAAAACACATATGTTAAAGAACGTAGTGAGCAAAAAGACTGCCAACTTGTATACCTTGCCAGCACACAGGATATGAAGCAACAACATGTGGTTGTCTGCTGGCGTTTAACAATTAAACAGTGATTTGCTTGTGTTGCCTCATATCATGTGTACTGGCAATGTATACAAGTTAAACTTGATAGGACACCATGAGTATTAAAAGACACCAAACATTAAAGTGATATTAACACATTTAATTATGTTACCTAAACATATATCTGAAAAAGTCGGAAATACAATAATACATGGTTGCCTACTAGCATTAAACAAATAAAGAGTGATATCCAATTGTCTGCTTTATTGCCATGAGATGGAATATAACGGAATAAAGTTCCGAATCTCTTGTGACCCATTTGCTGCATTTTTACATTAAACCTGTAGTTGGTCTTCTTAAAACACAGCAATTAAACTGGGCTAATTTATATCAGCCACCTGAACATTTGTATTGTATTGTTAATCATTTACATACGTGCAAATTCCCGGATAAAATACTAGTTAGTACTTCTGTACATTATCAATACATAATATATATATATATATATATATATATATATATATATATATATATATATATATATATATATATATATATATATATATATATATATATATATATATATATATATATATATATATATATATATATATATACACCTAAGGGTCTATGAAACATTAAAAACCGCATTGCATAATACACTCGAATTAAAAAGACAGCCTGTTTTAGGGCTGAGTATCCATTACAAAGTTCACAGAGTAGTGTGGTATCAAGATCACTCTTGTGCCTCTGTTTATACAAGCCAACATAAAACTACGTATCTTTAAGTAGTACCAATGCATTTTTAAGTATGTTATGAAGTTTGTAACTTTAAATTGTAAGGAGGTATGTCGCTTTACTGGTGCATGGTGTAGCATACTTTTTGTACTTAATGTTTATAACTGTTGTTAGAAAATCATCTGACAGCTTGAAAGGACGCCATTATCATTGATGTGGAGAGCTTTTTTCGCCATTGAATCACAAAGCAAAGCTTAGAGAATGGATTCATAAAATGGTCTGAAGAAATGATCTTGTGTGCCACATATTGGTTTTCTTACAGATAAATATGGCACCATTCTAGTTCATTGTGTTCGGAATTTCATTAAATTCCACTTGATAATTGAACATAATAAGACTTGACAGTACACTGATGCATTCTGTTATAGCAAGAGTTACGGTCCCCGTGATGAAACAGGGACTGTTGTTTGCCACCTTAAGTGTACAATGAAAATCCTTACTAGGGCCACAATCTGATACTTACCATGTTTCTGTTTCCATTTTTCTACAAACAGCTAAACATACTGTTACATTTAGTCTACTTTTCTGAAATCTAAATAACAGAATTTTTGTCAAAGAACAGGTAAAGCAGGATACAGAAATCAGAGTTGGTCAGCTCATCCCGATTCAAATATTCTACTACTTGCCTATGATCCCCATTATGCTAGTGGTCAGGCTGTGGATAGGTCTTGTTATCATTCAGATCGTGTTGGACACCCAGCGCCAAAAGTTTTGATGCTCTGATCACTGTCACGAACAATATATATATATATATATATATATATAAACATTATTATTAAATGTTAAGCATGCAATCCATACATACAACTATTTTAACTGTTCCAAACAACATTTCCTACAACATATGATTTGATTGCAATGCCATTACACGATTCGAAGTTCAATAGATACTGTTGGACCAAATATTTTTTGTGCAAATTAACCAATTTCATGATTCATATTTTTTTAACATATTTGCCCATAGTCTGCCTTGTTTTCGTTTCGTTAACAATCAAGTGTGATTGAAAAAGAACTGTTTCACTGTGTTATTCTAAATAAATCTTACTATTATCATGTATGCCATGGTGCTTTTTCTCTCTATGATATGATTGTCTTCTAAGGTTTTTCTCCTGTGCCACTTTTTCTTCTGCAAAAGGGATTTCTAAAGGGCTAGCCGTGCCTCCAAATTGTTGAATGAAATTTGTTTCAAACAATACACAAAAAAGATACACACGTCCATCCCCATCTCAAGGAGGGAACTACAGAAAACGCAAGATATAAAAACACCCACCAGCTGAGAAGAAGACGCACGAAAATAACATTTTGGGCTGCACTATCTATTTAGTGAATCATTGACTGTATTGTGCTGTGGTCTGTGCTCTGCAACTCACAGTTACAGCATTTTCACACTGTACAGACTCCATTGATATCAGTAAAGTGATGTAGGTCTACTTCCCTTTTCTGCTATGAGCTCGGCTGACTATTAGGTCAGGCAACCAAAAAGTGCCAGGCCAACCATTTATGCTTTTTTTCTTTCTCTTTGACACTGTTGATAATTGAGGCTTTGAAATAATTGGGCCCATATCTTCTGTATACAAAACCGAAATATGTAGTTAATAAAGAATATGTCAAATGTTGAGAGGATGGATCTGAATCCACCAGTTGCCTTTTATGGGTGACTTCTTGTGTCAAACCAGGAATGATTTTTTCTCTTCACAAAGGTGTTTGCAGATGAATATTCATGCCATGTTATATAATCCTCTGCCTTTTGCTGTATAAAACTTTGGTTTTACTGCCGAGTTGCAATCCATGAGTATCGGTATTGTTCTTTTTTTTTTTTTTTTTTTTTTGAATTTTTGGTTCATAACATGAGCATAGTTTTTGTAAGACAACATGCCTTTTGCGTTTTTGGTTTTCAGTTTGCTGCTGTACTAGGTGTACCATATTTTGATCACATTAACACATTTCGAAAGATACATGGGACTGCAAATAATATCTAAAACTAAATTATGTCAAAAACAATATATGCGAGTTTTTTTTTTTTTTTTCCCATCAAAGCTGGTTGATGTAATATTATGTTTTGATTGCGCTGGCAAAATTTATATATT
The DNA here is from genome assembly GCA_964020975.1 of Hermodice carunculata. Lineage (NCBI taxonomy): Eukaryota > Metazoa > Annelida > Polychaeta > Eunicida > Amphinomidae > Hermodice > Hermodice carunculata. The sequence goes on along the minus strand of OZ026623.1, from coordinate 16,322,675 downwards.
ACTTTTGTATCCTTCATGTCGGTGTATGAGCACGATATATGATATATTGTGTGGACCATTTTGTCTGACCCATCGTTGCGTGATATCCACAAGAAAACCTTACAGGAAGCAACACCTCTGCCGACTTTATTTATCAAGGGGCGCCAACGTATCTACCTTAATGTGCATTCATGTGTACATGTGGAAACCAACCTTGATATTGCTGCTTGCACCAATCTAATTATATTTCAGCTAAATTTGATTGTCCAACGCCATACATAAAGTGCCCAGGAAGCTACTGTATACCTGTTAATAAAATCTGCGATGGCAAATGGGATTGCCCAGAAAGACAGGACGAATTTGGGTGTGGTAAGTCAAAATGGGTGGTACTGAATATAATATGTTGCTTTTTCTTCTATATTGCATAACGTTGGTTTGATTTTTTTTTGTGTGTGTTTTTCTCTCCACAAACATTTATGTAAAGCGTTTCAATTTTAATTACACGAAATTTCGAGCACAGTGAAAACAAATGCAAGTATTGTGAATGACGTGTTTAATAGCCTTTTAGCTTTGCTGACTTGCTAGTTAGCAGAGCTACTGCCATCACACTTTGTCCTTCCTCCTGTCTCTGTCGTTCATCCATACCCAATTCACATTTTATACTTCTCTGAAACCATGAACCAGATTTGCATTTAAAAGGTGGTGGCATTGTACCTTGGGTGCTTTTCCACCAGGATTTTGATGATGGTTATGCTTCAAGGATTTTATCGATTTTTTATGATATTTCATATTCGGAACGAGCGGGACTCAAACCTGCAACCTTTGGCACCAGTCGCCTAGCTGAAATGGGAAACGCATATATCCACTCGACCAAATCCCCATTCCTAAAAGGAATGGTTCAATGGAGGTAGTTATGTGCGAGTGCCATATCAACACGGTAATGCAGTATATTTACTGAGTCGGCATTTATTTCCAGAATCGGGGACTTAAATCCACCAGCATTCAGGAAATGCCGAAAATATATATTTCATGTTCGGAACGAGCGGGACTCGAACCTGCAACCTTTGGCACCAGTTGCCTAGCTGAAATGGGAAACGCACATATCCACTCGACCAAATCCCCATTCCTAAAAAGAATGGTTCAATGGAGGTAGTTATGTGCGAGTGCCATATCAACACGGTAATGCAGTATATTTACTGAGTCGGCATTTGATGTTTTTTTTTTTTTTTTTTTTTTTTTTTTGCCCTTTTGAATTTTTTTTTTTTTTTTTTTTGAGGTGGGGGGGGGGGGGCATATCTTTCCAAATCTTCCACTTAACTACTAACTGAATTGCTCTTTTTTTTTTTTTTTTTTTTTTTTGTTTGTTTTTTTTGGGGGGGGATGTTTGTTTTTTGTTTGTTTTTGTTTGCTTTATTTCTTGTAATCTGTTTTTGTTTTGTTTTTGTTGTATGTATTTGTTTTCACTACTTTTGACTTTTCTTCCAAAAAGGTCATATTTTTGTGAAATTGGTCGATGTGCTCCTTGTGAAAGAGTGAAACAAAGATGCTCATTAGGTAGCACTGATGTAGATTCCTGATTTTTAACGATTTTTTTTTTCTCTCTTCTCCGGTACTTATCGGTAAATGCACCTTTCATATTTACTACTACTAACGCCAATGGGCATTTTAATGTTTATTTACATTTTCAACTTCTCTCGAACTGTCAGCAAGATTCGCTTCAAACTTTTTGCCAATTTACCTGGGATGGGTGTCTACCATCTTGTTTCTAATAGGCACAGTCCAGTGCCTTTAGATTTTTAAAGATTTTTTTCTGTTCTTTTTGCAGGCATATATTTAAAAAAAAACTTCCCTAAGACCGCTCAGCCAATTACTTAGACATCACAAAAGAACTCTCCCAGGATCCCCTAGTATTTATGTCATTTGGCAGGTGACCAGGCAATTTATTTCTATTTTCTCATGTTTGTTTGTGTGTGCTCGCCAATTTCGACTTCTACAGGACCTTTACACAGACTAAGCTGAAACTAAGTGAAAATGTTCCTTGTGAACGTGCCAAACAAAGTTTTTAATGTTCGGCATTGCTGGGCGTTCCTCGTTTTTTTTTTTTTTTTTTTTTTATTAGGGTACTAACCGGTAAGTCCACCATCTCATGCTTCAGTAAAAATTATTAATTTGATGAAAATTTCTTGAAGCAAATCTTTGACACGTACACTTCTTATTACCATATACTATACACTCAGCTTAAGCTGAACACCAGTCTATTCAGTTGCAATTTTGATTTCATGAAGAGTCTTATGGCAGCGGAGCAATGGCTGTTTACACAGTCCTCTAGTTACGTTATATGTACAGAAAAACTCGCACATTTGACACTTTCATTCAAAGTCTGCGTCTGCTTCATCTTTATTCATTGTGACGTGCAGATAATTACAAATGTGAAGGCATGTACAAATGTAAAAGGCGGACGAACTGCATATTTCTGAAGTTGGTGTGCGACGGAATCTTACACTGTGATCATGGAGACGACGAAGAGCTCTGTGATCTCATATGCCCCAAACAATGTTCTTGTTACAAAGCCGACGTCAACTGCAGTCATATATCATCCCCCAGCGTATCATTACTGCTTGTAAACTTGGGTGAAGATACCAGGAGAATTGTATCTACGAACAATACTATTACAGAGCTGAGTGAGATGTGGAAATATCGTTACCTGTTTGAGTTGAACTTGTCTTCTAATAATATAACAAAAATCTTGCCTGGAATATTTCTCTTCGCAAGAAACCTGCGCTGTCTTGACCTGAGTAATAATGTTCTCACAAAATTACAGAATAACACTTTTCTTGGTCTAGATCGGCTGGACACCTTAACGATTAGAGGCAACCCATTTCTCGCATCTATCGAAGAGGGTGCTTTCAATGGACTATTTTCATTGCCACATTTACAACTTGTCCACCATCGATTAGGAACAATACGAAATAGGCAGTTCGTTGGATTGTCATCCTTAAAAAAATTGCATTTAAAATGGGACAAAATTCATGCAGTGGAGGTTGCAGCTTTTAACAATTTATTCTTTTTGGAGGAGTTAGATTTGTCTTGCAATGACATTATTCATTTTGACAAATCTATGTTCTCTAAGCTCTCTAACTTGAGAACATTGGTTAGTTCTCACTATAAATTTTGTTGCATAGCACCACTTTCAGTTGATAAGTGCCTGCCTGAAGCAGATGTGTTTTCAAGCTGTTCTGATCTTATGGCTAGTGACGCCTTGCGAATATTACTCTGGATAATGGGAATCTTGTCGCTACTTGGAAATTGTCTTGTCATTGCTTTTAGAACGGGATCTACTGTTCGAAATGAAGTTCATTCGTTCTTGATATCTAATCTAGGAGCAGCAGATATGGTTATGAGTGTTTATCTCTTGACTATAGCTGGTGCCGATTTCACATATAGAGGGCGCTATATTGAAGAAGACGAAAAATGGCGTGCATCTCCAATTTGCAGCATGGCTGGAATAGCAGCATCAACTTCAGCTCTAGCATCGCTGCTTATGCTTTTGGCAATTAGCTTGAATATTTTTAATGCCATAGTATTTCCCTTTAATCACATCAGATTGCAAAAGACAGGAGCTGTTGTTGTGGCATTTCTAATATGGCTGCTGGCTTTCTTAGTAGCAATTTTCCCTGTAATATATTATCCTTACTTTAAGAGGGAGTTTTACGGACGTTCCACGGTGTGCCTGCCACTTCATATCACTTCAGAGCAGTACACAGGATGGCTATATTCCTTTTTATCTTTATCCACAATACCAACAGTTGCTACTGTAATGCTGCTGATAGCTTATGCTTCCATGTACTTATCTATCAAAAAAACAGGTCTATCTGCAAAGAAGAAGACATCACAAAATGTTCGTGTCTTTCGTCAAATGGTAATAATTATTCTGACAGATCTTTGTTGTTGGATGCCTATATGTATCCTTGGTAAGTACAATGGAGATATTGATTCTCAGGCAAGGACGGCCATCTAATAGCATAATGATAAGGTACATAATATCCTTTACAATGTAGATGGAAGTGTTGTGCTAATTTGATGAAAGAACAACATTATGTGATCCGTTTTTCCTTCATGCAGTAAACGTTCTGCTCGTTTTGCTATAAAGCAGATGATCTAGGGAATCCCGTTTTTCATAGTAAGGCGTGACCTGTTGCAGGGAATTCTAGCATAATTTATTCAGTTTTCCAGTTAAAATGTGTCGTAATCAGATTATATATATATATATATATATATATATATATATATATATATATATATATATGTATATATACATACACATACATACAGACATATATATAACTGTTTGCTCTGTTTTAATCCTTAAATCCAACTTATTCGATCAATTGTGTATAGATAATTTCATCTGTTTCACGCAAAGCAATAAAAATAAGGTTGTGATATTTCTTTAGATATGTATGCAAAATATGTATGTATGTGTGTGTGTGTGTGTATGTGTGTATGTATGTGTGTACGTATGTATGCAAGCATTCATGGATACGTGTACATATGGTTGTGTTTTCATATGTGCATGTATGTCCATTTCCCTTACTTCAGCTGCTGTTGTGGCGGTGCATGTATGGTTGTCTTTGTTGTCCCAATCATGCTTGAGTATCAATAGCATAATACAAGTTATGTCCAATGTCCAAGTGACCAACTGTCTATTATTTATCATTTAGTTTTAAAAATAGCACGTTTACTGTTTTAATGGTCTAGAACACTGTAACCGCACTTTACAAACATACAACACATCTTTACTCCAACTTCATCCTAATATACCCCCAGACGTCCTATTTAAGATAATCTAATCTATTTCTTTCCACAACTACAGCTTGGGAATAAGCCGTAACCAATGCAACTGTCAGATAGTTTTATCTTATTTCCTGAACTTAAAAAAAGCCTTTTTTCTTCCCCCAAAAAAGAGAAAAATATAAACAAAATTTCTTGAATATCTAATTTATTGTTTTGATAAGCCATAAACTTAGATCTAATACCTTCTTACATTTTATGCAAAATGTAAGAATTTATATAATATATGTGATTGTATCACTAGCGAGAATGAAATTTCATATCTAGTGCTTTACGCAAACTTGACTTATGTTTTCTTTCTAAAATGTACATTGGTTACATATCGTTACCTGTCGTCCACCACTTTCCTAGATCGTGAAAACAGGAAGAAGAAAACCAAAAAAAAAAAAAAAAAAAAAAAAATGCACTGCCACGGTATGTGTGTGTTAGAGATGCACCTACTTTACATCTCCTTTAAATGTAAAATGGACCTGGTTAATGACTTTAGAGATGTTGCAGATGTGATTTATGAACAGACGGATTGCCGAGAGACCACACCAGTCGATAAACGCCTGAGACTAATGATGTAATGACCAACCAACAGAACCAAAAATGTGAGCGGTGAAAGATGTTTTAATGGGATGATAATTTGCATTTTAAATTGTTGTTTGTTCCGGACGGATACTGTATGAAATCGAGATGCTGATGTTTATGATAAAGTATATGGATGTACATTCAGGTTTTGCATCCCTTGGAGGAAACATTCGCCTGCCAGGAGAAATCTATGCCTGGTTTGTGGTATTTGTTGTACCCATCAATTCGGTGTTGAACCCCTTCATTTATACAATATCACCTTTTCTTCAGAAAGAAAGGTAAAAATATATGTGTGTTTATCTGGCTGTAATTTGCATAATTCTTTCTGTATGGGCTACCATAAGATTAATATGTAGACTGGAAATGATTTTTTTTTTTTTTACAAAATCAGAACCTGGCGGAAATGATCTGTTTTTATTCGGCAAAAAATGCATTTCATTTCATGCTGTATGCTGAGTGTCACTTCGGTAGACATAGTTATCTCAATGACTAACATTGTGAGAAGAAAAAATGCACACTTAAAAAATAAAAATATGATACTATTAAGGAAATTGAGCACCAAAACACCTCTTATATGTGAAAATAAAAACAAACGTTCGAAGCGAGAAATAATCAACACTGTCGTATTACTGGAATTACATGTTGTTCCCATGCTGGACATTCACATAAACGCACCTACACCCACCCATATATATATATATATATATATATATATATATATATATATGTGTGTGTGTGTGTGTGTGTGTGTGTGTGTGTGTGTCTTTGATGTAAACACAAGATATTGCTTTCCACTTTACGTCTCCCTCCATCATTCCACGACACACTATCCGCATGTTTAATTTAAGCAGTACTTTTCATGCGAACAAGTGATGGATCTGGAACATATAGGGATAATCATGCACTTCTTGTATGAAATTTTAAGAAATTCCAGCTTAGCAGTAAGTCATTTTTGAGTTATATCACAAGCCAGATCACTTATTTCTTTATGAACTTAATTTTTTTCGAAAATATAATGCTTTGCATACAGCGCCTTTACCGATGCAGGTATCAACAGCAACAACAACAATAACAACAACTACAACAACAGCAACAACCAAAAGAAAATCACTGGATAATATCACATCCTTTTTTTAATGCAGAGCATGGTGCTACAAAAAGTGCAAAAAAGGAAAACTTTGTTGATGCATGGCAAAATTTAAAACGGGGTATGAAAAAAAAAAAAGATAAAATGATCAAGACGGAACTCTTGATCTGCTCTCTTAGAAGGTCGTAGATATGCTACCACAGGAAATCTTTGGCACACAAAATCTGTATGATGATAATGCAACATATCAACTGAATGGTTCAACACAGAGAGAGGGAGAGAGAGAGAGAGAGAGAGAGAGAGAGAGAGAGAGAGAGAGAGAGAGAGAGAGAGAGAGAGAGAGAGAGAGAGAGAGAGAGAGAGAGAGCAAGCAACATCAAAACATACCTCCTACATGAAAAAAGTAAATCCTTATAATGTGGTGGTAAATATCAGTAATTTAAAATTTTAATCTTGTACAACCAAATGAAATAGTTTGAAACATACCAAAATAAAGTGACTAATCACATCAAGCCATTATAACCATAATATAATACACTTTATTTGTGGCTCATAAACTTTAAGACAAAAAGTTCCAGTTACAAAGAACATTGGCGTACCGTATGTAGTCCCACTTGTGCAGGAGGGAGCAGAATATGGACATAGAATTAATATAGATCTGTGTGTTTTCTCTTTTTGAAGTCGAATTATTAAAACAAACAAAGAAAGAAACACCCAGTTTTTTTAATCTTCTCTTAGTGTTGATTCCCGAAACGTATTCCTACCACTGTAGTTTGTTTCCAATTTTATTTATGAGTTGATATGTCCAATTTTATCTAGTCTTTTAATTACCCATATGTGATATAAGCAAGGGATGCCTATCTGGCGGGATGTCATCCGAGAGTTTGGACCTCATTTTTAAATCTGACAACCACACACACACACACACACACACACACACACATACACACACACACACACACACACACACACGCACATATATATATATATATATATATATTGCTTACGATCACTGCCACATCATCATGGTCAAATGCTTTTATCAATTTCGAGCGATGGGTGTCACCTGCAGAGATGTGTCTCCCATTTGATTCAGTCGAAAACCTTCACATATAAATATCCATTAACGCTTTTTGGCTATATATTTGACGCTGATTCAATTTGGTAACCTTCTGTGAAAAGTGTATTTCCCAAAAAATATTGATCACAATTTTCAAACAATATTTACAGAAGTGTACCAGTATTATGTGAAATTTTCATATTAAGCCAATAGTATATTGGTCAATCATATTCAACATGATTATAATTGGATATGGAATTGATACAAAGATGTGTGTGTGTGTGTGTGTATGTTTGTGTATGTGTTTGTGATTTCTGTTGTATTATTTCTCACTTGCTCATCTTTTCACCTCACTCTATCCCTGTCTTTGTTATTATTTACGAATCAATTGTTTGATTGACAAAAACAGGAAAGATATTAGTAAGGGTGGAATTACTATACAAAATTACCATACAACATATGTAGTCAAGATGACCCTTTAAGGATGATACACATCTGTGTCTGTAAGGGCCACCCAGGAAAGGTTCTCTTTGATGTTACACTTAGTTCCAACAGAGGTTCTGTTAATTACAGAGAGAATCAAGAGGAAAAATCCACGGCATTATTATGCAAGTTTTCCAGTGTAATTATAAAGTGCTATTACAGACAAAGCAATCAACAATGGAGCAAGGTTTAGAATACTAGTTTATGTAATATGTTTTAACATGTCTGGAGAACCCAGAGAATGAGTGTGTTTGACTTATCCCTGTTATGTGTAAGGGTGTATCACAAAGTAATTTGGAGATAGAGTGCTGTAGGTCTTTTTTTTTTTTTCGATTGATATTTATGTTTAGTGTACGCTGAAGGAAATAGGAAAGCAACAATTTGGTTTTTGGTACAATTAGAGGTAATTTATTTGCAGCAAGTTAGTGATGTACTTTATTAAGCTCAGAGTGTATGTTGCTTTATATATTCTTGTTGCTGTACAGAGGTCCAAACTACAAAGTGAATTTATGAGAATTGTGTCATCAGTATAGAGTATTGTCTCCAAGTTTTGGGTAGCTGAATAAAGATCATTAACATAAATTATGAAAAGAAGTGGCCCGAGGATAGGTCATTAAGAGACTCCGGTTGTGATTTGTAATGGCTTGGAATGCAGGTTATCTAGCCAAACATATTGGGTTCTATTGGTCAAGTAGCTTTTCAACCATTTTAGAGGTGTCTCAGAAGCACCATAATATCTATTTTTTTTTATAAGAAAATTTAATGCTTCCAAGTATCGAAAGCTTGAGACAGGTCTAGAAAGATCGTTATGTGCATATCAGCTTTATTGAGAATATTATATACTCTATCAATAAATTCTGAAGCGGCTGTTTCAGGCCTTTGAAGCTGCTTAAAGCCATGTTGTCTTCTGCACAAATATCGTGTGAAGCAAAATGGTCATAGATTGATGTCAGACCTGTTTTTCAAAACCTTTCGGATAGGTTGGAAATAGAGATATAGGCCTACAGTTAAGTAGAATCGTTTCATCTCCCTTCTTATATATTGGTATTACTTTAGCTTTTTTAAGTGCATACAGAAATATTCCAGTGGTAACAGATCGGTCAACTATATGTCTTAATCTTCTTTATAAGTCTCATCAACAGCTCATCATACCCTGAGCTTGATTTAGGTTTAAGATTGTATATTATTGAATAAATCTCAGCTGGAGGAGTATTTGTAAAAATGAAAATATTTTCCCTCTATGATTCAAGTATGTGCTGAAGTCAGGTGAGCATTGTTGGTCTGTAATGGCTGCTAGGTTTGAGCCAATATCTGTAAAAAATAATTGCATTAAATTTGTCTGCCATTGGACTCTTATTAGATTCCTTTCTGTCTTCAATCACAAAAAAGTGGGATTTTTTTTCTTTTATGTACAGTTAGAATTTTTTTTCATAACATTATCTTCTTTTTAGTGTCGTGTTTGGATTAATGAAATTGGGAGTAATGGTAATTCCGTTTATTTTGTTAAATTGATCTGTTTGGTATTGTTGTAAATGTTTAGATTTTACTTCAAGGTAGGAAATTGCTGAGAATCGGGATGTGTGCTCTTCATTTGCATTTAGAGACTGTCGCAAAATTTTACTGTTCTTAGAATTCCATTTGTTACCCAGAGAGGTTTTTTTATGGTAATATGTATAACAACAGACGATTTTGGTGTATAGGTGTTTATTTGGGAGACGATGTATTATGTTTACAAGTTTGTCTTAGTTCAAGACTAGGGTCACAGTTTAAATCGTTATCGAGGACTTCCATGAAGTAAGTATTATTGATATCCTGCTTAAAATTTTGAATTGACACAGGTTTCGATTTGAACTTATGTATGCGGGGTTTGAAGGTTTAGCTGCTCGTCTAGTCATGTAAGATATAGTAGTTGATCAGATAAATTTGAGAATATTATGCCTGATTAACATACCTTGTTACTACAGGTTAAACTGCAAAAGACATTATCAATCAAAGTTGCATTTCGTTCGGAAATACGAGTAGGTAAGGTTATTTCAGACTCAAAGTCGTTATTTATCATTACAATAGAAAAATCTGAATACTTCTCTGCAATATTTGATTTTGGAAAGGTCAATGTTAAACCAACCCACGATCAATTTGTCTGATTTTCTTTCTTTCATAGGACGAAGTTGGTGAAATCGGTGAAATGTCATTGATAAATCCATCTACGTGGTCGTTAAAGTCAAGGGATTGCCTGTATGTTAGAAATTGCAAACCTTATGTTCAAAAACTATTTCGAAATATGTTAGTAAACTGAACCTCCCATAGATTATTTGGAGAAGATAAATCTCTAATCACAAACTAATAATTTTGGGGTAATTATATTAATAATCCTCCATGTGAGCTGCAAGTAGCCCCAGGAGAAATGGGGATATAGTTGTTGCGTTCAAAAGACTACTGTCTGCATGAGATCCTGCTAACCAAGTTTCTTGCAGACAGGTTATCCGGAATTCAGTATTGTTTTTATTAATTCATCAAGTAATCTTTTTCACCTTATCATGTTTTGCATCTAACGATTGAATGTTCAAGCTTAAAACAGAAAAGTTTTGTTTAAAAGGTTTGACATACTCTAAACGATTACTTCTATCAATATAAGGTGGATCTGAGACAATTGAAATTGCGTGTTCAAGTTCGTCATGATTGCCAATTAGATTATTTGGGCTGATCCCAGCAATCCCTATTACAAAGGGGTAATGTAAGTTATCATTTAATATATGTTGCACCCGCAATGTGACTCTTTTTACCGTTTTCCTTTGCGGATATTGGTCGTCATAAAACGAATACCCAAAATACAACATGTCTAAAGCTATCACTTGTCTGTTTCTTTCTTTTTTTTATTTTTTTCTTCCTCCAGCAGTAAAAGAAATGATACTAAAGCTTCCCTGTTTTCAACCCTTATTTTAATTAGGTTTCAATAACGTGTGTTTTTTGCATGTGTCTTTTTTTTTTTCTTAATTTTATTTTTTTATTATTTCTTTTTTTTGTTTGTTTGTTTTGTTTTCAGGTTGTGTCAAGGTATATGCCCAGGCAGAGGAAATAATTATTCCTTTAACCAATCAACCAAAATGAGCATGACAAAACCTTCCAAAGCAGAGCAAGGTATGTAATGGACCTTTGCATATGACATGCACTTACTAAATAAGTAACCTGTATATGGATTTTTTCGTAAATGACCTGCTGTGAAGATGATCACCGGGTATTGAAAGGCAGCAGATTGTAAAAACAAAACAAAAAAAAAAACAAAAAACAAAAAATGGAAGATTAAAATGCCATAAAGATTAACACCATTAAATGGTTTGCACATTTTCAAAAGCCAGGAGTGACACATAGTGATCGCTAGGGCATATACATAACGGGTATGTCATTCAGGATACCCATATATCCAAAAGGAGTTGTGTTCAAATTCCAATATGAAACAATCGTTCCATGTGTCTGTATCAAATACATTTCATCATGAACTCTTACTCTGCATAATGTTCAAAGAAATTTGTTACGGCTGCTGATGGTGTCCCTGCTGCCAACGTTGCTTGCGTAATTAACGTCAATATGTAAACGTGGCAGCTGAGTTCCCACCTAAATTACCGTTTAGTATTCTCACAACAATCCAACTTAAATGTGTTTGGCTTAAAGCCTCGCTGCTGGAGTCATTTTTAAGTGAGCAGTGAAAACGTTGCTTTCAAACATGAACGTCAGCAGCCTTACCTGCATATGTGGATAAATCGAAGCCTAAGGACGTTCGCATTTTTTCTTATAGGGGTCAAATATTCCATTCCAATGACTAATCCACTGGCGTCATCATTGTCTTGAAGAGTCGAATTCCTTTATGTGGTCTGTAATACAAAGTGTTTAGTCCTCAGTGTCACTTTGCTGATTTTGATTGGTTTTTTTATTTCTAGAGGGAAATGCACATAAAACGTTGTTCTTTGTGAACTACACACATGCCACACTGACGCTTCGTGAATATATGAAGCTGAAATTGTTATCAGCTAATCAGGTCGCCGTCATCGCAAGAAACATTTGCGTATCCTTGGTGACACTTGCGCAACTGGAGCTATACCCTCTGCCTTGTGATGACAATATCATGCTGCTTCATGATGCCAAGGTAAGTGCTGTGCTTACAGTATGCTTTACAAGGATCAACATATCACAAATAGAATACGTTGGGAATGTTCAGCATCGTATATTAAAGGAACACGTCAAAATGTGAAAATAATAAAGATAGTGGTAGGCCTTAGCCCAACAGCTACTTCTGGCCAAGATAGAAACAATTGCAAGTTTTCAGGAGTGCAAGAAATTTGAATTGATGATTGTTTAAAATGACCAATAGAACTATTATTTTACTTTTAAGTTTGATCCTTTTTTTTTTTTTTTTTACTTTTAATGATAATGTTATGAAATCATGTTTGTTTAATGTCTAAAAGCTGTGTGAAAATGTTTCACACAAATATATTTGTCAGTAGGTTGTTGAATATTTGTATCACCAATCAGGAAATACTGCGAATACTGGAACTGATCATACTTCTGAGTAAAGGGTGTAAGGAGCTGATATCTTTATGATTGACCAATTCTGGTGCCGATTATCTCGAATTAGCTAAACAGCACGGGTAGTTCAATTCACATGGAAAAGTATGATTATTGTTGATTTTTTTTTCTTATTAAGACCACTGGAGTCAATGATAATTTTTGATAGAATCCACTTAGCATATATAGGTTTTCCTGATTGCAGTGAGGACTGCATTCCATACAACCGTAATGTACATTCCACTCAACAATACGAAATGGTAAAAAAGATTTGGTGTGAAGACAGAGCGAAAGAGAGAGAGAGAGAGAGAGAGAGAGAGAGAGAGAGGGAGAGAGAGAGAGAGAGTGAGAGGTATATATATAGATAGAGAGAGGGAGAGAGAGAGAGAGAGAGTGAGAGGTATATATATAGATAGAGAGAGGGAGAGAGAGAGAAAGAGAGAGAGAGAGAGAGAGAGAGAGAGAGTCCACACAAATTCTTGTAACTAATGAGAGGCCAACAGTTTCGTTGTGCAGATAATTAACAGGGTATATCGTGAAATAAGGGATAAGTATAGATATATGTTTGTGAAAACTATCTGCATGCTTTTTCTGTTACATCTTACAACACGTTTCACTTATTTTTATTCCCTTTTCAATTTTTATACTAAAACAAAATACTGTCATTCATGCCATGGGTATGGTTATGTGACTTCATGATTGTATGACGTCCGAATATAGATAATTTGCATAGCGCTTGTGGTGTGACGTCCTAAAGTCCCACTCTAATTATCAAGACTACATGAACCCTTATCTTTATCATATTTTTGTGACGTCTTGATATAAATAGTAAATTATACATATACACATATAATTTTCTTAACAAAGAACCACAGTATTATTGCCTACACACAGTAGAAAATATGAATAAACTTTCCTGGACATCATGCTCTTAACGAATCTGGGGTATATTTGTAGGTTTTTTGTGAGTGATGGAGGAAAAGTCTTCCCCTCAAATTATATGTCGCTATGTACTTAATTAATGGTTCAGTGTAACATGTTAAAATGTTTCTTTACAGGGCCAAGTATCGGCATTGTGCCGTGCTTCAGCAATCACGGCCGCTAGGAATGAATCAAGTGAAAGCGTTTTGTCATTTGGGAGACTGTTGGTCAAGATGCTTCGTGTTCTTCAGCAGAGATAAAAGTTCTAAGTCAAAATAAAGTCCAACACCGACTCCTGCCCAAAAATGTACATTTAGAAAGAAGTAAATCTAAGTAAATAGATTTTTGGTATATTGTTCGATTGGAACTATTAGAGTTTTTTGGAAAGCACATGTTACTAGTCAAGGGAATGTGCATGTTTTCTATTTATGCATGCAACTGTCTCCACTTACAGATCAATATATTTTGGGCTTTTGTGAGCAAATTAAATTGTGTCCTACCCAAACTGTCAAATAAAATGCAGGATCTCACCTCAGCCCTGACAGTGAAAATGCTTGAAAATGATGTGCACAAAAGAAAGTGGTCACTCATTATACAAGGTTTGAAGGGCCCGGCTGATGAAAATCAAAATGACACCAGAAAATGTTGTATCGATCTGGCCAGAGATTATCTAAAGGTACGCAACGCCGAATCAACTCAAATGACTGCCTGCCATCGCTTAAACAGACAACAAGATGCGGGAATAATAATCAGTTTTGTTGATCTCGACAAAAGAAACGAGTGGTTGTCAGGTGCCAAGCATCTTCGGAATCACCCTGACAAAATTTCGCTGTCCCCTGATATACCCCCAGTTACAAGAAAGCTGAAAAATGAAGTAATGGGTTACAGACGGGATCTCTCTGCAGAGCTGAAAAATAAATCAAGGGTGAAATATCTCAAAACCTGGCCTTTCGTTCAATTGGAAATCCAAGGTCAAAACCCAGTATATCCACGCACAACAAAGAAAGAAATAACCAAGGACTTATTGGATCTTGACCTTGACACTGCTCTAACCCTTCAATGACGGGCCATCAAGAACAGGTCAATTTCAGTGTATATGTACTTGCATATGCCAACATGTACAATGACGCTCACCGGATACGTATATACGTCCCTGCACTCGCACGGAGAAAGTTCATTGACATCAAAATGTGTACTGTAGTTACCAATCACTATTTTTTGCATAAATCTGACTGTCGTTTACTTTTATTTTCAATGTGAATGCTCTATTAACCACAATCAATGTCCTTCTCCATACAACATTAACTCTCCTCGGGGAACGTCCTCATTTTTCCCCTTGTCATTATGGACATGAGTTTCATGTGTGTTTTTTCCACTTTATTTTTTGTTTTTTCTATCGATATCCAATCCCCAATATTTCAGAACTCCGAAGTTTTGCTCAGCTTCTACCTAACCGACGCGCAAAACAAACTAACATATAGACAAGAAAAAAATATATATTATGGTACTTTCATGATATTATGCCACACGCTTGCATACACCAAAATAATTTCAATTATTCTAGTGTCATGGTCAGTCTACTACTTACCTGTGACAGACATTATTGTACTGTTCTTTATTGTATATAGAGGTGAAATGTTTATTGCTTACACATGTGTTGCTACAATTCAATTTTTAGTTGCTGAACAATTTGTGCAATTTGTATTCATTTACTCCTTACCATACAAGAAACATTATTTACAAACATGGTCTACTTTGTATACGCTGCACACACGTGACGGTGGCAAACCAAATCTTGCTGATCTCGTGCACCCTGGTGCTGCTTTGGCTTTTATATTGTATGCACATTTATCATACATGTTATTGGATTCATTGAGAATTTGCCATATTGTTACTTGTCTCGTCTGTTATCACATATATATAATTTATGCGCATAAGTCTATTTTGTACAATCTGTATGTGCATGTGGATGCTTTGCATGCAACAAACTCTCTATTGTGAGTATGGCATCTAATATTATAGACAAAGATGTGTTGAAAAATTTTGGTGGGGCATCAAGGAACTGTTTAAATGATTTATTAAATGACGCAGATACCTTGGATAATGCTATCTCTATAGCCTCGAACTCCCCATATGTGGACACGGAGCATCTGGCTAACTATCTAAAACCATTGAAGCAAACTTTTTCTGTACTAGATTTGAACATTCAGAGCTTAAACGCAAAATTTGACAAATTACATATTTTAATTAATGATTTGGCTAAAAATGATTTCGAATTTGATGCTATTTGTCTTCAAGAAACCTGGATAGATGATGTGTCTACTATATCACTCTATTCTCTAGAGAATTATGTTATGTTACCTTTGGCAGCTACCTGTAGCACCCATGGTGGTTTACTAATATATTTACATAAGAATTTAACGTTTGTACATAGAAACCTTTACATACCAAACCATATTTGGGAAGGTCAGTTTATTGATATATCTTTACATGAAAATGATAAAAGACTAACTCTATGTAATATTTACAGGCCTCCCAGAGACCGTAATAATGATATTGATTTGTTTATAAACGATCTGAGCCCAATTATTGAAGCTCTTTCAAGGGAGTCTTCTGAAAAAGTGATTGTAGGAGATTTCAATCTAGATTTGTTGAAAATGAACACAAGACAAAAATACACTGAATATCTCGATGTCATGTTATGCAACGGTTTCTATCCCAAAATCACCTTGCCTACCAGGCTAACAGAGAGAACAGCAACTCTGATAGATCAAATATATTGTAAACTTTCTAGTTCCAAAAAGAAGTGCTCATCTGGAATAATATTGTCTGATATGTCAGACCATTTTCCTGTGTTTACTTGTATTAACTTGAAACCTAAAATCAAAGGCCCCCCTCGGTACATAAAAAGTGAAAATAAAGATCCCTACTCTTTACAATGTTTTTATAATGAAATAAGAAATACTGATATTATGAGTAAATTAAATCCCAACCTACAGTGCAACCCTAATGTAAATTACAACAGAGTGGAACAAGTTCTTGGAATTGCAAAAAATAAGCATCTTCCGGCGAAAACTGTCAAGTTCCAAAAATATAAGCATAAAAATTCTTCTTGGATTACAAATGGTATCCTGAGATCTTTAAAATTCCGTGACACTCTTTACAGAACACTGAAATGTACCGCTTTGGATGATCCTCAGTACTATATACTAAAGCAAAATCTTAAAACATTTAATAAAATATTAACCAAAAATATAAATGAATTAAAACGGGACCATTACCATGCAGAATTTGAAAGGTTTAAACACAATACAAAAAAGACATGGGATACTATTAAATCCATTCTGCATACAAACAAAAATAAAAGAGTCGTAACCTCATTTTTTCTCATTGAAAACAATAAGATAACAAATAAAGAAGAAATAGCAAACAGATTTAATAAATTCTTCACAGATATTGGACCCAAGCTGGCAGCTAACATCACCTCAACAAATAGACTCTCTTTCAGCTCATACCTCACTACATCGGTGGACAGCACCTTTTCTTTTTCATTAGTGGACTCTACCAACATTTCAAGTATCATCAATAAATTTAAACCAAAGTCCAGTACGGGACATGGAAACTTATCAATGAAATTGTTGAAAGGTCTAATCACTTCTATTTCCGAACCCCTTGCATTAATAACAAATCAATCTTTATCTACAGGCATTTTTCCTGATAGCCTTAAAATTGCTAAAGTTGTACCACTATACAAAAAAGATGATGAAACTCTTTTTGAAAATTATCGCCCAATATCTTTATTACCGGCCAAGTCTAAAATTTTGGAAAAAGTAGTGTACAAACAATTGAATGACTATTTCACCGTAAATTCTCTTTTTTACAAAAGTCAACACGGATTCAAGAAACTGCATTCTACAGAAACGGCAGCCTTAGAATTTATAGATCGCATCATGAATTTCCTGGATAATGGCAAATTACCTTTAGCCATATATCTAGACCTGTCAAAGGCATTCGATACCTTAGATCACCAGATTCTTTTGCGGAAACTAAAACATTATGGGATTACAGGTACTGCTTTAAATTGGTTCGAAGATTATCTTAAAAATAGAAAACAATATGTGCTCTTTGATGAAACTCGTTCTGATGTTTTACCCATCACAACAGGGGTCCCACAAGGATCTATACTCGGACCTCTGCTGTTTATAATTTATACAAATGATATGCACATAGCCACATCTAAATTTGATTCCATTTTATATGCCGATGACACGACTTTGATAAATTCCATATGTATTTTTGACTCTGTATTTGGTGACATTTCTGACTCTATAAATGATGAACTAAATAAAGTCTATGGCTGGTTGTCAGCGAACAAACTCTCATTAAACATAAGCAAAACAAAATACATGTTATTCCATTTCCCACAAAAAAGGATAAACTTTACACTAGACTTGAAAATAGATGGTACTCAAATTTCAAAAACTAAACGGTTTGATTTCCTGGGCTTATGCATACAAGAAAACTTGAACTGGAATGCACATCTGCAAAAAATTGGCAATAAACTCTCAAAAGTAATTGGAATTTTCAGAAGGATCCGCAAATATGTCCCAACAAAAACATTATTAATTATGTACAATTCTCTGTTTCTGTCACATTTAAATTTCGGCATTCTTGCTTGGGGTCACACTCAAGATCGCATTTTTAAATTACAGAAGAAGGCTGTTCGTCTTGTATCCAATGCTGGATATAATGCACATACTGATCCCCTTTTTAAGCGACACAAACTTTTGAAACTTCAGGACCTTCTACGTTTAAAAGCACTTAAATTTTACTACAAATATTCAAAAAATGAAGTACCTAGCTTTTTTCTTGATATGTTTGAACTGCCCTCTGCTACTCATTCACATTTTACCCGCCTTAGTAAAAATCCCAGAATTCCAGTACCAAGAAAAACAACAGTAAAAACTTCTATCAGGTATTATATTCCTCTCTTATTGCAAAACACCCCCCCCCCCATGTATTAAAGAAAAAATTCACACACATTCGTATTATGGTTTCTCACATTACGCAAAGTGTTATTATATCAATAATTACAATAATGAATGTACCAGAACAAATTGTTATGTATGTAATAGGTAAATTTTGTGGCTAGTAATGTTAGTAATTATGTTAACCTCGTGACAAATGCTGTAATCTAAATTCTTTTTATCTCCCTCGGTGGCCCCAGCGATAGCGGGTTTCTTAATCCTTAGCTGGGGTCATCCTGACTCAATTTTGTTGTATTTACGTTTTATTTTGTTAACCACAGTTATTTGCACTATATGTTTTATATTTGTTCTGTTTCACAGTGTATTCCTTATGTCAAATAAATCTGATTCTGATTCTGATTCTGTGTTTCTCTGCATTTTGGACTATGTAGAGATCCATATATGCCGCACCTGAAAATATCTCATATCAAACTGTATCTATGCTGAGAAGAAATGGGATAATGACCATTTTTGAAATGACAAGTTTACCTTCTCCAATTAATCTAGGAATCAGGATTTGGTCATTGTATCTATGGTTGTGGGATTCTCGGATAGTAGGCATTACTAGCCTAGAGAATGTCCCTACAAGCAGGGACATTTGATGGCAATAACAGTCTTCTGCTCAAAAGAAAACAATGTATCGTGAAAAGCTATTCTTATTTACAAGACATTCAGAGGCCCAGAAATGGCACAAGATCTTTATGCAAGCAAGTCAGTGTGGAATATTTTTCCCCAAATTGTTGACTTTGGTTTAGCATAACCATAATATGGAGGGGGGGGGGGGGGGGCAGTTAGAGACTCATTATGCATGTTCATGCATCCAGGAAGTAACAGAGCCGTTACAGCACAATATTGATGAAGTTAGTCACTGGTGCTCCAAGAAAAAATTTCAGTCAATGTAAGCAGATTGAGGGAGATGCTCATCACCCAAAATAATTTTGACAAGGAACTGTTTAAACTCTATCTGGATGGCGATGAATCAGCCACCTAAAGCAGCATTATACGCCTCTGGACCTGAGCTTTGACAGGCACATGGGCTTATCGTGCAAGATATGGGCGATGTTGGTGGTCTGGGACTATGCTATAGCCATCCAAATCCAATGTGCTGTGAAGAGTTGCGTTGTTGTGTATTGGGTAAAGGGGCTGTTGACAATGTTTGCCCCTGAGTGTTGAATGGCATGCCCTGTATGCCACCCAGCGCACTGGATTAAGGCCACAGACTACAGTTATAAATCCTTCTATTTTTCATATTAGCATTTTCCAGTCTAAAAAATCAGCATTTTGGTATTTTAAATTTTTTTCAACGGTATTTAATACATAAAAATGTGAGGAAAAAAACGGACAAATTTTTGTCATACAATTCCCAGCTCATTATTTCGTGATAATTGAAATACGAAACAACACCTGGATGTCAGCTTTATACAGGTGTATGAACTGTGCTTTGGCCGGGGTCACATCATTGTCCTTACTCACCATAACGTTCCCCTCTGGCCTGGAAGACAGTGCATCTATATGACCACCAATGAAGCAACTCTGTGGTGCAGCAAACCTGACTTTACTAACTTTATTTAAACAGAAGCTACAGCATGCTGAAAACACGGTATTTTCACAATTACGGACTATCTCCGTTGGGATGCGCAACCAGCCAATCACAACTGTGGTCTGTAACCTAATACACTTATCAAAATTACTAAAACTTGTTCAACTGAATTCCTGACTTGTTTTGTGTGTATGGTTTCATTCATTTCCATCTGACTTCAATAATAAGCTAAATAATGGTCCTGACACTAATAACATTTAAAATGAGAAAAATCAGCTTTAGGTGAAATAATTGTAAAAGATGTAAAATTGGGGAAAAATTATGAGACATGATTATAACAAAAGTCTTTGACCTGGCATCAATACATAAGCCTATGGGCTATGCATTCAAGCCAAGTTCACTTGCTTGCAAGCCCTCTTCCTACAATGACAGATCAAGTTAGCACACCCAACCCATTAATTTTAACATTGATTTTTAGTATAAAGTTGAAATTTTATAAGGAGTATTTTGAATTTGATGACTTTTTTTTTATTAATCATAAGACATTCATCACTTGTGTAGCTGCAAACAGGATCTGGTCAGCTTGACCCATCTGTGGGGGCAGACAGTGGTATCACATTTCACCCTGCTGCTGATGCTGTGTGAATCCTGGAAGTTACTTGCATCACAGAGGGGTGGGTTCTGATTCATCAAGCAACCCCATTCCTGGCATTTTCCTTTCTTACACAAAGACCCCTACCCACACAAACCTTAAGATTTATAAGAATCAGAAATTTCCAAATATTTCATAAGCTTTTCAGCCTTGATAAGTCACTACAACATAGCTATATTGAAGAATACTGCTGCCCACTGACTGATACAATGAAAGCTGGTCACAGAAGAAACCAAACTAGTTTTCAGAGGGGCCATATTTCCCACAACAAGGGATGAAAGGTGACAACAGAACCCACAACCAATACACCAGTGAGGTGGACACGCCTGCCTCGTGAATTACAAGAAAATCTGAATGAACGGCTACAACAGGAACCAGGCCTGGAGGCAGAGGTGAATATAAAACTGCTTAGACCATCTCCACCCAGCACCACGTATCCTGATTGGTATGTTTCACCAAAGCACGACAGACCAAACATGGACTCCTATAGAATTTAACATGCTGAAAGGACAGAGAAGTTATGGAATGATTCCATGAGGGAACATTTACTGCAAAAGCCAGATTGTACAGGTCAGTTAATATGTGACGCTGAAAAAGAAAAAAAAATGTGGGGCTAGCATGGCAGGAGTCGCTGAAATGTACAGTGTGTGATTACATTTCAAGAAAACAAAAACTGTAAAAAGAAGCCACAGGTAACAATTCTCAGCCAGGCCAGAAAGCAGCCAACATTAATTTGGCAGCTCAAGCTGGCCTCATGACTACAAGCATTGGGAACACAGCACTGAGGAATATTCTACTCCATATGAATATTCCAGCTCCTGCAAGAAAATCAATGCAGAGAAATTCAAACAGAGTGAATGACATTATCACAAAGCTTATTGAAGAAAACGTGAGGGAGCAGAGAGGCCAAATCATACGCAATAACAAATTGCTGGGACTTTCTGAAAAAACATCAATTATGATGGAGGCAGACTGCAGATACAACAACGACCTTACATCTGGTGGTGGAAAGACACCCTTTCAACCTGCGACGCAGTGTGTTTACACTGTTTGTGAAAATCAAACTTTGAAAAAAAAAAAAAAAAAAAATTATTGGGGTCACTGTGAAAAATAAACTGTGCAAAGTTGGTCATATGCATGCAAGGAAACATAATTTGTACAGACCAGCTTGCCCAGACCATGGGGGAAAATGCACTGCAAATGTACACATGGATGCAGGCATTGGTGATGAATTCCAATGATGCAAGGAAAGTTTTGAACTTTTTGAAAAAGATGAGGTGCCACTTAAAATAGGTCAACTGACAACTGACCTTGACAGTCGAGCTGGGGAAGCTGTCAAGTCTGTGTATAAAAACGATGGCTTGGCACCAGGAAACTTAAAGTGTACAATACATTTGTCACAGTCACAGCGTAGACGTGCACAAAAGATCAAGGGGAGTACTGCAATGTTCCCTGCAAGGGATAAAGCTAGTGTAAATTCTATGATCAGGCAATTTGGGCACAATTTATCAAAAAGGTGTACACATAAATATAATGTCTGTTATGAAAAATTGTGTGGCAATGTGAAGCGCATGAACATTAAATTTGAATACGTAATAAATTCAATAATATCGTGTTATTGAGGTGATCACTCACTCTGTGTTAGACATTCATATGCTTGTACAGGACTTAAAAAAGGTACATGGAAAGTTTCTTTCTTGCCTGCTGGTGTGTATCTTACTCCTTCTGTATCAGAGTTAGAAAAATTGAAGCATCTTGTAATGTACAGGTTAGGACAGCCTGCAATGTAGGCAACAAAATTCAAAACTGATACGCAGCATGTTGAATCGGTAAACAGGTCTTACTCTAGGACAAATCCAAAAAATGTAACTTGGTGTAGAAATGTGACTGGCAGATTGCGTTCTGCTGTACATCTGTTAAATTTGGGGTTTGGCAACATACAATATGCATGACCATAGGGGGAACATACAAGAGCAACCTTAGTGCATGAAGGGTGTCCCACAAAACAGAGAGACTGAGGCAGCGGCAAACAAAAACCCCAGGTGGGCATGCTACTATATAATGATATATAATCTTTTACAGTTCCAACCTGTGTGTTACCTTTGGATTGAAGGCGTGAAACGGCAACAAAATACATAAAAAGTTCATAGAAAAATGATAATAACTTGCAAAGCTGGGTGGTGAAGACATTAAGGTGTGAGTCACTGGAAGTATCTATATGCAATCCTAAAGCAACCAGCCAGGCAGTTTCATAGAAGATTTCAATACTGCTAGTTGAAAAGAAGAGGCTTGTGGGCCTTTTGCTCAGCTAACCATCATCACGATACGTCTTCCTTTAACGCAGAGATCTTCTTTGAACTTTTATGGTATCGACAAAGCATGTGTCATGAAACAACAATGATGGTGAACTATATTCATCAAGGCATATGTCAACACAATTTGCCAAGACCTGTAACTGCTTCATTCATGATCTAAAAATCTTGTACTTCGAACTGTTATTCGCTCAACTCAAAGTGTCAGTCATAAACAACAAAGTTTGTAGGTTCATCTCATAATCATTATCTGCAGATATGAAATTTCCGAGAAGGGTGATACTGTGTCTACGGGATTAGTATGTGTCAATCCGTCTCCGCCCATATTGCAATGTGTTTTGAAATAATGTCTCTGTTTCCTCATAGTTGCTACATGAAATTAATACTCCGTTTCCTCATAGTTGCTACATGAAATTATTTCTCCGTTTCCTCATAGTTGCTACATGAGTGGTCACCAATAGAAGCCACATGTCTCAAACAAGTGATTGCAAATTAAACAATACCTCCTATTTGTGAGCAGCACATGGACATGCACTCCATGATGAAAACGTAAGCATGATATCTGGATGACTGCTATAGTTTAATTTGCCTACTGGACTCCTTTGGGTGAAACCAGTAGACCAATATCCCATCTCATATGCCGTGTGACATGTTGAAGAAAACAATAAACTTTGACAAGCGCCAATGCGCATAACTATTTAGTCATGTTGTTTTTTTTAAGTACTTTACCAAGTACAGGTTATGCACAGTGTATCTAAATGCAATTTTGATCGGTGGCCAAATAGTCTTTGCCTCTGATGTCCGAGCTACAGCCAGTCATAAATGATTACATCTTTCGACTTTACAGGCCTGGTGACCTCATAAACATGGCTCTAGGTCACTGACATTATATTACGTACCATAATTGGGCATTGTCTCTATATATCCTATAAATGTCGAAGGTGTAATTTATGACATTATGAGATATAAAATTTGATATTTTACACAAAATTTGGTTCATAAGTTCCATCGAATCATAGGTACGGCCACTAGTTTCAAAGGCACATGCGATTTGTAACGGATGCGTAATTGACAAAATAGTTAAACTTAGATGAAGGTCATAAGATTTTTTTTTACGCTGGACACCTCACCAGCTTGTCGGTACCACTATAAGGTAGATATGTATGCCTTTATTCGACAGTTGGGCCTAACAACAACATTTTTTGTAACTATGCTAGCAGCCCCGTCTTGGAGTGATAGGCAACAAAGTTTAGGCTTAATTTATAACCAATAAAAACGTACTGAAGAACAAATACAAACGCCACGGAGTGCCACAAGAAAAAAAAGTCCCCTCTCACTCTAGTTGAGCATGTTTCACCTTAAAGTCGGTTTCTTTATCAAAAGAGTACTTCTTCAGCGTACATCAGATCCTATCGGATAACTAGAGGTTTATTCGCAGAGAATTGGGACTGATGAAACAGTATCTTTACATACATAATTCAGAAGAAAACATTTGCTAGCTTATAGATAAGTACACATGCTCAGGCAAACACCATTTTGTACATGGCAAACACAAAAATGAACAAATTTATGCACAAGAAAAAGGTAAAAATGTTGATATGGGTGAGCGACACCACCATTGAAGAAACATGCAATTTTACCAGCAGCCATCAACGAATATGGCATCGACAATGCAGATTACAAAGCCATATAATCTATAAAGAAAATTTGGAGATGCTGTCACCAAAAAAACAAAAAGGAATAAATAAATAAAATAAAAATATACCAGCATTTAAAAAAGGCAATTCTCAGTTAGTAATAACAGATAAACCATATAGTCTCGCATCTCCTCCAACACTGCAACAAAAGGCATTCCCTTTGAAACATTCGTTGACAGAGATAAAAATACATTTCTATGATTCCATCACATTTTCTCTTTGCAAAGCCAATGTTGACATACCATTTTTATTTCTACATGCTTGCCTAGATATTCTGTATATGGCTAGTATATGTCTAAAGGACTTCGTTTCATATAAAAAGTGATGGAACGAGCTTGCCAAGAGGTCCAAGCAGAAAACAAATCATTATAAGCACAGGTTCGTGCAGTTGGCAATGTTTCTACAGGATGAGAGCTATTGCTGTTCACGAATCAGTGACATCAATGTTTTATCTTCCATTTAGATTGTCATCACAATCCTTCATTATATGTCAAATAGTGTACCACACGGTAAACGAAAAAGATTGTTTAAAGATAAAGCACATCAACAAAAATGAACGATATAAATTTATATATATATATATATATATATATATATATATATATATATATATATATATATATATATATATATATATATATATATATATGCGGGTGGAGGGTGTTTCTGGTTGTGCTTGAAGGTGAAGATTAATTGGGCTCGGTCTGTAATCTCCATATAAAATCCTGGTCCACATAATGATCAGCTTACAATTATAGTTAATTTTATCTTTGATCAGCGGAAACCAAATATTGATTTTAAATACATTGCAAATATTATGGATATATGATAAATTTGTTCTTTGATATGTTTCATTCATATGGTGTACATTTTATGAGAAATTCAAACCATATTGCACACAGATATTCATAGCCACAGAAATATAACATTTTAGGAATGTATACATAAAATTCAACAGAGTAAGATAGAACCATGTTCAAGTGCGAATAGGCGATTCGATACGAATATGTATGTAGATAGACAACACTGTGTCTCCTGATATTTTGTATTCTTGTAATTACTTTCGGGTGTGACAAAAACTTAAGATATTGGAAATTTACACTATGATTTAAGGGTAGAAGATGTTTTTAAGTGATATATCAGAATGCCTGTTATAATATATACTAGTGCAACGATACGTCCTGTCTTAAGCAAAAGTGAGTTGTCTTGCACCAAGAATCCTATTAGAAAAATTGTGTACAACCAAACGTTTCGTCGCATTTACTTTTGTGCAATTTTCGAATTTGCGTTTATGCACCGTGTAAATTCTTCTTGCAACCAAAAACTGGTGTAGTCACAATATCGCAAATCGACATTTGTCATACAGATCCCTGGCTTGCAATGAGGAACAAAAGTCACTATAGAAGTTAAAGTGAGACTCAATTATGATATGATATTACTCACCACAATTCTCCAAATGTGACCCATCATGACATCCCCTGTAGTTTCCAAGGTAATTGATGTCATACAGACAAACCAAGGAGTTATTTATCTTGTACGTTGCTGATTTACAATGAAATCCAGATATGCTAGTGCCTATGCCTACAATTGATATTTTGACAGATTCTATCATTCAGGGAAGTAGATACATTTGATAAACAGAATATCATGTGACATTGAACCTTTTGGCCATGGTGTAATACGTTATTTTCAAGCTTTCATTTTGCTGTGGAATACGTTTGTGCTGCGTTACCTTTCTCCGACTAATATTACAGAAAACTCGTTATCCACATTCATTAATTCCAAATCCAACAATGACAGCAGAGAGATTTCAGACTTGCCAAAGCATCAACATTTCTCTTCCAATACCAATGTGAAGAAACAAATTTCCACTCCTGACTTGAGACAGGTAGTCACCCATAAAAGGCAACTAGTGGTTTTAAACCGGTCCTCTCAACCTTAGAAATATTCATCAGTAACTGCAGACACTAGTTCTTTTCCAAAATGTATATGCCTTACCACCCGAAACACAAATTTCATTACTTCAGCCAAAGATAAAAAGAGACCTGTTAGGCCTATCACCTTTTAGTTCTCCCGACTTGTCAGTCAGCTAAGTTTACAGCAAAATAGTAAAGTAAAATTTTGTTTCATGAAAGGCATCCTGTGCGTTTAGGTATCAGCAATCACATGTACATAATAATAAATTAAGAACACAAGAAAAAAAAATGAAATTTGAACAGATAAATTGATGCTAACATGCGTGAACTAGAAATGGAATGTGATGTCACATTCTGGAAAATTACCTTGAATTCAAGCAAAATTCCTAAAATACAATATATATTTTTTTTAAATCATAAATAAATCGATATTTTATGGATCGTGCTTTCCTGACACACAAATCTTTGTTGAGGATAACGTCAAGTATAAACTGTTTGTTTTGACTTTCTATGATGGTGCTGTGCTGGCCGATTTGGTAAAAATGTACAGGCCAACTGGTGTGTTAATTGATTGTACTATTAAACTTCTGTAATGCAGATCTGGTAGGGTTTGCCGATTCGTGTGTGTGTGTGTGTGTGTGTGTGTTTGTGTGTGTGTGTGTGTGTGTGAGTGTGTGTGTGTGTGTGTGTGTGTGTGTGTGTGTGTGCGTGTGTGATGTATGTACATCATTACATGACAGAGTCACCCATAGACATGCATGTTGGGATTTAGATGAAAAAACATGTTTGGAGGTCTTCGTCCTCAGGTGGGTCACTGGGGCAACTGGCAATGCCATCACACATATACCTCCGTGGAACAGACGACGCATCATAACAACTGAATGCAACATTCGTGTCATATTTAGCTGAAATAAAAACAATATAATTTGGATATTATACATAATTCAAGTTTAAAAGAAATTATGAAAAAAAGGTACAAAATTTCGGATGTGTCCAAAGTTGACAATATTTTTCAGATTACATGTGATACATTTGATTCCTACTTTATGAAATGGGCAAAGAGAGAAAAAATTTAATTTCAGAAATTTGAAGGATGGTTGTCAAACTTGAAACGAGTATTTATAAATAGAATTTATCGTTACAAATCCCTCCATTAAGAGTTTCAATACGGTTAATCTAAAACAACCTGAAGTTTTAAAAGCAGTCAAAGAACTGCAAGAAAGATTTGTAGTCACTAACACAGATAAGGCAGGGAGAATTTTGGGATCATCTGCAAAAAATATTATCTGGATGTTTTGAAAAAAAAACTTGGTATAGACAATATTTCAGGCATAAGAGGAAATGACGTTTATACACTACACAAACAATCCACTGATAATGTGATAGATACACATAAAGATTGGATGAAAGTGAATTTTAATATCAAAATTTCTGAAGAGGACTCCTCTATTCCATTTTTCTTCTGGATACCCAAATTACATAAAACCCCTTTTAAATCTAGATTCATAGCCGGTGCTGCAAAATGTACAAAAAAAAAAAAAAAAAAATTATCAGAAGAAGTAACATTGTGTTTGACTGCAGCTAGGAGTCATTTTCGTAAATACTGTAATGCAATTTCTAGAAACTGTGAAATAAATCGTTTTTGGAATATTAGCAATTCTTCCGAGTTTGTATCTAAAATCAAAGATGTAGATGCAAAAGATATCAAATGTTTTGATTTTTCTACACTGTACACAAATCTACCTATAGATGAAGTAAAAAAGTTATCTTTCAGAATTGATAAGCAAAATGTTTAAACATAATGATAAACCATACATTAATATCAATTCATATACAAAGAAGGCATATTGGTCACACAATAAATATTCAAAAAGTAACGTTAAATCTTACACTTTGATAGATGCTATAAAATTTCTTTTGGATAGTATTTTGTTTAATGCGGACCATCGGTTT
Organism: Hermodice carunculata; assembly: GCA_964020975.1. Lineage (NCBI taxonomy): Eukaryota > Metazoa > Annelida > Polychaeta > Eunicida > Amphinomidae > Hermodice > Hermodice carunculata. The sequence goes on along the minus strand of OZ026623.1, from coordinate 16,294,064 downwards.
TTCAACAAATAAAAGGCATTCCAATGGGCAGCAACTGCTCCCCTTTACTGGCAGAGTTGTATTTAACCTGGCTTGGATTTAAATATATGGATAAGTTGATGAAAAGGACTTTCAAATGGCTATAAAATTATCAAACTACGCAAAATATATTTATGACATTGCTTGTGTAAATGTACAGAATTTCAGTGAAATTGCTAAAGAAATTTACCCAAAAGATATGCCTTTGGAGGGTAACAATTCAGATGGTTTCAGAGATGTGTTTTTTGACTTGGATATTCAGGTCACTAATGACAGGTTTTGTATTAAAGTCTATCACAAAATAGACGAGTTTAACGGTGAAGTTAGGTGGAACTCGCTGCAAGCCAGCATTTGAACAGAATGTTCCTGAGTGTGTAAGTAAGTTGTGGAAGAGGACTTTGCTACAGCCTTTAATGCATTACTTTTGAATATTTCGAATTGCTTTCCTTAATAATAATAATAATAATAATAATAATAATAATAATAATGATGATGATGATGATGATGATGATGATGATGATGATGATGATGATGATGATGATGATGATGATAATAATAATAATAACAATAACAATAACAATAATAATAATAATAATAATAATAATAATAATAATAATAATAATAATAATAATAATAATAAATAATAACCAGCTTATTTCCTCGTTACAAAGGAAGGCAAACATAGTTTTCACGAGAACATCAATAGTTACAACAGCATCATATGTGAAGTCCTGTGAGCTGGAAATGATCTTTGACATCATAAGTCCATCGCATGACCATTTTTCAAGGATCCAAACCTGATATGCGAATTTAATAGTCATTACATTTTGTGTAAGTGTATCAAACACACTGACATAGCTAGATAAAAAACTGCCAATAAGACAATTTTATCCAAACAAATATAATTCATGCTCAGCTTGTAATAGGCAATGGCAGTAAGGGCAGCGGTGTTTCAAGTTCAAGCTTAGCATTGAAACCTCATAACTTTGCCTACAACAAGAATCAAATATACCGATGCAGACTACCTAATGGATCAAGAATATCAGAGCTTTTTGCAATTAAAGATGTGTTTCTTCAGAGGAATCTAGAATTATCTGGGGAATGGCAATATAACCTGCGGATGGAGTTTGTCCAAAACAAAGCAGCAAGCCCAGGCCCATATGGCCATATAAAACGATTAAGTAAGGGCAGTATGCAAAAGACAACAGCCTTATCTGCTCAATTTGCACTGCCCACGCCTAACACCAAAGGCTAGTCCTTCTAGGAAAGATCAATGTTCTGACCAAAAAAAAAATCACCATTGTATTGATGGGTTTATTTACTTGATGTGTACATTTTATATTTGCTTACACTGCTGCTTTCCTGAATTCAACTCTTTTTATTTCCAGAGGCAGGTCTGCATCAAAATTTGCTATTTGTGAATTATGCACATGACACAATGACGCTCCGTGAATATTTGAAGCTAAAACTCTTATCAGCGAACCATGTTGCCTTCATTGTAAAAAAATATATCTGTATCCTTGTTTAGACTTGAAGAACTGGAGATTTGCCCATTGCTTTGTGATGACAATTTTTTGGTGCTGTATGATACCAAAGTAAGTAATGTGGTTACAGTATGTTTCGAAGGCAGAGCATATCATTAATCTGAATGAATACAGGCTCTGAGACACTGCAATTTATAGCGGCAGATCATTCAGGGAGTAGCAAGGTTCATTATCTGACGACTAATCATGAAAAAATCCGAGTATTTTTTTTAACAAATTCTCTTGGTATACGAAGTGGAAGAAATATTAAAATTAATGTGAATGAATGCTGTAATGGTTTGCTATTTGGCAGTCATTATGTATCTCCATTGTAGTCTCGATCGTTATATGATAATTAAATTTTATTTATAACAACTGTGTGGTAGTGGTACTTATATATGCATGTGTTATGAGGTTGCTGGACATTATTTTTAATTACATAGCAGGAAAACAAAACCCATGTGGGGTGAATCATTTTTGTCACAATTTTGTACAATGACAAAAGTAAGCCAATCATTTAATTGATAACTGGCCAACTCTGGTACACAGTATTTGAACCAGTCGAACAGCACGGATAGCTGAATGGGTCCCTGAAAAGGTTATAACTGACATGTATATCTATGGGTCTTGACCAGAGATATTGCATGGATATCTAGTAGGGCCCGGCATTGCGTCATGCTTCAGCACCTACTTCAGCTCACAACCAATCTGCTGAGTGCATATTGTCTTTTGGGAGACTGTTGGGAAGAATCCTTCGTGTTCTCCAGCACTACAGAGATAAAAGTCCATCTCTGAATATTACAGTTTAATATTTCAAAACAAAATTTTATATTTAATCTTTAAAAAGAGATTAATCAAACCCATGAAAATCTGTGAAAAAAAATATATAAGTTCTGAATAAAATTCCAAGCACAAGACATACGAAATGGGATAGGGATCTGCTGGTTTCATAAACCAAATCCAGAAGGCAAGCTAAAATATAGAAATCACCCAAATCCTATGTCACATTTTGCATTATTGGGTAAATGCACATGTGCTCCTTAAAGTCAGTGGTCGTAATTCATTTGCAATCACCTGCTTCAGACATTTGAAGTTCGTTGTTGACCACTCAAATAGCAACTATGAGGAAATGGAGAAAATAATTTGAAAACACCGTGCAATGTGGGGGAACAAATATTTGTATGATTATCCTAGGGATACTGTATGGCACTTCATGAAAATGTCATGCCAGTGGATAATGGTTTTGCCACAAACCTGTATAGCTTTGTTGCTTAATGCCTAAAACTTTGATCTGAGTGTAAAACAGTGCAATATGTGAGATTTTTTTAGCATGAAAGAAGGAGTATCAGGTTCTGGCAAAACTTATTGACATATGCATGATGTAACCTATATCTGTATACGAAGTAGTTCAACGTCATTGGTATTTCATGACACATCCTCTGTTATACCAATAATGTTCACAGACGATCTCAGCATTGATGAAAGACATAATGATTACACAAAAAGCAGAACGTGTTTACCATGACCTTCCTAGTCCAAGGTCACTGTTGCAGCATGACATACCTGGCGATGTCTGAGTGTACACATGCGGAGCACTGAGAACATATTTGGTTTAATTCAGCAGCTAGGAATCCGTGCAAAGTATATAAACAGACAGACATTATTAAAAGTGTTGTACATTTTAAGTGATATCAAATAATAGGTGCTATTCTTTTAAGCAAATAAACTGGTATGAATTATATATATATATATATATATATATATATATATACATATATATTCAATTTTGTAAATTAAATGAAATGTGTGGTAACTGCCGGAGGATCCCATAGAAAGTGACAAGATTCACCAGGCTCTTGTTGCTACAACACAAGCATTAGTTGTGGTTACCTCTGTATATGTATAATGATACCCACTCTATTCTTCAAAGTAGACATATGTCCAACAACAAATGAGAGCTCATTCTTCTGGTAAGGTATGTGTGTTACTTGTTGTTACCGACGCCAAAACAGCAAGCTGCTGGTTTTATGTCTGGATGAATGCCCTGTCATGAATGTCACTCTGTGCGCAATGGAGAAGTTGGCTCATTGGCTTTATTGCAAAAACAACCTATGAAAACCAACAAACTATAGTGAGTTCCTATGAGAATATTACTTATCACAGATTGATAGCATTCCACAGACCAATGTGGCACTGCGTCTACCGTCTACGACGATTGGTTTCATTACATTTTGCAGAAGAAACGTCCACAAGATACACTATAAATAAGTTGGTGAAAGTTTTGAATAACTTGCACGCACTGCAGTGGGGGGACCTGGCGTGATGTTATGGTTGTGCAATAGGCTAGTCTCTGTTAGGACTTCCCACTCCTGTCTAAATCATCATAGAGAAATTGAGTTAGGAGAGAAGCTTCCAACCCTATGTTAGGAACCAGAGTACTAGAGATTAAGAGTTATGCTAACATTTTGAGTTTTCGACTATTTTTCTGTCATAGCATGTGGAACCCATGGACCAAGTGGTATGTCAGGCTTTTTGCCACCAAATGGCTCTTATATACGTAAGGGTATTGGGGTTCTGGAGTAGCATGGGACCTGCTGCACTATTTTGTGTATGAATAGGCCATTTTTAAATGTAGAATGTTCAATTAAAGTATAAGAAGCAGCTTCCCGGGACAAGGGAAGCTTGTGATTGCTAAATTATTAAGTTTATCTGCAGATGTTCCCCTGGGTCATCCTAGGGAGCCCCTTGTGCCAAAACCCGTTTTGGTTTCTGTCCATGTGTTCTATTCATATAAGGGTTTAACAGTAAATTTCATTACGTATAAGATGGCATTGCTGATAATTGTGGTAGGTCGGAAACCTCCTCGTAATGCATTCATCATATACAGTAACAGACTACACGGACAGCTATAGTTTTGTATTCAGCACTTTAACAATCTCACATTAATTGTTTATCCCATAGTGCACACACTTGCCACATCGACGCCACATATGTACTGATAAGTGGTACCTTTCTCTCTCTCTCTCTCTCTCTCTCTCTCTCTCTCTCTCTCTCTCTCTCTCTCTCTCTCTCTCTCTCTCTCTCTCTCTCTCTTTCTATCTCTGTGAATAGATATGCTGTCATTGGTCAGAAATATCAATTTTTTTAAAGTGAGGTTTAAATATGAATAAAAAATTAGATGTATAACCCAACGAAAGATATGGATGCACTATTTGAATTAGATCATCATAAAGAAAATGAGTTATGAGACAAGATGTTATTGGCCAGAATGTTATTAATACTGTAAAATCGTTTTTAAGAGATCAAGTGAATATGGACCGGGATGACTACTCAAATCAAAAAAAAAAAAAAAAAAAAAAAAAAAAAAAAAAAATAGCACCAATACGTTCTAAGTCTACCAGTCGTTTATGTTATTCTTTACGCTAAAGCATGGCCATATGACTTTAGGCATGTTAAATGCCACTTACCCGATTCATGTGATATATAGATGGATGGATAGATAGATAGATAGATAGATAGATAGATAGATAGATAGATAGATAGATAGATAGATAGATAGATAGATAGATAGATAGATAGATAGATAGATAGATAGATAGATAGATAGATAGATAGATAGATAGATAGATAGATAGATAGATAGATAGATAGATAGATAGATAGATAGATAGATAGATAGACGCATTGCTTTCAGCAGCTTAGCAGGAAAGATATTCGTCAGGGTTATACTCAATGAAAAATAACATGTTATAAATTTGTTTGCTCGCCTACAGTTCTGTTAGTTTGTGTGCTTCTTTTTATTTTTATAATGGTTAACGAGGCTGAAATAAATATGGCAAGTAGAGTACACTGGTATTACCTTTATGGGTGTCCTCACGATACAGAAGGCATTGAACTGTCGCCTCCATCCATGTTATCTGTGACCCAATTTTTGAAAGTGTGTTCATGTTTTACACAAGAATTTTATTTTTGTAACCCAAGTAAAGCAAACAATTGACTATGGGCTGCACTAAGTCTAATTCCTCTCTGTATTTGAAACAAATTGCAATTAATTTCGTCAGTCAGGTTGACCACTGTAGACTCAGACTCAGACGCTGACTTCTTTTATTTCACCGTAATACACACATATACATAAGCATATAATATGGGATCAATACATGTATGTAGTAGGTGAGGAGACTCCCATTAAGGTGAAGAACGTCGCTATCATGGGAGCCACCTTGCTAATAGTTAAGACTTGACAAACTTTCTTGCAAATTAAATAAACACAGGCACATTGACTTTAACAATATGTTCCAGGTAAGTTTCAGTAAGCTTTTTATGCATATATGGAATGGATCCTAGAATTTGATGTTGCACATTAAATGTGAATTAAACAATGTTATGCAAGTGTCCTGCAGACAAAGCAGTTTGGCTTAGAGCAAACACCAGACTATTTATTAAAATAGTGCATTTTTGCTTAAAAAAGAAAAACCAGATTTACTATGAGCGTGTACTATATCTTTTACAATGTTGAGAATGTTACTCAAGATATCCACTAGTTCATGTCTTAAACAATTTCTTGCACCATCAAGTCTTGTTCCTGTGTTAAAAATATTATTTTGATTTTTTATGTAATGTGCATGGTTTATCATAAATGAATTGTCAATAAAGTATGTTGGTACTTGTTTGTGGACCAGTTTATAATGGAATTTCAATTGTTGGTGACTGAAAATACTTTTGAGCTTTAGCTTTTTCATTTCTTTGAAGAGTGGCTCCATTTGTGCCAGATAACTACTGTGGCTAATAATTCTTTTTGGTTTTCTTTTGCAGGGACTCAACTCTGGGGATTTTGTGTCCCATGTTGAAATACCATAATTTAAATGTGGAAGTATTAATGAGTTATATATTGTAATTAAAATATTGGAGGGAGGTAATCCCTAATTTTATACATCATACCGATGGTTTGAGAAACTTTAGTAGTAACTTTGTCCACATGAGTGTTCCAGCTGAGGTGCTTGTCCATTGTTACACGTAGAAAATTAAATTCAAAAACACATTTAATTGTCATGTTATCTATGATTTCAGGTATAGGTACATGTTTCTGTGGATCGTGGAAAACTATAAACTTCGTCTTCGCAGTATTTAGTGATAATTTATTGAATTGCATCCATTTGCTTTTTTCTTTAATTCTTTAATAATGTTTGAGGAAACATTTTCAGAAAGATCACAGTTTTGGAGAATTTGAATTGTACTGTATAGGGTTGTGTCGTCTGCATATATTATAGGATCAAAAATGTGTGATACATTTGATAAGTCATTTATATAAACTATGAATATCAGAAGACCAAACATAGATCATTGAGGCATACCTGTCGTAATTTCTGTCAGGTTAGAATTTACATCATCTAATGATACATATTGTTTTCTGTTTGTTAAATGGTTTTGAAAAGACCATAAGGAAGTGTCTTTTACACCATAGTATTTAAGTTTATTGATTGATAGTTTATGTTCAAGTGTATCGAAGACTTTAGATAAATCCATGAAAATACATAATGGAGTATTCCTATTATAAATGTCAGTCAACCGTCTCTCCACCAGTTCCAGGCAGGCAATTTCAGTGGAGTATGATTTCCTAAAGCCGTATTGATGATTATAATAAAGTTTACATTCCTTAAAGTAGTCATGAAGTTGGTGAAGCATAAGTTTCTCAAATATCTTAGAAAAGGAAGGTAGTATAGAAACCGGACTATAGTTTTCAACAATACTAGCATCGCCTTTTTTATGTATTGGAGTCACTTTTGCATTTTTAAAAATGATTAGGAAGAAATACCTGTGGCAAAGGTCTGGTTTACCATAACTGACAAAAACTTTGCAATTATGCGTTTCATCGATTGAAGTAATTTGGTTGAAATCCCATCATGGCCACAGCTTGTTTTAGTCCAGTATTACTATCTCCCTTATTGGTGAAAGCATTTCTGTAAGATTGACTTTGCTCGTCTTCATTAAGAAGTTAACCTGCCATTGGTTAAGATTCAGAAAGCATTTACCGACATTAGTTATTGATCAGCCAAGACACATTGCATTTTATTGTATGGGTGTCAGTTAAGTGATGCTTCCAGCAAACAGTTCAAAAAAACATAGCAGATATTCATAAATTTCAACCGAACAATGCGGGCAATGTTAAACAAAGATAATTCGAGACATGACAGGCCTGTCAATTTTTTTTAGTCACCTGACCTGTTAGTCACCTGAGTTGACAGCGAAAGATGAAACCGGGCTCATATTGTATGGATCATATTTATTTTAAAACGAAGCACAAAGTGTCCTATGTCCATTATAATTATGAGTATATTATAGCCAATGAAGTATGTATCTAATAGTCCATAAATACATTACCCACATTGAACAAAATCAACCAAATAATGAGGGGAAATTTAAATACAAGGTAAAGTGTGGACTGAGCAATTATCAAAATATCAACATTCATCTTCAAAAAACTGTCCTTTCAACCTTTAAAATACTCTTTACTAATTGGATGTTTTTTTCCAAATATATAGAACCAACCACATACCCCCAAAATTATCACTTGCAACAAAGATGAGAATACATGTCTAAGCCTGAGACATTTTGGTTCTCCTGACTTCTAAGTCAGCTGAGTGGACATCATTAGAAAGGTGCTCAGTGTTTTTAGCCACCTATGCATAGCGCGCGACAATCTGCTCCATTTGATAATTAATTATGTTACAACTTAAAGTCACGAACACCAAAGATTTATCAAGTTCTGTATACTTTTTTACAATGAAAAAGATGGGAATCAGACACATATATGTAACTCCTTGAATGTTTTAATGACAAAATACAGAATTGACTTAAACGCTTTAACGATATTAAATGCTCTCCAGCGTTATTCTTACCCCGAATTCGAAACAGGTTTCCAGTGTGAACATACTGCAATGTTTATGTGTGAGTTGTGTGGAGTAAGATATGACACATGTAACTCAAACGATGCATGACACACTCAATGACATTATCTAGGATGCATGCACTACATGATAATGGGATGAATTGTTTGGGCTAACTGGATCATGTTTGGACTTGTTCAAGGCATTGTGCACCTGTTGTGCCCTTTTAACTATTAGTTGATTACAATTATGTATAAGTTTGAAGAAGGTAGTGTAGACTGAAAATCAAAAGTTAAGGAAAATGACCTTTAATTGACAAGGACTCGGCAGTAGTGTCGCACTAGTGACTGGCTAGTGACCTTTAACGCCCTGAGAAGTAACCCCATGGTTATATCTCAGAAAACGAACCCACCAAACCATTCTCCCATCAATTTTCAAGGTCATATTTCGGATGATGTATCTTAACACAAGCACCTGCGGATCACAATAAGCTCCGACCTATGTCGGTTGGATCACATTACTGAGGTCAGAGTTAACGCTACTAAAATGATCAATATAATGAAGAGTCTAACATTCGTCCTAGACAGAAACACGTTGGAAACCATCTATATTGCTTTTATCAGCCACATCCTTGAATACGGTAGTCCGGGTGGAGTGGCTGGTCAGCATCTGACGAGAGAAGGTTCGAAAATGTCCAATGGAATGCAGCCCGTATTGTTACTGGTGCAATGCATGGGACCAGCAGCGCAAAACTCCATGAAGACATTGGCTAGTTCACTTTTCCTGAACGCAGGGAAGCAGCAAAACTAACTGTTGTGTATAAATTGGTGAAAGAGTTTGTGACCGAATCTCTATGCTGTATTTATCAAACATACTACTGATATTGGAACATATGACACTCGGCAACATTTCCGTCTGCCCCATTTAAGGGCCAGGACAGAACTGTTTGATAACTCTGTGGTTTTTTTGTCTGTTTGTTGGTTTGTTTGTTTGTTTGTTTGTTTGTTTTTTCTCTCTTTTGTTTGTTTGTTTGTTTGTTTGTTTGGTTGTTTTTTGTTTTTTTCATCAGCTTTTCAACTTTGGAATCAGCTGCCTCTGGATATTTTTTAAGCTGCCCAACACACGCACCTGTGCTTCGACGACCGTCTTTTACATTTACATCTCATAACAATTGAAGTCAAGGACACTCCTGGTTGCTGCTGTGGTTCACCACCACTGGATACTTGTCATGTCCAAAGTTTATGGTACCGCATTCCCAGTTATATACCAAAATTCCCCCCTTTGCTTCTTTCACTTCATATACTTTACTATACGACTCGCCGCAATGTTCTTTTTCCAAAAAAAACGCTTACATTTTTCTTTTTTTTTTGGGGGGGGGGGGGGGCTGTGCACGAATATTTACATGTCACCAGGCGTTTCCTTACTGCAGGTATTCGCTAACTTCGTTTCGTTTACCGTACCTGTGCTTGATGGCAGCGGCGCTGTGTTTCCATGCTGCGACGGCGGAGCCGAAGGCTGTCGAATCCTTTGCCGCGTTTGTGTGAGCTCAGCACTGTAGCCTTCCCTTTCGCCTTCTGCAGTTGGCTCATGTTGTTGCATGGTCAGTGGAGATCCCACATAAACGTTCCGACAAATTATTATTATTATTATTATTATTATTATTATTATTATTATTATTATTATTATTATTATTATTATTATTATTATTATTATTATTATTATTATTATTATTATTATTATTATTATTATCATTATTGTCATTATTAATATTAATTGTACCTCCAGTGATGGGACACTAGAGAATAAAATATATTACACCAAATTATTTCACATATTCCGAATTTTACAAGAGAATGTACAATTTACCCTCCTTTATCTAATTGTAACCATTGTGTCGCATCAGCAAAGCTCTTATGGAGACGTAAGAAAGATGCTTCATACACTCGGCCTATCTGGCAATACGACAAAACAGACTTTGATTTCTTCCAACCCTATTTATGTTCAATTAACTGGAATGGTGTTTTGATATCTAAAGATATTAATGAGTGCTGTTTTAGATGTACAAATACTTTCTATCGTGCCATTGAACACTGTATACCAAACAAAGATATTACTGTGCGTCCCAATGAACTTGCATGGTATACCTCTTCCTTAAGGTGTTTCAAACGTAAAGTCATAACAGCACATAATAAGCCTGAAAAAATCAACCTGATAAGCAGTAGGCCTGGGTAAGATATAACAGTCTTCGTAATCGCTATCAAGACCATTTACCAGCAGCCGAAATTGAGCATAACGCAAAATTAACTGAATCTCTCAGAGACCCTCGGCATAGGAATAAAGCCTGGTCGGGGACTGTCAAGCATTTTTTAAAAACAAAAGTCACTGTTTTCTTATTCCCTTTCTAGTTCTTGAAGACTAACAAATATCTGACAGCCCATCCAAAGCAGAAATCTGTAACTCCTTCTTGCTGAAACAGGGTACAATTAACGCTTTAAAGGCACACTGGCTTCCAGAAATCAACCCAATAGTTAACAGTCTTCCCGACATAAGTATACAGGAGGATGAAGTATTAGATGTCCTGAAAAGCTTAGGTGTCACAAAGCCACCGGTCCAGATGGAATTAGTCCTAGATTACTCAAAGAAGGCACTCCGGTAATTCATACATCACTAACTAAACTCATGAATTTATCTCTTAAATCTAATATATTTCCCACTGACTAAAAGAGGGCCCATGTAACACTATTATTTAAAAACAGAGACACGAGGGTATGTTACAATTATAGACCCATTTCCTTTTTAAGCTCTACAAGTAAAGTAATGTAAGAAGTTATATTTGAACATGTATTCTATTTGTTTCGCGATTCCCTAGTATGTTTTTTTTTTTTCAAATCAATCTGGGCTTATGCCAGGTGACTCCACTGTTAACCAACTTCTTTCACTTTTCCACGAATTACCTTTGGCAGTGGACCAACATAAAGAAGTTAGAATCATGTTTTTCGATATTTTCAAGGCTTTCGACAAGGTTTGGCATGAGGGACTGCGTCACATATTAGAAAAAATAAATTGTATCAACTCAAATTTACACAAATGGTTTAAAGATTATTTACACAATCGTCAACAGCGTGTAGTGTTGAAGGGGCTCTCTTCCAGTTGGGGGGGGGGGGGGGGCAATTACTGCCGGAGTATCCCAGGGCTACGTACTTGGCCCTGTTATGTTCTTGATTTTCATTGATGACATAGTAGACATCGTGAACGCCAACATGTAATTGTTCGCTGATGATACATGCCTTTATGACTCGGTGGATAATCCTGTTCATCCTGCCACTACTTTGAATTCTGATCAGCCTTAGAAAAAAAAAAAAAAAAAAAAGAAAAAGAAAAAAAAAAGGTTCCAACGATTGACGCGTATCATTTAATGCTAAAAAATGGATGCAATGCTAATTACACGTAAGCAACACACAATTGACCATCATCCCCTTGTTTTTTTTATGGCCACCAGCTCATTGACGTACATCAGCATAAACATTTAGGTATCGTGATAAAATCAGATCTGAAATGGCCTACACATATCAATTATGTTATACTTAAAGCCACAAAGCAGCTATATTATTAAATCATTTAGATCATCGATTAGATCGTGAAGCATTCGAAACAGTTTACATGTCCTTCATTCGGCCTATCATAGAATATGACACAGTGGTCTGGGACGTCTGTTCAGAGGCGGATAAGCATCAATTGGAGACGGGAGCAATGCAATCTACGACAAATGTTAAACTTCATGAACAGACTGGATGGGAAACTCCGGCTAAGAAGAGGGAAAGGAACAAATATTTTTTTCTTTTTTTTATGTAAAAAGTAGTAATGAATCTATCCCCTAATAATTTGCAAAACCTGAATCCAAATATTCCTACGCCCGAAACACCACTTAACTTTAATATTCGCAGACGTTACGATTGACCCCATTTCAAAGAACAGATATTTTGACAAATCCGTCTTTCCATCAGCAACAGGTTTATGGAATTTACTGCCACTTGATATTTGCAACTCCCCAACACTTTGCAGTTGAAATCTAATCTGATTAGTTAACCTTGTACCTCAGTAAAACATTAATGATTGTTAAATTTAGGCAAGAGATATTATGCATTTATTCATTCTAGATTACATATGGGCTGCAGTCGGCTGAGTAAACATCTTTATAAAATTTGTGTCAAGGATTCTCCTTTGTCTTCATGTGGCCACGGAGTACAAGACATTTGCCACTTTATCATCTCTTGTCCATTATTCGTTACCGATGGAAATCGTCTACATACAATTATTATAAGCCTTGCGCCTTTCAATATACGTATCTTCTTATATGGTCCCGAATATTGCAACTTAGAAAGTACTACATTAATATTTTTGGCTGTCCAAACTTTCATTGAAAAAGCTGGTAGATTTCGCCTTCATATACATGAAGCCTCCTTCAACTGGCTTACTTGTTCCTAGGTTAATATTTGCCCCTCCATCTTTCTTTTTCTGTCCTTTGTCTCATTCTTGACTTGTCTGTCCTTGCATGATCAACAATAAATCATGGATTGTGATGTTTGGTTGTTCTGTCCTTTGTCTGTATTTCGCAAGAATTTATATAGGGCTCTGCCCTGCATTCTTATTGCTAATAACATATGGTTAAACCAAAAATACATCGAACTATAAACACAATTAACGTCGAATATACACAAAGAAAAGTCACACTCATCACATATACAACAAGAAACTGGGTGGAACTAAAACACAAAATATACAAACTTTAAGTGATACCAGACTAAAATTGAAGTAAAACCAGGGCCAAAGAAACTAAGAACCGGGCAAACAGCTTCACTACCTCATACTCGGAAGACTCAGGGACATTATAATTAGGTGATAGCAGCAGGTACCCCAGCGAGTCAGTGAAACCCTCCCGGCCAATAAAAGGGCTTCCAGGGGAAGGGCATGAACGGATTAGCTGGCACAATGAGACACCTGCCGCCACAGCTGTGTTACAACCGAAGGCAATGGCAACAGTAAAGTACCCATGGCTAATTAACTGATCAGTCATAGTGCCTCCCACCCTGTTGTCATGTATAATTTAATCGCCATTTAGAAAAAAAAAGCTTTGCATTGGTGATTTAACTGCGCAGATTCTTTGAGCTAGAGATACGGTATCCTGAGTGATCACTTGTGAAACAGGAGGAATATAAAGAGACGAAAGTAATTCAGTGGTGTGAGAACTCCTGCTTAAACCAAGGGACTATATAAATAAGTTACCTTGTGCCGTCCCCAGTTGTTTTCCATAAATATGTTTCAGCTTCGGTACATAGTCCCGGGTAACGCCAGCCAGCATTATAATAGCTATACATAGCTCTTCTGGAATATGACTATAGTAAGATCTAGTTTTAATGTGAGTAATTCCAAGTAACTTAAGCTCCGTCACAATATTAACCACTTTAGTCTCATCTCCCAAGTACCACTCAGGCTCCGTATAAAAAGAATATTTCCCTGCATGTAACATTTATGTTTTGTTGATTCCAAATGAGGATTTCCATTTGCTAGCATAAGTTTTACATACATTTGTGAGGTCTTGGAGACCTGTAACAGTAGGAGATAAAAGAATGACGTCATCTGCATATGCTTAGCAGTTAAATTTATCCTTTCCCCCATGTACACGTTTGTTAGTGTGTAAAAAGTTTACCAATAAGTAATTGATACAGATGTTTAATAGTTTTGGAGATAAGACACGGAAGGGTTCGCTGTACTCGGATTTCGACTGTACACATGCTTTGAGACCACTGTACCATTTATACAAGTAACGCCCTTGAGACATGTAGAGAACACCATACAATTTACAAAAGAGGCCACTGTGTCAAATGTTGTCAAAACATCGTCCTACAGCAAGACTGTGAACTACACGGGACTAATTGAGGACTCGGAACAACTACGAGTGCACACAGAACTGCTGCCTTTAATACCGTTGATCTTGTACAATTTACATAACGCTGGTCGCTTACATCTCACCAGGTCTAATACATCATTTACCGTTCAGCGTACATCGCTCATCACATTAACTGCAATTACATTTATAACATTAAGTATCTCCATATCAAAATCAAACCTTTAACATAGTATATCACATATACAAGCCACATTCATATATCAAACATAAATTCATATGATTACATATAAACGAAAAGTCCAAATTGTATACATTAAGCGCGGCCCTTTTGTTACTTATATTACCGTGAACAAAAATTGTAAACCACACAAAGTTGATACGACTACTGCCAAACTTCAAAGTACTTTATGATAACAAATACTCAGTCAATCATTTTAAACTACGACGTGAAAAGCAAATAGCTTTTGCTTACAATATTACGGAATACCTACCCGGCATTTTGACACCATAAACACGTCGCGCACAAGTACCAAACCAACAATATTGATTCGTATGTGCAAATGAACGGCACAACCGTATAATACAAATAAACCCTCCAATTCTAGTTTGAAACCATCATATAAAATTCCAGTAATGCCTTTACTTGATACAGCGTGACATATACGCGTCCTGGCAAGTCTTACTATAAACATACAAAGCGCACATGTATTACACCAAAGTTTTACCAACAATAGATGGAGTTTGAAAGAAACTCATTATATTTCATAAACTGATACATGTAAGCGCACTTTAACGGCAAAAAGCATGACCGAGTAGAACGCGTTTTCACGAGTCCCCTTTTTAGAACGATGCGTACATTCAGTTAGGCGTTCATATAAGTATGTATATTTACATTTTAATATCAAATTAAACTTCTTAATATACTTGCAGGAACACTATTGCAGTGTCTACGTTAAAACCACCCTATGTTAGTTACAGAAGTGAACTGTGCATCGGCCAAATGCACGCACCCTGCGTGCCTGCAACAAATGCAGCTACAAAAAAGAACCGCATGAATAAAAAACAGATAACTCCATCAAATTTCACGTGGGCAAAAATAACGAGATGAATACTCGCCAAAAATAGGAAGCAAATCGACGGGAAATGCACAATCATTTACTATTAGCTCCCATGTGCCTGTTAATTATGTACAATAGATGGGGAACATAGTCCCAAGGCGCCCGCAAGCGGGTAAAGCAAACTGAACTCTTCCACTCCCAGTGAACAGCGACGCCGTTTGACAAGCAGGGGGCCCGCAACAAGATTCTTCGCCTTTATATCTGCACCGGAACGCGCGGGCAACAACTGGGTCACAGTGAACGAGGTCGGACAAGTACAGGGTAAACCCACAACGAGACAAAGGGGGAAAGGAGGAGACAGGGGTGAAACCTACGTCACACAACAAAGGACAACAACAACAACAACAACAACAACAACAAATCAAATACGACTCAACTGTGTTTGACAAAGACTGCATATAAATAAATCTATGGACGTACCTTTGTAATGCCTGATAATATCATGTGATAGGTCACACCCAAAAGCTGTGCCACGTTGCTCACGAAAACCAAACAGTGATTCACTGGCAGTATCGGGGATACACATTGCAAGTTCCACAAATTTGGCAAAAGGTGTACTTATAGAAATGACGGACGTGATTAGCACAATCAACACCATTATCAACGTAATTAACACCGGAATTAACGAGGTTAGATATTTAAATGACGTAGGGATCCCCTCATATTTGGGAAAAAAATGTACCATGAATGTCAACCTGTTGCGCATGTTCGCATCTGACGTAGGTCTATGCCCATATAAGGTGAAAAGTGTACTCTAAATGTCACAGATGTCAATTGTGACTGACACTTACAGTATGACAGTTTAAACACCATGCGTAGCCAATCATGTGGTTCTGTTGACCAACTTTCTCTGTGAATCTTGACCTCAAGAGTACATGGACCAGCGCCGTTTGTCCTCTGGGCGTCCGTGATGTTCTCCTACGTAGCTAAGGTCCATCTGTGCAGGACAAAATAAACTTTCACCCACCTTTTTGGCGATCCTTTGTGGACGCTCGTCTGCTTGTCGTCAATTGATGTCCCCCACCAGTACATATTTAATGCAAAGGATATATGTACATTGCTCTGAAATACGTACTTTTAGGGGAAAAATGTGGCAACACACAGTACAAAACCCTGCCTTTGGCATGCAACTACAACAAATGTCAGGTAATTCAACCAGCGTTGACATGGGGATGAACCCCACCTGTCTCTGTCACAGTTGTCCACTCCGTTAAAGTTAGGGAAAATATCACGTGCTATAAACGATGTGCAAAACATTCAGCAGTATTTCTTGTCCGCGGTCAAATAGAAAATGCATCCATATTTAACGGTGTAGCATGAGGTGATCAACAAGCCGCTATATTACTTCTGCCCGGGTCAGCGCAATTTGGCCTCACTGGTGGTCGGCCGGGCTTGCCACGGATTGATGAACATGTATAGTTACGCGGACACAAAAGTCTGAATAGTAAATTGAAATTGTCCCTGCATATATATATATATATATATATATATATATATATATATATATATATATATATATATATATATATATATATATATATATATATATATATATATATATATATATATATATGTATATATATATATATATATATATATATATATATATATATATATATATGTATATATATACAATATAATCAGTGACACAATGTAGCCTATACATTTTCTTAAATGGGTCACAAAGGGATTAAAACGGACATTTACCGGGTGACATGGGCAACCATAAATGATAACAATGAAGGCAAATAGAGATTCTCCTTCTTGAAGAGACCACTCCTGCGTATACTTACATAGCCATACCGAGTCGACCATACAACTGCGTCCAACGACAGTTGTGGATCACTCTCAGGGAGCCACGGACCATTCTGAGGTAACTATGAGCTACTCGCAGGGAACCACGGGTCCTTTTTTTTAGGCAGCAACGGGCCATTCTTAGGCAGACACAGGTCATTCTAAGACAGCTGCAGGCCACTCTATAAGTACGGGAAAAAGCAAATGCTAGAAATTATGCCCCGTTGTTAGCAGACCTGTTCAATCTGCGGCACCGGGGTGCTAGCGCTCCTCCCCCTGCATCTGGCGAAAGTACACAAGTTAATAAGGATGCAACGGAGACTTTAGTTGATAAGTAGAAGCAGAAAAATAAAACAATGAGAACGAATCTGTCCCATCTGTCAATGTGGGAAAACAGTCAAACGTCCATCACAACATTTATTGCAAGTACACAAGCTTGACCCTAACTAGGCAAAGACGACTTTGGTTATTGGACAGTATAAATACAAAAAGGATGCAGCCACAGAGCGCTATTAGCTTGGGAGTATTTAACATGGACGGATCCAATATAAAACCCTGGCGGGAGACTCCATGTCTTTAACTATGTCAATCCTGCAGCAGTATTGTAGTGAATGGAGCTACAGGATTGGGGAAGACACAGTGGACCTACAAATTGTTGCAAAATCTATTGGCTATTTCATCCTGATCCACCACACCATATCTTATTTTACTACAATATTTGGCAGGATTTATATAACGACATGGAGAGACGCTTTTGCGATTTTGCATTGCATCTGAGCTTACCAACTTCAGAGATTTTAGATAATTTCACAGTCGACACACAACATAATATCATATTTTTAGATGATCTTGTGCATCAAATTGTACAAAAACCCTACACGGAACTCCTGTTTACTCAAGGATGCCACCATCGTCAACTCAGCGTGATTTTCTTCGCTCAAAATTTATGTCAACAGGGTAAAAGTAGTCACATTATAGCTTTAAATACCTGGTATTATATGCTCATGGAAAACATGCGCGATATGTCTCAAATCTCCACGCTCAGAAAGCAGGTGTACCCCGATAAATCCAGCATGCTCGTCGACGTCTACAAGGACTGTATCAACGAGATGTACAGGTAGCTGGTACTTGATTTCGCACTGCAGTCCCTACATGAGTATAGACTGAGAACGCAAGTATTTCCCGAAGAAGACCCTGTGTAAAAACTTGAAATCCATATAAAAAAAATTATATATTTGTATTTGAGCCTACAAAGACCAAAAGTCCAAGAACACTGAATTAAGTGGCTAAATATGTACAAAAGGTCGATATTAATAAATGATTGCATAAAACGAAATGATACTGTCTACATCTTTCTATTCCCAGCCAGACACCGTATATATGATATAATTTATTCTTATTTCACATCAGGTACATCTAACGTCCTTTCACGTGATACACTAGACATTGAGTCTATATCAGTACGTTTTTTTTTTCAGTTATATCAGGATACATATTTCATGTCTAAACACCACAAATATATCTCACGCACTACATTTGGATATATATATATATATATATATATATATATATATATATATATATATATATATATATATATATATATATATATATATATATATATATATATATGTATATATATGTGTGTGTGTGTGTGTGTGTGTATGTGTGTGTGTGTGTATATATATACATATATAGTTACAATTTGTCCTTGCCCTGTAAGTCATAGGCATCGAATTGATCCATTATGTCATTTAAGTCCAAACCTTAAGATCCCTGTTTTTTCTTCAGACAAGTTTCAAACCTTCTCATCTTGGGAGGTTTTCCAGCAAAATCAAAATATTCGGCGGGTTTCTTCATGGGAAAGTAAAACGCTCCCAGTGTTTTCTCATGCTATCACAGGGGTCCGTATTTAAGATGTAAAGGTGAGGTCTATCCTGGTCGCGCAAAGGCACTCGATCTACTGGATACACTGTCCCATGACGCGGCGATTGGCGTTGCCGTATAAACTCCCTTAATTGCATGGTATTCCTTTACAGGGCAGTGAGACGACGAGACTTGTCAATCTCCACCATCACAGGAAACTTTGAATACACGACAGCGCTGATACCGGTAACGTCTCCGCACACTTCAATTTGAGAATCCTGTTGCCCTTTTTGGCTTCAGAATTCAGATGTAGCTCACGTGGCTGACTCAAGTCATAGATATTATAAAACAGTATCCCTGTAGAAATCGATCCTACATACGATGGTGTTGCAGTCAGGAGACTGCCTGGTGCCGATGCCTGTCACAAAGGCTACATATGTATCCACATAATTGTCACCTTCGCAGTTGGGTTGTAGGGACCTGAATGGGACCCTGCCTCAGTTGACGTAGAAAGCAGCAAAGTTACACTTGCAATTCTTGAAATAAAATGGACTTCTAGTGTAACTGCCATAAAAAGTTGAGGACGACGCCACTCCCACTAACACTAGGTCCGGGAAAACTCCTTGGAAGACATCTTGGACTGTTAAACCAAACTGACCCTGAGGAACAGCAAAGGTCTTGATGTCTGAACGATCGATGAAGTATTGAGCGGGAGATGATACCAAGGCCCTGGAATGACCCGTGATAATACTGGGAGGCAATTAGACCATGCACACTCTCAACACCACATCCACAATATCCACTTTATAGTTTGGGGGTGGGTTGTTACTGATCAATACCAATGGTTTCCGTTTGGGAATCAATGTAATATCTGCAGGTACGGCATCTATAATGAGATGGTCCTGTAGATCAGATGTCCACACAAATTGGACACCTTCCATGTCTACCACTCTGCTCCCTGAAAAATATACTCCAGGAGGCTAACCCAGTATTGGTCCCAATGGTGGGATCATCGGATCCCGGTAAATCCATATTGCAGTCGCGATAAAACATCTGCGCTCGTAACTTGGCCTCGGCACTGTAGTCGTGGTCAACAGGGTGTCTAAATAGGCCTTGTATGGAAAGTTTCGCCCACCGTGGAGGTAATCACTTGCTGCTGAAGACTGACGTCTACCTGACTGCATAGACTCCCCAATATGTTGTTGATGGGTTCCACTTCGGCTCCGGGATATTACTGATATTGAAAGGTACAGGAGGTAGGGATGTTTCAAAATATGACAGGTGACGTGTAGACGCGATCTCTTTAGATCTATATACATGGGATTGGATCAAAAGCAGAAGGTGACGGCTGCTCCATGGGTAAGTTGACCGGTGGGTGAGTATCTGATCCATTTAACCGTGTTGATACACAGTTCTCGCAGCATCATTTTAGATAACGCTAATTTCTGATCAACGGCTGAAATTCTGTTAAGATAAAGTGTCCATAGAATGGTATCTTTCTTAAACGTGTTTTTTTACCTGTCGGATTATCGGGCTAGGCTCCATCTTCAAATTTCTTTTCAAAATGCTTATTATAGTCTTAATCCCTGATTTTCTTTTCCGCCATTCATTTACGGAATTTTCATCCTTGAACTCTGCTTTACCTTCTTTGACCCTTTGAGCCACCAGAGTGATCAGGGTAATCAGGGGATTGTTTGGTTCCTTTGGCCTTTTGCCCATTCCAGATGGTGGTCCACGATGTAAAAATTAGTGAAAGAGGGAAGGTTTTTTATTCCGTTAGCCATGTCCTCGAAAAAATGGACTCATTCTGACCAATCCCTTTTCTGTTCCATGATTTGCGAGGTCGTTATGCAATGCGTTTCAAATGTAATGCTGCAGTAAACTCTCTGTTTGTAAACTGGATGGGTTGCAAGTTTTGATCGCGTGGATAAAAATGAATCCTATGGACTTGATCCTGTGTCACGTTGAAATAGTATAGGGTCAAAAAGATCAAGTCAATGTCCTTTTTAGCTTTAATGGGTATGCGTCTCAATACGATCTTACCTCTTATCACATACGTACAATTCACTTACGAGATCCGAAGATACCAGAAGCTGCTTCGGCATCTTCACAAATTTGTTGTTTAGGTAAATATCAGTCAAGCCACACCCAAGTTCCTTTCAAGTCGATAAGCCCCAGTAACTGTTTGGTAAATCCTGTGGACTATTATCCGGAAATACAATTTGGAATCTTCACTGGATACAAATAAATACAGGTGATCTATCGCTCGTCTGCTTAAAACCAAGTCATCAGTGTTCAGTTGAAGATGTGCTGGTTCTATTCAAAATGGCTGTAATTTTTTTTTTTTTTCAGTAATCCAGCTATCACATTTCTTGGGCCAGTGTAACCAATGCACCAGAACTTTACGTTGTCTGCTTTTGGTATGTTGCTTTCTCCACTTTGAAGGCTGTGCCCGGATCAACATTTACCGCTTGAAACTCTTGCTCATAAAAAGGACCTTCGATGGCTTCACCGTCCCAGTCTTGCAGCTTGTAGACGGGAATACCTGCTCTATCATACCCAGCTGTCACTTTGAACAATCCACTGGTCCATTTATGTTGATATTGTTGCTGGGAGGTCGTTTTGAGGCAGAATATGAAGACCATATCTCCGATATTAAACAGTCAGTTTCTTAGGTAGTTTCTCTTTACGTTGCAGCATATATTGCTCCAATCTTACTTACCCTTCATTAGCTTCATTTACGTTTGACGCGGATCGTCCCAGATTACGATAAGTCTATTTATGGCAGGCAATCACTATATCTTGAAGAACTTCTTGTTCTGTTTGGCCATTATATATCGGCAGATTTTGCTCTTTGTGTTCTTGAGAGCTCGCTGAGCACAATTAGCCTTACTGAGATTATTGGTCAGTAAGAGGCGGATAATATTTTGGCCTAATAATATTTTTACGTGATGGTTGCGAAATTTGACACCTCGATCCAAGCGTTAAATGTGTCTGGGCCTTCGCCCATCTGAAATATCCATGCGAATGCCTTGGCCAACTTTTTGCCTTTCTCAGAGTTAATTGGACGTACCCATACGTGGCGACTGAATATATCAATGGCGATTTATACAAATTCAACGCCTTTGTTATATTTGCTGAGACTTTGTACATCATCAAGGTCCCAATCCCATTGGGAATTTAATCGTTGCACTACGACCCTGTTTTGAGGTTTCTGTCACCGGGTACTTATGCTTAATGTGCAGGTGTCTTGACTTTTAAGCAAATAGTTAATATACTAGAGACTAATGTCATTTTTACTTTCAGATTTAGCCACCTCGTATATATTTTGTACACTGGAAAAATTGGCTGGTCGCTTGGGATTGTAATAAAGATCCTGAGGGTGAGCGTCCATAGCGTTGTTTCCAAGCGAGACCAGGGAGCCACTTATAGTTTTAAACAGAATTGTCCGCATGTACGATACAATCATGTTTCAGCAGAATGAATAATAAACCGACAATGACTGCCGAAATTCCTATACCGCTACAAAAGACGAAACGGTGATCAAAGGGAGGTGTCCAAGGGTGTTTAGAGGGTAGATCGAATTCCGTGTTTGGTATAGACTTGAGCAATGACGGGGTCCAATTTCTATGGAATCGTTTGCAGAGGGATTGTACCAAGGTTTGAAAAGTGGTCAGTCTGCTACAATTTACAGCCACTCGCTGCACCTGCATGTCGTCTGTAAAATCAGACGGTGTCATTACCATATCCAAACAGCTGTCCTTATAAAACAAATCCAAGTCAATTCCGACCAAAGGCAATGTTCCTTAGGATGTACTGCTGAATCACATAAATCTATAGTTCGTCTTTATCCAAAGGAGTCCAAAACGTATGTGCAAAGGTCCATAGGGTCCACAAAGCCATGTTTAGTTTTAACATGACACAGTGTAAAACGTTTTGTTTAAAATTATTGGCCTATTTCAGTAAATTGGCTTGAACAGGTGCATTATTCATGTGCATACCGGACTATACAATTCATAAAAAGCGACCAAAATGTGCAGCACATCAGAAAATTTTCAAGCACAAGTTCCTAATTTGTCGAAATTATCAATAAGATTCAGCATTTAAAAGTTACTAGTTGCAACCACCGTCTCAACAATGATCATCATCCATACAAGTCCAAAGGGTGACACTGATACTAACATCAATCCATCAGAAAGCCCCCTTGGTCTAAAACGACCATCAACAACAATCCAAATAAAGGATTATACCATTCGATGTTGTTTTTAGACATGTAGTGAAAAGCATAAATTTGTTTTAAAGGAGATAAACTAACAGTATTTCAAAACGAGAAGTGTTTGAATGTGCAAATATTGTGGTAAAAAGTCAATAAAATGTCAGAGTTTGGAAGTACACTGGTTCCAACGTTAAATAGCAGCCAGAAACAAGTGACATCAGGCCTAAAAACACAAAATCGTCGTCAAAATTTGCAAGAACAGTGGTCAAATTTGCATTACAGTAGCCACAAATCGTAAGCATAGCAGTCACATTTCAAGTATGGCTTCCAGAAGTATTTTTGAAAGGAAACTTAAATGTTCAAGAAATCATAGAATCCCAGAAGTCATCTAATAAGTCATTTATTGAGGTAACAATTTAGAATTCAAAGAATATAGTATGCCATTTTAAGTCATCTGCAAGTCAGCCAAGCATAATGTACATCTAACTCATGGCTCTACAAAGTTCCGAAGGTCAAAATGTAAAAGGGGCCTAATTATTGTAAAATTCTACTGCATTTATCAGAGAAACAGTTAGGTTTTATGAAAAGAAAGAGAGGAAGGAAGAGAGAGGGAGAGAGAGAGAGAGAGAGAGAGAGAGAGAGAGAGAGAGAGAGAGAGAGAGAGAGAGAGATTATGTTGAAATTCCTAAAGGTAACTTTAAGTATATCTGTTTTTATGTACAGTTTTCGTCTTTTCATTGATAACCAGACATAGGTCAATTGTCAGTCAGCTGATTTGGATGCTAATTATTAATACAAGAGAGAGACAGAAAGAGAGAGAGAGAGAAATAGACAGATAGAAAAAGAGAGAGTGTGAGAGAGAGAGAGAGAGAAAGCAAAATATGTAAAAAAAAATTACCCGTTTATTAAAAGTAACCATCAGCTTTACATCAAACACTTTGAGCCAGCCTGACATGACCTTAACAATAACAAACTATATTCATCAGACAATTATAAAATACAACTGCAATATGTGCAGAAAATGCCTGAATGTTTATATTGTTACCAAATTTTTAAAAAGTTTCATGAAAAGGGAAGCGGACAGATTTAGACCCATATGTATATTTTTTTAAGATCACCAATCCTACCAAGTATTGATTACGCCGACACTGCGTGGGGTACATGTACGGAGAAGGAGCTTGAAAGAGCAAGGAAACTGAAAAATGCTGCAGCCAGAATAGTCTCGAGTAATTATGTTCATGTTAACTTTAGGAATGAAGACATTGTTGGAAAAAAATGGCAGACAATAAAAGAGATGAGGCAGTTTCAAATGGCTATTCTAATGTTTAAATGCACGCATGCTCTAGTGCCTAACTATCTTTGTGACCCAATCCGCCTTCAAAATGAAATTAATCACCATTCAACACGATACGCAACGGAAATAATATCCATGTTCCCTTTCCTAAAAAAAAGTATATTAAAAAAATTGCTTGTGTATGAAGGTTCTTGCATTTTTAATAGCCTGCCGGACTTTTTAAAGGACTGTGAATATGTGCATGATTTTAAATGTCAGTATAAGGCTCACTTTCTTTTCAATGATGTTGTATCTAAGTACCTGTGTTTCTTAACTCCTTTTAGTTTTCTAGTCTTGTAGATGTGGTTTGTAATCTCGCCTTGTCATATTAACTCTTATAAGCTTGCAGTTAGTTTTACTAATGTTTCCTTATATATTGAATTTTTAGTAAAGTTATTTATCGCGATGTATGATGGGCCCCTTGGAAAGACAGAACCTTGCTCTGAAAGGGTCACCCGGGGTAAACATATTCCTAAATAAATAAAAACTCTGTATTAGAGTGGAAAATAAAGTCACCTTATCGCGAGAAATTCAAGTTAAACTGTTACCATTTGGGACAAATCTGAGCAAATGCCTTAAAATCTCTGCTGGAAATGTGGGCTGTTCCTCGAAATTACTGTCTACTCAGAAAGGCAACGTTTTCTCCCGGTAGCAAATCCAGGTTGGGTTCGCTGGCACAAGTATTGACCCATCCAAATATGGGAAGCAGCCATAAAGTCTTCGTTATGTCGATTATCGCAAAAAGAAAGAAAAATAGCTTACTTAAGCTAGTTCTAATTCCATCATGATGGAAAGGATTACAATGCTTACTTTGGCATTTCTTAATTCCCGTAATGACCACTTTCCTCGATGATAAACAAGTGAGGTGAACTGCCTGCCGGCAAAACAGGGGGCCGGAAAATAACTCTTGTTCATACACTCCCTGTATTTGTTGGGTTAGTAGAGGTAAATTACCATTTTTACTCACTGTATGCGCGGCGAACGCGGTGATCACATAAATTACTGTCAACGGCACGGGGTAGCCGGTTTCCTGGATTAATCTTGCATACCATCTCATCCGATTTTTAACGTCAATTACAGATACAGCGGGTCCATTGCACGATAGTTTTCCATACTCAGAGACGAAGCAGCAATCTCTTATTTTTTGTGTCCCCAAATTAAACAGTTTGATACTTTTCGATTTTTTTTAACATCTGTCGAAACGGAAGCCAAGTGGGTCAGGTTCACATGACAGTTTATAACAGGAGCACATAAAATGTTAGTCAGGTAAACCATGTTGTCCGTATGACGTCCCCGAAGCGAATGACAGATATATTGGGTATAGTTTCTATTCATTGGCACCGTGACGTCATAAAAGGACTGATACTCTCGATATGTTTTAAAATTTATACCTGTTTATGTACTTACGTGCTTACTTCCCCTGAAATTCTTCTCGCAGATGTTTTCATGTAGCATTTTAAAAAGAAATAAGGAAGTAAAGCATTTGTTCTCCCTCACTCATTTATTTCATAAAACATGGCATGGGAAAATACATGGGAACATGCTTCTATCTAAAACACATTATTTTTTTTAAATATCTTTACTCTTTCTCATAACAATTGTGGCGTATGATGTCCACGGGCTGTGAAATATTATCATAACCTATAGGGTTGAAACCCACATTTCAAAATGTTTCTAAGTCAACCTATAGTGTGATGTATGTACACAATCGAGCACCTTTTGGAGATCATTGCAGGAGAAAAATCCTACATGTTACAGAAGCTCAGTTAGGTGAAACCCGGGAAACTCACCGAAAAACCAGCAGTGACAGTATCATCGTGCCATACACTGTCACATCTGTACAAAACCGTTGAAAGGATGCAGGGTGCACATTCACTGGCACATGGCGGGAAAGTTCCGCAGGGCGGTTCATAATCATTGTCACCTGAACTACCGCTTCAAAAATGGAGTCCCTGTCTTCCTGACTCTGTGCCGGTTTGCATCTCAAAGGTTTGCCAGATGGCCTCGGCATGCTGGTAATCTTTCTCTTCTATGGCTTCTTCATTACGATCGTCGTATGAAGCCTCGTTCGGGAGGTAAGCAAATTTCGGCAAATTTGTCTTGTGGTCATATAATTGAAGGGATAGACTCCCTTTCGAAGCAGCAGCGGGATCAAGTGTGTGGGAAAGTGTCTTTTCAACGCATAAAAATGTTCCTCTCCGTCGGCAGCCAAATTTTTAGTCAGAGTGGCTAGCGACTCGGAGAGGAACTGCAAGTAGTCTAGAAACACGAGTGCAGCCAGTGAAAATGCGATGTATTTTTCCATGTTGTTGGTGATACATTGCGGTTTTTTATCTTTGTATTTGCCGAGTACTTGCATGATTAGATGTCAATCAAACTGTTGTAAGATATAGGATTTTCTCTCATAATGCCCTCTAAAAAGTGTTCGATGAGGTAGAGGCGGCGGTAGACGACAGCAGGCTTGCAATGGCCGGCATCTAATCCAAAGACCGTGTAGCTGTGGCCACAAGATTCGTGGTATTGTCACTTCTCCGTGGAGGATTTGCTGGGATCTTTCATACAGCCGCTGATGGTTTGTAGCATGGTTTCAAAGTCGGCATAGATCATGAAGGGCATTCTGAATTGTTTGTGCGCGCATTCACAATACAGTCTTTCGTCTTATTTTTTGGGGCACCGCATACATTGTGGATTGTACTGGCCACACAGGGATCTATGCGCCTCCTTTGAACTGCCTGCAGTGAAGCCACGTAAGCAGTACAGGCACTAGTATTTTTCTATGCCCATCTGTAAAACATTCTCTTTGGAGACGATCCAATTTCTGGATGAGACAGTAATGTCGACTTTCTCCTCGCGGGATCAGCAGGAGGTTGATGTGCTTGACGTCCCGCTGATGAGTGATATACAGGGAATACACGTCCCTTTTGTAGCCGAATACGTTTATCGCCACCTGGTCTACTTTCTCGAATTTTCTCAAATTGTTGGCGACGACGGTGATGGGCGTGCAATCGTACTTCAGGGTGCGCAGGTAAGGACGATTCCACCATGAATCGTTCTGCATGATTCCTGACCGGGTGTAACGCCGCCAGTATTGACCAGAGAAAATAGTCGTGGTGTTTGCCACGAGTTGGTATGTGGCCATTCTCTGATGCAAGCAAATAACGGAATCGATCACTAGATAACTCACTTCTTCCAATGTGTATTCCAGCACGCTTATCATAAGTTTTTTTAAAGCTTTTTTGACTTCTTGTTCTGTATCGGTGGCAGGCAGAGCTATCATACATTTTGTGGACCTATAGGACCGGGGAAAGGGATCCTTTTCCTGGTAGTCTGGATTGATTTTATATGTTCTGTACTGTATTTCCAAGCACAGGGACCATTTGTTGCCACATTTTGCACGTACTTGCTCTGCTATTCGCTGTACGATGCTAGTTCTAACATCTCCTGAAAGTTGCATGGGATCGTGAACGTTGGTTGCATTAGAAAAATATGTTATGGAACGAAAAGTACATGCAATGGCGCCTTGGCATGACTGAAAGGCGTTAAGACTGATCGCCGACCTCGGCCAATTGCACGACTCCCTTACCACGGAATCTATACCGTGTGTCTATCTTTATTGTCTCCATCCTTCTACGCGGTTTTATTTGGTGCATTGAGTGTTTCTCCATTGTCTCCTGCCATTTGCATGGTTTCATTCCGCGTAGTTGACGTCTTCTTATTGAGCGTAACCCTTGTAACACACGTTTTACGATGTCTCTGATTGTTATCTTTCTTCAACAAGATTTTCCAGCATGTTTCACAGGTATAATCTTGGCTTACTTCGTCAGGTCAGGCATGATATACAGACATTTGTTCTTTTGAAGCTTGTAAAGGTAAGACGAGTCGTTCCGATAGAAAAGTCGCTGGTTTGAGGAGACGGATTTGGAAGCTGTAGATTAGAATATACGTAGCTTGTTCTCAGAAACATGGCGTTAAATGTTGGTCTGTCAAAACGAGTGGCCATTACATATTATACAGTTATGAAGGGTGTATTGGGAATACCTTTTTATGTTGTTCGTACACGTGCATATTCCAATGTATTGTGTGTAAGCTACAGCTGGTTGTGAATGGGTCAGAGAAAGTGGGTCGCTGTGGTGTGTTATTTTGCGGACCCCCAAACCCAACTAAGAGACATCTTTTTGGACACTCGCGTGTTTTAAATGGGAATATCAGCAGAAAAAAATAACTTGTGTTGGGTGAAAATTTTCGTCGGGGCTGTGACTTATTTGGTCTCCGAGTCCGTCGATTTTCTGAGCTTCGACAGGTTGGATGACTCAGGGTCCCAAGTCGTATAGTACGTGTCCATGGGAACTGTTTTATGGCAAAAGCTTAGTGTATTTCCTCGGGGCATTGTCATGCTGAAAGTCCAGGCAGACCTATATTCATAAATCCACGCAAACACCAAGCAATAGACCAACATTGCCATTCATAAAAATGAAATTGTGGGGGTTAAGGGAAGTAGGCGGATTTATGTCGGGTTGTACGTGTATCTGTTCTTCATGCATAATCTACGAAGGGTCTTCCTTGTTTCGGTCATTCCATTTATGTTGTTGTATGAGTGTCATAACAATCTCCATATCATTCTGTGTTCTGAGAGAAGTGGAGGTGTGCTGATTGGAATGAGTACATGCTTTTCTTATTTGCAGACTTTAATGTAATCACAAATTTTCCAGATTTTCCAGAAATGTTTATAAATGTACATTTCCCATAATCTACAGAAAAAAATAACGTTTTAGTGTTCTTTCTTTGCTCTGGATCGTGACACATATTACCTTCAAAAGGCGCAAAATGGCCCCGAAAAAGCATTCTTCGACTACTTTGCATTAGTCAAAGTCATTTTAATCTCATACCACAATTTTCTAAAACTTATGACAGATTGCTCGTCTAAAGGATGATTTAAACATGTGCGTCCGTTGAACATTCACAACGTGCCACTAGAATGTAATTTCCCAAATCTGCAGTTTGGCCGAATTTAATGACCCTCTTAGCAACAGTTACAGTTAAAATTCCATGAATATGCGTGGAAGGCAAAATAAGCTGCTTGCAGTGAGTGCGTCCAGATATGCGATTCCATTCGGTTCTATTTGCAATGGTTGTCCATTAAAACATGGCGTTTTGGTTGTTCACATTTTTTTCTTCAAAATTTAATTGAAAAGGAACAAAGAAACTGTTTTTAATAATTATTTTTTAGCCCCATTCTGCCATAATCGGCTGGAAAGATGTCTGACAAACACAGAAATCTAACAAAATTTAAAGCAAAGTTGTTTCCCACGGCAGTGATCTTAGATTGCGTGTACTACTGGCGATCTTCCAACATAATTTTATATTGTAATATCTTTTGCACGTTTATGGTATTGCTCCTACTCTTACTGCAAACACGCACCAGAAGTAGAAGATTTTATGAATATTAAGACGCAAAATGCATCATTTCTGGCAAATTAACCCTACATGCCGAAAAGACTGAAGCAATGATTTTCAGCGCTTGTTGACCCCTTGGGGCATCTTATTTTTAAGGTATTTGGTGTGGAAATGACCTAACATACTCAGGTACTTCTACTGATTATATATGCACCATAGTGCCCTAAACTCCCGTGTTGCCATCGTTTTACTAACGCGATAGTGTATCAGTCTTCTGTTCTTGCCTCCCGAAGAAGTCACATATTCTTCCCAACCGTGCATCGCATGTAAAAAGGAAAAAAAAAAAAAAAAAAAAGGGGGGGGGGGATACATAGCCACCTTTGCTTCCATTACCATTATATAATAAACATACATCTGCTCCGAATTGTCGGCTGTCTACAATAATCTTACTAGATAAAACTGTGAAGTTTTCCCTTAATGCCATGGGCTATATCAATGTTGAAAAACACTGATTTTTGGTACGTTTTGGACCAGTTTTCATTCTTAAGTTTCAAAATTAGAGAAATTTGCATGTCTGAGTGTGAGTAACCGTTCTCCCCACCAACAGCGATTACGAATGGGAGAACATTAGCAGTTTACTGTCTGGCCATGTATGATTTTATTTACATTATGTTTAAAAGTGCATTCATCGCAAATTATGTCTTAGGTCTACCCTCAACGCCTACGGGGTGTGCTACGTTTGGGTTTGTTCTTAGTAGTTATTCTGTGTGACATGTGACGTACAAACATCCTTAATCACTTTAATTGTGTCTGTAATTATGCTAATGTGGTACTTTACTGATGCAGGCACACCACAATTTAATACTTGTAACAACGCTCAGAGCAAAGCATTCTACAAACTGTGCACTATACATTAAGCGTTACTTTACACTGTTTATTTATGTACAAATCGACTTCATATTTTTCGCGCTAAATGCGAGCAATTCGTTCTTTTCTAAGGTGCATTTTATTTAATGTTGTTTACGTATTTATAATTCTTTATACTCGCCATGGCCTGCGGTGGTCTACAGCGTTTGAACGCTTAATTTCAGACATCATGGCTGGTGTATTACACTCCGAATAACAGTAGTGGATTGAGTGTAAACGTGACACTAAGTTGACCTGAAAGGAAAACACTATGCATACTGAGCAATATTTAACAATTTTTATATTACAGACACAGTCTCTGTTTACATATTAAACGTCCCCGTGCCAAGCATGTGTCACGGCAACTTGAAGATTTTTAACACACCTGTACAAACATCTCTCTCTCTCTCTTTCTCTCTCTCTCTCTCTCTCTCTCTCTCTCTCTCTCTCTCTCTCTCTCTCTCTCTCTCTCTCTCTCTCTCTCTCTCTCAGGTGTTTCATTGTTTGAACTGAAAAGTGTGCTGGGGCAATGCTATATAAATATCGGGCATACTGTTAAACCAGAATGTGACATTATTAGAGAGTCCAGTTAACTAAAAACAAACTAATTGTGATGCCAAATTGATGCTGCTACTTCTGACAGGGATAACGTTATCCAACTGACTTTGGGTATAGCTTGCTTCTTTTTTCCTTTGGTTGAATTATAAAGAGTGCAGTCTGGGCATGAATATTCAAAGGAAATTTATGTTCCTTGAGTTACATTTTAAAGAGAGATATATATTTAAACATCTTAAATCATGTATTTTGTATAATAAAATGAAACAGAGCCAATATCGTTTGCAAAGATTTCCATTCAGCCACGTATTTTCTACAAATTCTCGTTGTGGCCTGTTTAAACTGTACTATTACCTTTATCACAGGTCATGTGTATATGTACGTTCACGTAGATGTATGTCTCTATGTATGTATGTATGTATGTTTGTATGTATGTATGTATGTATGTATGTATATATGTATGTATGAATGTTTGTATATACGTATGTCTATATTGATATAGGTGGGTAGGTGGGTAGGTATGGATGGATCTAAATTTTGCAAAATTAAACAATAAATAAATAAATAGATAAATAAATAAATAAATAAATAAATAAATAAATAAATAAATAAATAAATAAATAAATAAATAAATAAATAAATAAATAAATAAATAAATATGTACAAAAAATTATGTATGTCCAATGTCCCACACATGTTTGGTGAATCACATTAAATCTAAATACCGGAAACAACAAAGTCACGGAGAGAAGAGGACACGGTGCACAACACTTAATGTTAGAGTGTAGATTTTGCAAAATAGACCAATTTGAGAAAAATCAATATGCTTTATTCAAAATGTTACGAAGCTTTTCAATATGTTGAGGGTACGCATTCACTAGCTACCAACATGTTATTAGATGTGAACTGTATCACAAAATTATTTTTATTATGTTTTCAGTCCTAATAATTTGACTTATAACTGTTTCGGGAGCCTAGCAGCTCATATGGGTTATATAAATGAACCGGTATGTGTATAATATATGCAATAAATACAGGTTAAAAAACCGGACTCCTTTTTTCAATGAATATATCGTATTTTCAATTTGAAATATGGAATATACAAAATAGCTGTATTAACAAAATTTGAAGAAACAGGCCAGTGGATTGTCTTTGTCATGGGTAACTTACAATATGACTTTAATTCGAAAACATGCCCCAAATATCTTGGTATATTGCTTTCCTCATTTATCCTTCAAAAACAAATGGAGGTTCACACCGCCATATATCTTGAGCAAATTTAATAAAAACTCAATCAGCTGTGGTACAATTGTGCAGGCTGTTTGAATAATTAGGTCATCTTTGTTTGAATTAACCTTTCAAGTTAAAATCAGAAAACCATGGCTCACACTTCATACTAACGATGAGAGCACACATATCGTTTCCGTGTATTCGAAAATAATGCGAAATTTCCACGTTATTACCTTTCCTCGTAGACTAAAAACGCCATTAATGTGCAACAGGGATTAATTTAGCGCATTGCCCTAGTCTCCACTTGATTTCTTGCAAAACACAAAGATGTTTACTTTAACATATACTTCTTCAAGTATGTTCATGAAGTCACTACAATAAAGATCTAGGGAAGTCTTTTACACAATTATATTTAAGAAGTCAGGAACACTAAATGGGTTATCACTAGCTAACATAGACAAATGTAAACCAAAATTTCATGCTAGCTAAAATTACCTAATACCTCCTATTTTGCAAATTTATCAACAGACATGTTACCATGCCCTTGATTTGACAGCATCTTTACCCTGTACATGGTATTGTACATTTTAACACCACCAAACTGTGACGATAAGGTGACAGTGTAAACACTTGTACTTGTATGTGTATATCAACGTTTGAAAACATATTTTTCTCAGCATTTCTTGTTTATATGGATAAAAATGCATGAGGGCTGAGAACAAAGAAATATGTTGAATTATGCAAATAAAAAAAAAAGCGTACCAAGTATATCTGTCACATTAACTTTACTGGGAACAGAGCGGTTAAATGAAGCTGACCTAGTAATAATCCCTTAACATTGACAACACGTTTCCTATTCGTTTTATGCAGATACTCAGTTCCCAACGAATATTTCAACACAGCCGTGTCTTCGAATTGTGTGCCAACTGCGTCTGCTTTTCCTTCGTGTGGTGAATATGAAAGTAAAAGCAAAAACATATCGCTTTTAGATAAATTTGCAGCTCTCTCTCTGCATAATGTCTATTTGGTAACATAATATCAGGGTCTATTGAACGCATCATGTCAGTGATGGCATGCAAAATGTGTTTAATGGCTGGTCAAAACTGTCCTACTGATGCCCTATTCAAAGTATACGTGAATTGGTACTGTTTTTCTTTAGCATTCATTGTCATATGAAAGACGGTATTACCCGTAATGCTGGATTTGTTTCTTCGTCTGAGCTATGGCCATGTACGTTTTGAAAGTATTTGTCTGACAACTCTGGTTTGCACAACAACAATACATACATCCAACCGTGATAAATGTGGAAAAAAAGTTAATGACCTGTCCATCTGATGTTTTGTTTTGATTGTGCTGTTTCGATGTTTAAAAATACATGTATCATGTCATGAAGTTGGCTTTGCCCATATTTAGTGACAGCTTGGACCCATTATACCTTGCCCATATTTAGTGACAGCTTGGACCCATTATACCTTGATATATGATTTTTTTATTTTATGTTAATAAGCCACCTTTTCAAATAAATTGAAACGTGAACTTATTGATTAAGTACGATACCCTGGTCGAGAGTAACCTTTATTCAATCATTTTTTTTTCTAAACGTGTTCGTAGTAAGCTGGAATGACAATTCTGGCTCGCCATTTAAAGCTGAAAATGACACAATTCTCAACTATTGTTCTTTAACAGCGAGGAAACAAGAAGTCCCAGTTACCCCTGCCAAACAGAGCTTGCGCAATATTGTTACGTTCAGCAGTTTGTCGGATTTAAAGTGATAGTTAGAAAACACGTGAATGTTTTTAAACAGTTCTTGATACTCCAAAAAAGCAGAAATATGAATTCTTTTTGTTTTTTAACATTGGTTACACTAAAGTTACTTAAAAAAAAGAACTGGCCCACCATTTCGATGTTTTAATTCCAAACATTTTGGCTTAGATGGGAACAGTAAAAATGTAGATATCCCGCATTTGTGACTTTATCATAACGAGCAGTTAGGCCATATTTTTTTTATTTTTCCCGATGTCGTCTTACAATATGTCAGTTATTATTTATTTTAAAACTATATCAAGTACTGGGCAGGGCGGCCTTTCTATAAACATACTGAACTGCACTTACTTTTTTATATTATACCCTTTTTCATTGATAGTTATCCAGTCCCGCAATACTTGGCTATAGAGAAAAAAATAATTTGATCGACATAGACCAATATATCTACTTCCTGCCGTCTGTCTATCATATCATGGAATATGTCGTCCATAAACAAACAACTCAATGTTTTAATATTTCTTCTCATACGTTTTCTTACAGTGGTCCACATGGTTTTAAAAGATACATTTTCCTGAAACAGCGCGTTTGGAATTAATAGACAGCATCTTCAAAATACTTGAGTCTGGCATTTTAACACTGTGCAAACCAGAAATACTACCAACGTTCAATGCAATTGCATTTCTTACTCAAAAGTAATGGAACCTTGCATCACAGTTTAAATTCATAGTCACTCATATGATGGTTTGCCTAACATGTATAGATATTTTTTACAACCAATATTCTGAACATGTACAATCTAATAATGCTTTGTATGTAAATACTGATTAATATTATGTCAGTTCTCTAAATCATAAAAGCTTTTATGCATTTTTATGCCTAAATATTTGCAGATATCCTTTAAATTATCAAGGTGAGGTGAATTTTCTTTTGAAAAATACACTTCCAGTGGCCCCAATGATCACAAATGCTGAAACTGACAATCACTGTTTATCCTTTCTGCGTAATACACAGCGATTTCATCCCCATATCTGCTATAGGTGACTATATGTAACGTCAGATGAATTGCTCTGTAAAGTCATTGGTTTGAAGATAGTGTTGCGATGACGTAAAACAGGTAATCTGGAATGAAAGTGAATGAATATCATTAGACAAGGTAAGACAACTGAGACATTTTTTTTCAAGCTATTATTTCAAAATTAAAGTTAAATTTAACAAATTAACTATATGCAACGTGGTTTTGTATATGTATTATAACAATTGAAATCAGATGTGTCACAGCGGGTGCAAGTATGGTTATGGTTCCTTTTGCCTAAACTTTATGGTCAACAAAAAGGAGCGAACCGAAGAATTTGAATTATCTTGTTTTATTACATACAGATTTGGCAATTCACTCCCCTTTATCTGTATGTATGCTGTTTACTTTAATAATCATATCTTGTAGGACAGATAATCCTTTGAGGGCCTTGTGTTTTACTTGTTTGCTTCATCCGCTGTCCTTTGGGGACTTGCATTTGGGGGTTAAAATTGTTTAGTTCACCTACATGCAGTCACTGCCATGAAAAGGGTCACAGTAAATCTGAGTGTTTCTTTACTCCAGAGAAGGACCTATAATACTGGGAAACCAGTTGGTTTCAGCCAGCATTAAGGGGCACCCACCTCTAAACATGTCTGATAAACATTCTGATAATCTCCATGCTAAATCTGAAAGCCCACTTATTGGGGTAGCTGAGTCCATTTTGGATGGCTATGGAAGTTTCAAATCAGCAGGGCTGGTGTAACAGAAAGAAAATGTTATTCACCAGAAGCCAGTTTTGATCTTAAGGGGCACTGGGGCTGGCCAGTCTTTACTGGTGGAAGATATACTTCCTTTGTCAGAAACGTACCGAAAAGGCAGTGTATTACTTCTGGGTGTTAAGGAAAATTCCATAACAGTGACGCTTCATAAAGTTTACCCAAAGTCTGATTTTGAAATTGGACCAGTGATTTTAGGCATTTTACCCAGTCTTCCGATAGAAGGTGTGACCTTCCCTCTAGGCAATTATATAGCAGGAGATAATGTGTAAGGTAAATAGCCACAACATGTAACAGATGAACCAGTCATGAGAAAGGATACAGAGCACTTAGAGCAGAAATTTCCAGGCATTTTCCCCTCAGTGTAGTGGCAAGATAATGCCTCTTGAAGCTTCTAAACAAGAAACCATTGACAAGGACGATGAATGTCTAGGACTAGCAGATACATTCTTTACTGGTAACCTGGAGGACCAAGTAAGTCAAGAAGGTAGCTTCAATCCAGAGGTAAGCCATGACGATAACCTCTCTAACCAGGTCAACTAAAATGATGATTTGAGTCAAATGCCTCATTTCAATCGATACAGGCTGATGAGGGAGCAAAACACTGACCCTCAGTTAAGAAATTTAGGAAGTACAGTTTAAACTGAAGAAGAGGCACAAAAAGACCCGATCTGTTATTATATTAAGTCATGAGTGTTGATTTGAAATGTTACATTTCTGTGGATATGAATATCTGTGTGCAATGTTGTTTGAATTTCTCATAAAATGTACATCATATGACTGCAATAGAAAACAGTCATTCATACAAGTAACTTCACGAAAAAACTTTGAATCATCTGCATAAATATTAATCTGGCTGTGTTGTAGAACAGTCCAGAAGTCATTTACAAATATTGCAAACATCAAAGGACCAAGATACGATCCTTGTGGCACTCCCGAAGGAACATGAAAATGACGGGATGGTAAACCATTGACTGTAACACATTGCTTCCCTTGTTGGAGATAAGAATGAAAAAGCTTTAGTAGGGTTCCGTGAAGAACAGAAGCTTCGAGTTTGTGAAGCAAAAGTTGATGGTTTACTGTATATAAAGCTTTAGTACAGTCAATATATATACAGTCAGCTTGCTTCTTTGAATCTATGGATTTCGACAAAACATCAACAAATGACACTAAATTACTAGCCGTTGATCGCCCTCTAACAAATCCGTGCTGAAGTTCGCTGATATAACCTTCCACAACAAGGTATATATGGTCGTGTATGATACGTTCAAGCACCTTGGAGAATAAAGGTAGAAGCGAAACTGGGCAGTAATTGCTGACGGCATGTTTATCGCCAGCCTTGAAAATTGGTATCACATGGCTTGTTTGACCCTGTCGGGAAAAAAACCCTTTGCTGATGCATTTTTTTTTAATGATACCCGATATGTTGTCAGCACCACACGTTTTTGGCTGATCCGTCTCTCATGCAAGAACCATTTCCATTATCTTAAGTTTTTATCGCATCCAAAAATAATTACAATAATACAACATATCAAGAGACACAGTCTGTCTACGTACATCTATATTCGTATCGAAACGCCTATTCACAGTAAAACATGGTTCACACTTACTCTGTTAAAGTCTATGTATACATTCTTAAAATGTTACATTTCTGTGGATGTGAATATCTGTGTGCAATGTTGTTTGAATTTCTCATAAAATGTACATCATATGAGTAGAACTTATTACAATGCAAACTTATCAAAAGTTCATAATATTTGCAATGCATTTGAAATCAATATTTGGTTTCTGCTGATCATAAATGACAATAAATATAATTTTAAGGTGATCATTATGTGGACCAGGATTTTTATGTAACGATCACAGACCGAAGCCTAAAACTTAATCTGCTTGTATAGATCACACCATCAAACACAACCATAAACACCCTCCATCTGCATATATATGTATATATATATATATATATATATATATAGATAGATAGATAGATAGATAGATAGATAGATAGATAGATAGATAGATAGATAGATAGATAGATAGATAGATAGATAGATAGATAGATAAATAGATAGATAGATAGATAGATAGATAGATAGATAGATAGATAGATAGATAGATAGATAGATGGATGGATGGATAGATAGATGCATAGATAGATAGATAGATAGATAGATAGATAGATAGATAGATAGATAGATAGATAGATAGATAGATAGATAGATAGATAGATAGATAGATAGATAGATAGATAGATAGATAGATAGAGATATATAGAATAAGGACACTATGAACGGCATTTATAGTTCATCTGCGCATTTTCATAATAATAGGCAATGTTTCATGGTACTAGTTTTCTTTTTCCACTCAGCATACATAAAATCACCGTGTGGTGTGCACGCTGATAAAGTGAGTACGCCGAGCTCATCCCGTGCACTTCCAATGGCTTTTCCTCCTATCCATAGTGGTTTCCGCCATATTCGCAATGCCTGATAGTGGCCTACCAACAACACGTGTTGCTTTTCAAACAGCATTCATGAAAGCTGGAGTAACTACCAACTCCACTTTTAAAAAATCTTTCAGGTGCCCATCCCACGTTGACAAGGTGAGTAGTCAGGTGAAGGTCATTCACTGATGCAACCTGGCAACTATTTACCTGTGCATCATATTTAATTCATTACGATATTACAGAATTTACTCTCAAAGCAACAGGAACTGTCCTTCTTAATCATCAAATGCTGCAAATGTAAATGCATCATTTGTGAAGTAGAAAAAAAAGCTATTGTGTCAGTCTGTACATGGCATTTTGTAGAGTACACAGATCCTCGACGTATGAGCAGGTAAAAGTCAAACGTTTGACGTTGTAGGATGTAACAGGGGGAAATTATAAACATAGTGTGGAAGAAAAAGCGAGTGATTATGCTGGCTTCACATTGGCTATATTTTGGAGAGTGTGTGCAAAGTATGGCTAATTTACTATCACTCTTCAATCACCCGTTCGAGACACCTTCAGGGTCATGAAAAGAGCATTTGCTTTTAAAGGTGTTTGCATATGGGTGCTTTAGTGTTGGTTTAAGAAGGTGTGTATTCACCTTGGCATACTTTTAACTAGTTTGGCAATCTCTGCTTGGAAACTGTTGCTCCACCGTTCCCTTAAGCGTGGATCAAGACGATCAAGCATGGCTGGAGGTCATTGTACTCCTCTCTGAAGCACAGACAAAGCATATTCCATGAGCATTTTTCTGCGATATGTCTGAAGATCATACA
This sequence comes from Hermodice carunculata, assembly GCA_964020975.1. Taxonomy (NCBI): domain Eukaryota; kingdom Metazoa; phylum Annelida; class Polychaeta; order Eunicida; family Amphinomidae; genus Hermodice; species Hermodice carunculata. Next base: position 16,254,500 of record OZ026623.1, on the reverse strand, counting down.
TGCAAAGGCAGCATGGGAATTTTGTTATTCCGGTACTGTTAGCCGACTCTGGTAGTGTGAGGTCTAGTGTTATCGCCCTGGAAGATAAAATATGGATGTGGCTGTATCCACTGTACCCTTGTAGGAAGAACCTTATCCACACGACGTTGGCCGATGAGGGTACTGTTTACCGTGATCGCTTTAGTTCTTCCTGCTGTAGTGGTCGATGCCCACATCATTATGCTGCCACCTCCATAACCGTCATGCTTTCTAAGGCATTCTTCAGCCAATTGGATCGATGAAAATCGAGGGAGGAGTGGGATACATCAGACCAACTGATATATCTCCACTGCTTCAGGGTCCAGTTAGAGTGCTTCCGATCAGTTTATGTAAGCAGCCTTGTGCTGATGGCCAAGAGGTATCACCTTGCATGTTACAGTACACCACAACCAAATTCATGTATCATTACCATGCGATTTTGATTCTGGACAGTTGACCGCTGCTGACATTAAAATCTGGGATCAGGAGGGTGCAACTATATTAGACCATAATACAGAGACTCCCCTGAGCAAAGCTAAACCTGCGTCTGCAACGGGAAAACTAAAGATATCTAGAGCACTCGTTACCCATACACAAAGTGCTTCCAATGAAACTCTCCTCTTTGGAATGAGCTCTGAATTCCACTAATCAGCATGCAATGCAGAAATTCCTGCACATTGCAAAGCAAATTGCAACCTATATTAAAATGCACAAGTTGAAGTGGCACATATCAAAGATACTACCTCTCTCTCTCATCTCTCTCAGTCTCTCTCTCTCTCTCTCTGTCTCTCTCTCTCTCTCTCTCTCTCTCTCTCTCTCTCTCTCTCTCTCTCTCTCTCTCTCTCTGCCAGTTAGATATACATTACACAAAACTAAATTTCCATCGATGAAAATCACAACCAAAGCCTTCTTGCGAGGAAACTGCCTCAGTGTGGACATATACAAATGCACATGTGAAGATTCTTTCTTCGTTGTCAATTCTGCCTTATCCTGCCACAGAGCATGCGTCTATGTATTCTGTCATGAGAAATGTTGCAGTCATTGGGTCACAGTTGACTCAGAAATTTCAATTATTTGTGATGACGGCCTGTGCTGCATTACCAAGGAAATTAAAATGATGCAATTAAAGGCACGTAACACCATAGCTCTGGTTTGAGTTCCTTGCACCTAGTGAAAATTGCTTAAACGTGCATTGTAAAATACCCTGGTGGAAGTGGTGCTGATATCTTTGATGAGAGGCTGGTGTATTTAGCCGAGCCATCATCTAAAACACAATTGGCAATGCAGGTCACTTTTGTCATGTTCTGGATTGCCTACAGTTGCTTGCTAAAGCATTCCAGCAGTGTCTGCTATATAAACCCTTTGCTGATAATGGTGAGCATATCTTCAGGCAACAACTTGCAATCCAAGAGAACTCTTATCAACTGTTCTAATCACGACAGGCAAAAAAAGTTGATGGGGGATCTCAATAGCTTTTTTGAGATTTGGTCAGCTGGTAAACAGAACCTTTAATCTGGATTCGGTCCTAAGAACAATAGATGTGTGCATGACCTTCTAAAAGATGATTGTTACAGGATATGGGAGCTCCGTCGTGATGCTGTTGCTGTGCAATACTCTCTCTTTTTTATTATGCTTCCACTTAGCTGCTTGCCGCGGTGTTCCATCTTCCTTGAAAATATGACAAATTCACCTTGGACTGCATCATTAGTCTATACAGCCTTTGCAAACAACATCTCATTTAAATGTAGTGATGATGCTCCAGTCAGACGTGCTTTGTTACGAAATGACGGCAGCAAAGAATCTGCATCGTGAAAGCGCTCAGATGTTTGATGCCAAACGGATAGTGCAATCATCATATTATACAAAATGTTAACAACTGTAAAATGTCTCAAACGACACAATGACTATATTTATCAAGGAGAAGGGATCCTGTCTATGAGTCGTGGCGTCTTAATCACAGAGCATATATTGTGGAGGCAATTTAAAGGAAGGCACTCCTTATGTTGTATTATACATCATTGGAAAGGATTTTTCATCAGGATTTCATATCTGATGTTTATTTTATTAATTTTTACAAATTTCGGATGTTTATTGCCAAATATTAAAACCCCCACATTACCAGCAGTTCACCATTACGCGAAGCCAGTCGAGATGTCGGACCAATTAGAAGCGACTATACAACTGGCCAATCATAGCCATCGGTTGATAACGAAGCCAAGTGCACCATGATCATTGTTCAACACAAAGCCACTTCAAATTATGAAAATTGTTTCCGAGGTCGTTATCGACGTAAAGAATATGCATATGTTATGTGTTTCAATCAAATCAATTATTATTTATCAATGTATTTACTCCGTTCATGATAATCGGTCGTAAATCGTGACCGTGTAACGTGAGCGATAATATGAGCTCCGGGAGTTATCAAACGATCGGGACTCGTCACGCAGCTTGAAGTGCGCTGAACACAACTTCGTGCTTTTGTATGCTGCCAATACTTCTTCTGGGATTTTCATAATAGCATTCCATTTATCTGCTAATGATGTGTCTTTTGGCCAAGAATGAAAATATCTTTCTGGATATTCGGTGGCTGTGCCACCGCACGAAACACACCTTGGGCTTGGCATTTTCGTCTGTTCGCAGTCAATGAAAAACTTGGAACTCTCTATCGCACGGAGGTGTAGAAGGCTGCAGAATACCGCTGTTTCCAAATTTGGCTATAAATATGTCCAAGATCGCGCGAGGAAAGACGTGATATATCGTGACTCGTAAACGTTGCTTTTTTCTCGCTAAAACGAGTTATTAAAAACAGTTTTAAACAACTGCTGCATATACATTGACATATATTATTAGTTTTCGTTACATTTCCGACCACTTCAATTTGAAACTAGGAGTTTATTCTCATCAAGTAAAAAAAACTAGGTGCAGAAGTAGGACTCCCGTGATCCGCGAAATCGCCTTTGATCTTCCATAGGTTTGCCGCTTCCGGTAATTTGACAGGTAAAGCTGATTTCAGCAACATTAAAATGCAGATTTTAGAAATATGGAATAAAATATAACTAAACCATTTTACATGTGGTAAGTGCCTGACATGAAGTTCCCAAAACACTTAAAAGACAATGTAATGAGTGCCCTCCTTTAATGCCCAAAGACATAAGAAATGACGCATTGTCTGTCTTCACCAGAGAACAGGAAAAGCTTTTGATATTTTGACTTGAAGGGCTCACCCAGAGAAGTGCAATGCTCAATGAAACCATTAAACAGATAATGCTCAGAACAATGAGTATGTTGGGTGAAAGGGTATCAAAATAACCCCAAATAAAACTTTGAAATAGGTGAATATTGTGCACAAACAATAGACATTGCATGTGATCATGGCCTCACCACCACGACATATTGGAATATGATGTTGCAACATCCTCTCTCTTGTACATTCATGGGGGTATGATAAATGTACAGATATTAGCCAACCCTTTGGTCAAGGACAGCTAAAACACCAAAACTAAATCCCACTTTAATCAATCCTAGCTCAAAGTGTATTTGGGTAAGGATAGCATACCATATGTGTGCGTAATCGTCATACTTCAGAGAATTTAAGTGTCTTTTGTACGGGTGTCTGTGATGTTAATTGTTGAATAAAAAATTGAAAGTTGACTGCAAAGCAACTTCCCTATAAATGTCAATATAAGTGACTTGTGATTTGATTATTATAATTGCACCTATAGTCCATTTGTCATTTCCTGCTCCTAGAACTGTTCTATCCTTTGAAGTTTTTTTTTATTGATGCATATGCAGATGGGGTCTCACAACAAATTTAGCTTTGTCGCCCAAACAGCAATGTTGGGCAACTCTGGTAATTTGCATAAAAACAAGATGGTCGCCTGTCACCATTTTAACAATTTCTCCTTTGAAAGACTTGTCCTTGAATGGTGTGTGATACCTCCTATAGGGAGGTTTCGGGGTGTAGAATCTATTTCTGGTGTTATATTTTAAATTCAAGGTCAAGGTCATCATCAAATTAAACATCTCCATAGACAATTAATGGATTAATGATATATTATACCTCTTGTAAAGAGTTTTTGGTGAAAAAAAAAAACTCTATAAATTTGTTCATGTGAAAAACACCAATATGATACTTCAAACACATGATCACATCTGTTACACATGTTAGATATCACAAGTGTATAGTGCAAAGATAGGGAAGAACATTCGTTTGAATGTCTTTGCAAATGTCTCTGAAACCAATATCTTGCCATAGCCATTCATGATTCATGCTAAGTAAAATTTTGAAGTAAGTAAATCACATAAGAAAGTCAATGAAACATTGTCAAAATGTTGATATCAATAATCATTAAGAGAATATAGTTCCATACATTCCTACATGTCCCAAGTGCAAGGTTCATGTTATTTAGATGCTGCATAACAATCTTCAAATTATAGCTACTTCCTAACAATCTTTGTATTATAGCTACTGCCCCTCATCATTCAAGTAATCATGATCAGCAAAACCAACCTCAACCACATATGGACTTCACTCACCTCATCTACATTTTTTTTTTTTTTTTTTTTTTTTTTTGAGATTTTTATTTCCATAAATGGTTACATGCATGAATACATAAGCACAGACAAAAATTCCATCATTTGATATGTAATCAAAATATGTTTCGAGACCTTTTACATATAAAGGTTTCAGAACATCCTATTATTCTTCACAGAAAACTTGTTTTGTGAATATCTGATAATTGAAGTTGCACCATAACTACTTACCATAGATATTTCTATACAATTCTCATAGTAATAAATATTTAATACATAAAGATGGCAGAGAAAAGAGCAGGAACTTGGGGAAGGCATGAGAGGAGTAATCACCCGGCCCACCCCTCACTACCTCTGACTCTCCGCAACGGCACGAAGCACAGGCCACCCGACTCCCACTGCCACCAGGAGCGGGTGGCTGTTGCGGGGAGTGCCAGGCCTTTTATACCTCTCCTACACAGAGAGCCTTGAGTCCCCACAAAACCTACCCCTTCTCCAGTCTTAAATTATACTCTTATGCAATTTCACTTTTAATTTAAAATAACTGTGATAATTCATACACCAAAGTTTACATAGAAAAGTATGTCAGGTTATGTCAATGTTAAAGTTCATCCATATTTTGTTATGTAAATTGATTTTTCCTTTCTTTACAGCAATGCTTTCTCTGGTTTCCTTAATTTGACCTATATATAAATTGAAACATTTAATATTTGGATTGACTTTTTTGTATTTACAATTGTAAATGTATTTTTTCCCAAGTAAGAATACGAAGTTTAACATAGGTGATAATTCATACGAACCGAAGAACACTTCAGTAACTGAATAGTGATTAATTTGCACACTGCATGTATCTAGAAAGCACCTTCTGAACAATTGATTCCAAAAATCATGTGTTACTTGACAATGCCAAAATAAATGTTCTATTGTTTCAGTTTCAATTTCACAAAAGCAACATTTATCTGTATTTGATATTCTGCATTTAAACAATCTATCATTGGTGTATATACATCTGTGTAAAAATTTGAATTGAAATTCCCGTAACACTGTTGAAATAGTTACCTTATAAATAATTTCAAAATATTCGAGCCATTCATTTTCTTCCAAATTTATGTTCAGTTTTTGTTGCCACTTGTTTATTATTGATCTTTGTGTTTTAGTTACTGAATCAATCAGTGAGGAATATACTAATTTAGGAACCTTCTTTTCTTGAAGGATTTTTGTGAATCTATTCTTATAAGTTTGGTCATTCAAGGTTTCCAACTGACGTTCTGAAAATGCTTTCAATATATCCTTTTTCCATTTATTTGGAATTGCATTAATGACCCCATAATATTTAAGAAAATGTTCTTGCAAGTCATACTTTTCATTAAATTCATCCAAAGTATATGTTCTTCCTTGTGGGCCGATCAGATCTTTAAGGAATCTAATGCCTTTTTCGTACCAACTTTTATAATAAATAACTGTACCTTCTATATTAATATGCGAGTTAAACCAAATAGTTTGATTTAACATCTCTCTAACTGTACATGGAGTATGAAAATTGAATTTGCACCAACTTTCAAACACTTGTTTCCAAAATAAATTTGTAACCTTACTAAAAATACTTTCTGCATCACTTATATGTATGTTACAATTCCAAATAAAATCATCAGGACAAGGTAGGCATGGCTTTATAAATTCCTTCCATGAAGCTGGGGAGTCAGAGACTAATCTTTTTATCCATGCACACTTCATTGAGACGAATTGTGTCTCTATATGTGGAAAACCTAACCCACCTCTTGATGTTGGTGACATAACAAACTTTCGTTTTATTTTATCTTGTTTACCATCCCATAAATATTTAAAAAGAATAGTTTCCAAATCTTTTTTCATGTTTTCACTTGGATTTGGTATAACTGAAATTAAGTACATAAGCTGTGACATAGCCAGAGATTTAACAATTAAAGTTTTTCCATACAGAGATATATTTCTTTTGTCCCAAGAGTTAAGGATATTTTTAATTTTTTTAATTTTCGGTATGTAATTCAATTCTTCCATCTTTTCGATTTTAGTAGACATTTTTACACCCAGTATTACTACTGGATCATTTGTCCATTTTATATTTGTAAATCTTGCTACTTTAAAGTCTGTATCTTTTAATGATCCTAATCTTAGAATTTCTGTCTTGTCAATATTTATCTTCAAGCCTGATATAGTTTCAAATCTTTAAAAGTTTTCATTAAAACTAATAGACAGTTTTCTGAACCTTCAATTGTAAGAGATGTGTCGTCTGCATATTGAGATATTTTAAACTCACGTTGCCCTATGTTTATTCCTACAATATCTGGATTTTTCCTAATATTAATTGCTAAGATCTCAGCACATAAGATAAACAAATATGGGGAAATTGGGCAGCCTTGACGGACACCGCATGTTAAATTAAAGGCTTCTGATGTCCAGCCATTATTGATCACACAGCTCTGAATATTGTTGTAAAACATTTGTATCCACCTAACAAGGGAAGGTCCAAAATTGAAATAGTTGAGGCATCTTAAAATAAATTTCCACTCTAATTTATCAAACGCTTTTTCAAAATCTACAAGTACTAAAAGTGTAGGATTTCTGTTCTCATTTGTATAAGTTATGAGACTTAGAATTCTGTTAATGTTTTCACCTATGTACCGGTCCTCAAGATATGCAGTTTGGTCTTCATGTATTAATGTTGGTAAGACTTTTTTAATTCTAAATGCAATACATTTTGTGGCTAACTTATAGTCTTGATTCAGCAACGAAATTGGTCTCCAGTTTTTTAACTCTAATATATTTTTGTCTTTTTTTGGAAGTAGGGAAATGATATCATGTCGTTGGGTTCTAGATAACATGCCGGTTTGGTAAGCTAAATTTTATGCCTTTACTAATTTTGTTTTGATATCAGACCAGAAAAATTTATAAAATTCAGCCGGAAATCCATCCGACCCAGGTGATTTTCCATTTTGACAACTCTTTAATGTATCAAGTAACTCTTGCTCTGTTATCTGACCTTCACACAGATCTTTTTCTCCTTCTGTTAGTTTTGGAATATTTTCATCATGTGCAAAAAAACTTCTGTATGTTGCATCATCTTCCATTTCCTCATAAGTTTTGTTACTTGTATATAGATTTTGGTAAAAATGTTTTTCCTCTTTAAGTATTTCTGAAGCGTCGGTTATAATTTTGTTCCTTATTTGAAGTTTATTGATTATTTTGTTATTATAGTTTCTCTTCTCCAAATTAAAGAAATATTTCGTTGGCTTTTCACCTTCTTCATACCACCTATTTTTTGATCTGATCATTGCTCCTTGTACCACGTACTTCATTTCAGCTTCTAAAAGTGTTTTTACTTCTTCTATTTGTTCTTCTGCTTCTTGTGAGCCATTTTCTTCGAATTCATCCTCCAGGTATTTTAGTTTAACTTCCAAATCTTCAATTCTCCTTTTCCTTTCCTTTTTTTCCGACTTGAATACTGAATTGTTTTTGCTCTTATCTCCATTTTCAACATTTCCCATAACATTATGTCATCTTCACTATTATAAAAATTATTTACCTCTGTTATACATTCTTTAATACTATTTACATATTCAGTATCTTTTAACAGGGAACAGTTGAACTTCCAAAATCCTGGACCTCGTTTACTTTCATTTAACTGTAAAGATAATTTAATTGCTGAGTGATCAGATTTATAACCAGGGAGGATATCAGTTTCTGAAACTAATCCGCATAGGCCAAATGAGATGAGAAAAAAGTCTAATCGACAGTGTATGGGGGTGGGGTTTTTCCTTCTCCAAGTGTATCTTTCTGTTGTTGGATTCTGTTGTCTCCAAATATCAATTAAATCTGATTCTTCCATCCAAATTTTCACTAAATCTTGCACTTTAACATGAGTTGTAGGGTTGCCCCCTTTTTTATCTTTTGCAATGTCTAAAACGAAATTTTGGTCTCCACCTATAATCCTATGATCATTTGGCAGGTTTTCAATTTTTCCAATTAAAGTTTCATAAAACTCCGGACTGTCCGTATTACAACCATATACATTTGCTAGTGTAACCCGTTTTTTGTTTAAGGTTATATCTAATATAATAAATCTACCATCTTCATCTTTAATGACCTCATGTATTTCATGCTCAAAGTCATTTTTAAATAAAATTCCTACACCTCGTGCCTCATTTGTGCCATGGCTAAAAATGACCTTATATCCCCATTCTGCATACCATAACTTTTCAATATCATTTGTGCTGTGTGTCTCTTGTAGAAAAAAAATTGAACAGTTTTTTCGCCGCAACCACATGAAAATTTCTTTCCTTTTCTGAGAGTCTCTAAGACCTCTTACATTAAAAGATAAAATTCCTAAATTATCCATTTGCGTCTGGAAAAAATATACCTCTATACTCTTTTGCATGTACCAATATGGATTTTTCTACAATTGAAATTACAAACAGAAAACAGGATACAAGACAAAGAAACAAAAAATTGGCCATTCCTTGGCTTTCTTGAGGGCATGCATGCCAAGAAGCTGTATACACTGTGGCTCTAGATCTACATCCTTCTCAAAATTTTCCTCCTGCTCACCATCTTCCTCAACATTCTCCATCTCAACATCATCCCCATCTCCAGCTTGAGCTACTCCTCTTTTGGTGTAAGGATTGCAACAACTCTCTTCACCACAGCAATTACAGAATGATGTGCATGCAAGATGGCAGCCACGAGCCTCAGTAATAATGATAACACTCTGTGGCACTCTGCTCATTTGCCACGGCCTTGACAAGCTTATCAGGTGGACTTATCAAAGGAAAAAAAAAACACTCAGCTTTATCCAACTGTCGCAACTGTGTGCTCAGCATGCCCACAGCCCCTGCTGTTGTTGCTACCAAGCAGGCTCACGGGAGCCCTAATAAGGGCTACATTTTCCCTTCCCTTCTAACTTGGTTCTCTATTCTCTTTGGTTAGCAATCTTAAGATTGTATTCCTACTTTCCCAGAACTGCACCAAGGAGCCTTCCACTGACTCTAAACCAACTCTACTTCCTGGAAAATTGCCCTTCAATCCTAGTATCCATGCTTACCTATCATTCTCTGCCATGTCTCTTACTTTGTCTAAACTTTACACCCCCATCTCTTTCTCTCCATTGTACAAACAGCCTGCCTGTAAGTGCTGTATAACCTGTACACCATGTTATCATGTGATCAATGGTCTCATCCTCTTCCTCCCTACACACTCTATACTTCCCAAAACTCTCATCCATCCACTTCAGTTTCCGCTTTCCGTATGGATCACTCCTGCTTTGCCCTGAAACAACAGTCTAGAACTCTTGCTACCTTCTCAACATTTAGTTTTCATGGGCTTGTCTACAGGTGTATATGCTTTAAGTGTGCTCTTTTCCTTAACCCCTCCTTTCCACTGCTCTACGTTTCTCTTAAATCACCTTTCCTATATACAGTTTCTACACCACGTAAATCATATCTGGCCCTTTCAAATCATATTTCTCAGCTAATATGACTATTTCTTTAACCCACTTTGTCGTCACATTAACAGCCTCCATGTACACCTTCCTACACCATCTTTCTTCGTTTACCTGTTGCAGATAGCCCCAATAGCCCAACCTAGCCTTGGCTATTCTATCTCTTATTGGTAACCATCCCAACTCTCCCAACACGGCCTCTCTTGCAACACATGGTGGTGGCCCTAGTACCTATTTCCCCAGTTGCCTCTGTGCCTTCTCCGTCCATTCCACATCTTTTTTGCTAATTGCTATCACATCTAACCCATAAAACACCCCAGGTATGGCAACACATTCCCACAGCACCCTTCCTGTAAATGCTCTATTGAAGCTGTTCTCTACTGTGACCTTTATCATACCTTTTGCTCTGTTCACCTTCTGTCTGATTTTCTCAACATGGTACTTAAAGATTCCCTGTCCTGTGACATAAATGTCCATGCCTAAATATTCACATTCCTCACCTTCTCCAATCCTGATGACTTTCTCTTGACCCTCTGGTATCCTAAACTTCTTCCCCACCATCCATCTTTCCTCCCGTCTTCTCTTCTGCCCCAAAATCATGACCTGAAGTCCCAAAATCATGACCTGACTCTTCTTCTCACTAAACTCTAACCTCTATTTTTCTCCATACTCACCTGCTATCCACAAAAGGTCCTGTAACTCTCTTCCTGCATCTGCCATTAACACAATGTCATCAGCGAAAATCAACCCTGGAATCATCTCCTCCTTTGTTACTCCTTTATTTCTCTCTAACAGTTCTGTTTCCAGTTCTCTCATGTATATAGCAAAGAAAATCGAAGATCACACACATCCCTGTTTTAGACCAATATCTAACCTTGCCCCCTCGAGGTTTCGAAGGCCCTCTATACTGAGACTTCAATTTATATCTGTTATATTTATATGAGTGCTGCACTTCTTCCCAGAGCCCTAAACTGACACTGAATCACATCAACCAGCTCTAGTGGAGCTGAGCAATATCAGGAGCAGGGATGCCATCCTGGATCTCTCACCCAAAGTGGGTGATGTCAGCAGATTCATCAGGTGGGGATTTCTGGTCTGCTGCTTTCCATAGCATAACCTGGAGATGGGCCTGCAATATGGAAGGGACAGCTTGTCGGATGTTGGAGGCAAGGCCATGATTTTGGCGCTTTTCTTCTTCTTTGTGAATAGTGTGAAGTGGGCAGATTATATGAATGCCCTTGGTGGCTGACCATACAGAGCAATGAAGAAGGTTTTGCTATCTCTACCAGATCAACTTGCACAGCACCTATGTCCGCCATTACATCAGCTAACCCGCGGAAGTCTCCAGCAAGCAAGGTGTTTAGTGCACCGATTTATCCTTTACCAAATGGGTATGGTGTACCGTCGCAGCAACTGAGGGCATGCATGCCAAGAAGCTGTATACACTGTGGCTCTAGATCTACACAGGTGACATTGATGTCCAGCACTGTCCTATTCCAACATTCCATCTGCATTTTTCGCTCCAGCTTTGGTCGATATACCCAATAGACCAGTAGGACAAACGAGGCTGTGTCATCGCTAAGCACACAGAATATGGCCTTGTCAGAGTTAACAGCCTCAAGGACATAGGAGACCATGGTGATGTCAGCCTCATCATGATAAAACCAAAAAAGCTTGCATTATATTGCGGGTCTCCTCATCATGCTGCTCTGCTGCACACTGAACCACTTTCTTGACGCCTGGTACTTTGAATTGTTGGAATGGCCCATATCTCCTGCAGGCTAGGAGGAGGAGGCACTTCCTCTCATCAACAGCTGCATCAGCTATGTTGAACGCCTGCATATGAAATCCATGAATGCATGTCAGATTTGTATACCACACTGATGTACCTTTCATGGGTCTGGCTATAGAATCAGAGGAGGGTTTTGCCCGCAGAATTCTGTTATTGATTGTATGGCAAGACCTACACAAGATGCATCAATGCTTATTTTGACATTTGTGGTGACACAGGGTCACTTCACAAAATCGGCTTTAGGTCTACTATACCTCTGTGTTCATGAGTTCACAAAAAGGTCCAGACGTTTCACTGTCTTGTTTCAAAATCTGATGGACATGTGCCTCTTGTAAGTACAGGGCTTGCAGTATACACCATTTGATGACATCAGATGACACTGGAAATGTAGCCCTATGGTCACTTACGCATATGCTTCTCATGTTTTCAGCATATGAAGCATTTTGTAGCTGTGTACAAACATTTATGGATTGAACAGTTGCATGTTATGTATATTATATATACCTACCTTAGACATAGAATTAGACCCTCTCATGGGACATAATTCCAGCGATCTGATTAGCTTCTGCATCCCAACCACATTAGAATAATATAATTTATCCATGACAGTATTAAAATTTTACCCCTGCAACCCAATATTTTGGACGCCATCTTGAATTCATGCAAATTAGAAGAATTGTTCAATGTTGCTATGTTGGCAACTAAGCTACACTTGTACTTTGACCATATAGGAGTATATTTGGGCCCGATTTGAAGTCTTTATGACAGTTTTATTTAAAATGAACCATGTGATTCAACTGTTTTGGACGCCATGTTGGATTTATGCAAGTAACGCAAATTGCCCAAAGTTGCGGTAAGGGCAAGCAAGTTGAATTTGTTCAAGACCCCAATATTAGTACAAGTGAGGAAAAACAGTTCATAAGATAGAACATTTCTAGGTTGAGTATTGAATGCATAGGAACGTCATATTGACTACTATATCTGAATCCTGACATAATGGCAACAAAAAACGATTTTTTATTTTTATTATTAGCTTTAGCTTCCGTTGCCATGGCAACCAATTGTTAACATCTATTTCCTCAAATTGGTTTCGTATGAAGTGTGTTTATACCAGGTATGTTGGTGTAAAGTTATGAAGTGATAACTTGTTTGTTTAAAAAGTAATGGTTAAAAATGTGTTTTCCATTGATTACTCAAACTCTAAATTCCGTTACCATGGTAACCAATAAAAACATATATAGCCCATGAAATTGATAGTACACTCTACCTCACCATTAACTTCAGGTTCTTATGTTTCAATTAATACCAAATCTAGCTAGGTATTTTTCTGTTTAAAGAAAGATTTACCTGCATTTTTATCACATGCATCATTTCTCAGCAATGCGCAGCACTGGCCATGTGCCAAATTGCCATATCCAGAAAAATCTGCTCATTTTGATTAATCTTAACATTTGAAAGAACGTCGCTAGGCGACCCAAATACAGTCTTTTGTCACTCAATTGACATCACTTTTAGTGCAGAAAGAATCTCTTTGCATTTTAACATCAAATGTGATGAAAATTATTCCTGATATTTAAAACTATAAACAAGTTTATAATGTTTAATTGCAAATTTAAGTGATTTCAACGAATATTCCGTTGCCATGGCAACCAACTGTTGACACTTATTATCTCAAACTTGTTTCTTTTGAAACACCTGTATAGTAGGTATGCTGATGTAAAGTTGTGAACTGGTACTTTGTATGTGTATAAAGCTATGGTTAATAAAGTGTTTTTCGCTTTATTCCTCGAAAACTTAATTTCGTTGCAATGGTAACCAATATAAATAAAAATTGACCACAAAATTTATCATACACCCTACCTGTCGGTAAACTTCAGGTTTTTATCTTTTGATTGATACCAAATTCAGCTGGGTATTTTGCCGGTTGAACGGTTTCAATTTTTGGGTGGACTCGCCACTGTACTATCGGGGTGGGGGAGGGGGGGGTCTTACAAAATTTTCTACGAACCCACTAACCAAATTACTATAATATCACACAGGAACACTTATAGCGACTGCAAGTTTGTTCATCAGTTGGCGCTACACCTTTGTTTCTAAGTTTTTGTTTTGTTCGTTTGTTTTTCTTCTTTTGTGTTGTTTTTGTTTGTTTGTTTTTTATTTTGTTTTTCTTGTTGTTGTGTGTGTGTTTTCTCGCTCTGCTTGACTTCTCTTCCAAAAGCTCAGATTGTTGTGAAGTTAGTCGATATGCTGCTTGTGAAAGAGCGAAGCAAATATGCCCATAACGTAGCACTACTGTGGATTCCTGATTTTTAATGATTTTTTTTTCAACTCGGGTACTTATCGGTAAATCTACCTTTTATATTGATTACTATGTACGACAATGGCTATTCTCATGCTTATTCACATTTTTAAACTTCTCCCGAACTGCCAGAAAAATTCACTTCAAACTTAGTGCCAATTTACCTCGGTTGGGTCTCTACCATCTTGTTTCTAATGGCCACGGTCCAGTGCCTTTGGATTTTTAAATAATTTCGTTCTGTCGTTTTTGCGGGCAAATATTAAGAAAAAAAATCTTCCCTTAAACTGCTCATCCAATGGAATTGATACCACAATGAACCTCTCATAGGATCCCCCAGGTTTCCATTTTATTCGGCAGGTGGCCTGGAAATTTATTTCTATTTTTTGTGATTTATGGTGCAATTTTCGACTTCTACAGAACCTTTACTGAGATTATGCGGAAACATGGTAGAAATATCCTTGTGAAAGTGCCAAACAAAGTTTTCAATGCGTGGCATTGCTGTTCGTTCGGGAATTTTTCCATTTTTTTTTCTTATTTTTCTACATATAATTCGGGTTCTTACCAGTAAGTCTACCATCTTATGCCCCAGTAAAAATACTGATTTAATGAACATTTCTTTAAACAAATCTTAGACATACTTTTTAATGTCATACACTGTTCAATAGGCTAAAGCTCAATACAGGTTTATTCAGTTGCAATCTTGATTTTATGAAGAAACTTATTGTAGCGGGCCACAGGTTGTTTGCACAGTCCTCTAGTTATGCTACATTTACACAAAAACAAGCACGTTTGACACGTTCATTAAATGTCTTCTTCTTTTGCATACATTGTGACGTGCAGATAATTACAAATGTGAAGAGATGTACAGATGTAAAAGGCAAAAGAACTGCATATTTCTGAAGTTAGTGTGTGACGGAATTCTACACTGTGATCATGGAGCTGACGAAGAGCTCTGTGGTCTCATATGCCCCAAACAATGTTCTTGTTACGTGCGGGTGTCAACTGCAATCATCTATCTTCACCTAACGTTTCATTATTGCTTGTGAGCTTGGGTGAAGATACCAGGAGAATTATATCTACGAACAATACTATTACAGACCTGGGCCAGATATGGGAATATCGTTACCTGTTTGAGTTGAACCTGTCCTCTAATAATATAACAAAAGTCTTGCCTGGAATATTTCTCTTTACGAGAAACATGGATGCCACATATGTACTGATAAGTGGTACCTTCTATGGCTCTCTCTCTCTCTCTCTCTCTCTCTCTCTCTCTCTCTCTCTCTCTCTCTCTCTCTCTCTCTCTCTCTCTCTCTCTCTCTCTCTATCTATCTCTTTCTCTGTCTCTCTGTCTCTCTGTCTCTGTCTCTCTCTCTCTCTCTCTCTCTCTCTCTCTCTCTCTCTCTCTCTCTGTCTCTGTCTGTATATATATATGGTGTCATTGGTCAGAAATATCGATCTTTGTTTAATTGAGGTTTAACTGTGAATGAAAAAATAGATGTATAACCCTACAAAAGACATGGATGCACTATTTGAGTCAGATCATCATAGAGAAAATGAGCCATATTGTATTTGTGTCTTTTTGTCCAAAACTACTTCCTTGTAGTCATAACCCTATTCCGCAGTCCGAACTCTTTACTCTCCATAAGCTAACCTGTCCCTGTCTAACTTATATACATAGAAGTTCTATTTTCCATATTGCACACGTTCCTCTGTAAAATTTTGACATAGGCTGTATTAGCCCCAAAAAATTAAAGGGTCTTCAGCGGGTAAGTACTCAACATGTTTCGGAGCCTTTTACCCGTACATGTCTCTCTGAGCAGCGGCTCCTTGTCTAAGCTAAATATCAGCAAAGACAACAGTAATGAATAAATATGAACGTGGCAATTGATGAATTAGCCAAATGTGTGAGGTTTTGCTTATCAATGCAGAGCTTCATATCAAAGAAGAATACCTGTCAAACAAACCTTAATTGCCAAATATTCATAGAACAGGTTCAGATAAGAGCAATTTGACTCTACCCCTGAACCAAAATATACCCTTTCTAGCTGGACAGCTGATCCTAGTTAAACCATCAGCCAATGTTTAATTGAAGAGGAAACAAGCTGGGGCATTATATTCAGTAGCAGTGATTGTAAAATAAACAGTTGCAGCTAGACCAACTGTAAAAACCAAGGGAAATCCTAACAAGGTCTGTAACAATGTACATTCTGCACCAGAGATGTAAAACAAGCTCCATGATGACATCTACTCCTCAAACAATTAGGCTCTATTTAACTGCCAACCCGGAGTCAATGTGTCAACTTAGTGTGTCAGGTTTGTGACACTTGGGAAAATATTGTCAATTTTGAGTAATTTTATAATACTGAGTAAATGTGCATTGAGTAAATGTTCCATGACATGAGTCATATCACCAACAATTTTGACGACTCCCAAGAGTTCTTTATTAATGAAAGTAACGCAGACCTCTCTGCAACTTCAAGTGAAGAAAGCTACGGTTTTGACAAGCTTTTAAACATCCGCAAAGGAAACTTTAAGAACTGTACAATTGCATACCTGAATATCAACAGCCTTGCAAATAAATTTGACCACATCCATGATTACTTGGCCAATAACTTATTGGATATTCTGTGTATCGCTGAAACAAAATTGAACCAATCGTATCCAGACCAGCAATTTGCTGTCGATGGTTATCGGATGTACAGGAAAGATAGGCTTATAAACAACGGTGGTGGTCTAATAGTATACGTCAGATCAGATATTCCATCATTTGTTCGCCATGATCTTGAAATTGAATCGTTTATAGACACTTTGACTAGCAGATTACCAGAACCAAGGGCCACCAAAAACCAGATCATTGAGACTATTTCCGTTGAAATAACTATAAAGAAGATGAAGACACTTTTATGTTTTTTGTTACAAACAGCCAAGTGTTCCTGATAGTATGTTTTCATATGCTCTCACGACACTTTTTGACAAAATCATGATTCATTATGAAAGATTCTTATTCATGGGTGATGTAAACATCGACATGTCAGTAGAAAATTCGAGCAGTAACTCACTTAGGGACTTATGTGATATTTTCGACCTGACAAATACTATTAGGGAGAAAACATGTTTCAAAAAAACAGAAGGGACACTCATCGATGTTTGCCTCACCCCATGTCGAAATACCCTGAAATCGTCTGGCACTGTGTTAACAGGACTTAGTGACCACCATAGTCTTATATATACAGTACTCAAGGTCATGGTCCCTAGGGTTGAGCCACATACTGTCATGTTTAGATCTTATAAGAACTTGAATCATGAAGATTTTAGAAATGATTTAACATCTGCTCCATTCCATGTTGGTAGCGTCTTGGATGATGTTGATGATCAGTATTGGTTCTTCCAAAAAATGTTTACCGACATTGTAGAAATGCATGCACCTCTGAAATCTAAAAAAGATCAGAGGAAAAGCCCGCCCTATGTTTCAAGCGAGACTCGTAAGGCGGCAGCAAACAAAGCCCGTCTCCAACATCGTTGGGTAAATTTTCGGACAAGGAAAAACTTTCAGAATTTTCGTAAGCAGAGAAACCTCTCTGCCAATGTGCTAAGACGGGCCAAAAGAAAACACATTCTTGAAAAATGTAATTCACAGCAGAACCCTGACTTTTTCAAAATGATCAAACCCTTTTTTGCAAACAAGGGTACGTCAAGCTCTTCTTACATTCAATTATTAGAAAGAGGTGGCATTGTGGTAGATCGTTCCTCGGTGTGTGAGGTAATAAACGAGCATTTTGTAAATGTTGCCTTAGGGATCGGGGAAAGACCGTGCCACGAGTCTGCCTCTATGTCAAACCATGAGTTCGTCAAACACAGTCAAGAGAAATACAAGTCACATCCTAGTGTTTTGAAAATCAAAAACCAAAAGGAACGTGATAATGATGCAATTTTTCAAATCGATGCAGTCGGCCAAAATGAAGTTTTAAAACTACTTCTTTCAGTTCCATCAAATAAAGCCACTGGACATAACCGTATCCCTGCTAAAATCATAAAAATCGCTGCTCCTTGTATTGCGCCTGCAGTCACTGAAATCGTTAATAGTTCCATATTTCAATGCAAGTTCCCCAATGCTTGTAAGCTTGCTGAAGTTGTACCTTTGAAAAAGAATGAAAATTCTTTGGACAAGAGCAAATACAGAACAGTCAGCATTCTCACATGCATCTCCAAAGTTATAGAAAAGTGTTACAACACCAAACTGGTATATTTCAGTAACCAAATTTTATCATCTGTCATAACTGCATATA
Source organism: Hermodice carunculata (assembly GCA_964020975.1). Classification (NCBI taxonomy): domain Eukaryota; kingdom Metazoa; phylum Annelida; class Polychaeta; order Eunicida; family Amphinomidae; genus Hermodice; species Hermodice carunculata. Next base: position 16,236,099 of record OZ026623.1, on the reverse strand, counting down.
GAAAGGGTCACAGCTGTCAACATACTCTTTTGATGGTTACAGAGCTTTGGCGCAGTGCTTTGGACAAAGATAAGGCTGTCGGAGCTTTAGCGATGGATCTGTCTAAAGCTTTCGACTGCCTACCCCATGATCTCATTGTGGCCAAACTCTTAGCATATGGCATGTCAGAACAATCAGTCACTCTATTTTGCAGTTACCTACGAGGTAGGTTCCAAAGAGTCAAAATAGGCAATGCCAAAAGTACATAGAGGGAGGTATTGAAGGGCGTTCCACAGGGTTCTATCCTTGGGCGGCGCTTTTCAATATCTTCTTCAATGATATTGTTTACTTCTTTGAGCAGTCGATTATTGCAACTTTTGCAGATGATAACACCCTTATTGTACAAGGTGAAAATCTACAAACAGTTGTAAACGCACTCGGACGGGAAGGCTCTGTAGCTACCGACTGGTTTGCTTTCAATCTTATGAAAGCAAACCCTGACAATTTTCATTTTATGTCAGCAGCCAAAAATGCAGATGCTGCAGTAAATTTTAATTCCATTGACATCGAGTCCAGTTCAATACAAGCCGAAGACTCAATTAAATTATTAGGTGTTCACATTGACAGTCGTTTGAACTTCAACAAACAAATTTCTGAAGTATGCAAGAAAGCTGGTCAGCAAATCAATGCCCTAAAACGATTATCATCTTATTTGAATTACAATGCTAGGCTCACAGCTTTTCGATGCTTCATTCTTTCCCATCTGAACTACTCTCCACTCGTTTGGATGAACAGCTCTAAGGTTCAGATGGACAAGATTGAAAAGTTGCAAGAGCGGGCCTTGCGTATTGTACTTAGGGATAACAAGTCAGCATATGCCAAACTTTTGACCATGGCTGGTGTCCCATCTATGGGGGACCGATATCAATCCTTTTTATTGAAAGAAGTTTATAAATCTGTCAATCACACAAATCCCAGTTATATCAATAATCTATTTACAGCGCGTGAAACAAACTACAGTTTAAGAGGAACCCACATGCTAAATCTACCAAAAGTTAATACGACTAAATACGGCCTCAATTCCTTCACTTACAAAGGGGCAAAATCATGGAACTCACTCGACAACACCCAGAGGTCAGCTGAATCGCTTCAGAAATTTATGAAATTGATCTAACGTTTTGGTACTCATAGGTGTAAAGCCTCTGGGTGTCACCGAGTGAAGACCTACACTTTATAAATATCCCCCATGAGTGGGACATTGGCCATGGTCAAAGGAATTATACTGTTGTGTATTGAGTATACTGTTTATATTTTAGTCTTATGTGTCAATTTTTACTTTTTACACATATATTTTACCTTTTATTCCACGTCGACTATACTAGTACCTAGTAGACTAATGTTCTTTGTTTGTAATGTTCGACGAAAAATAAAATCTATCTATCTATCTATCTATCTATCTATCTATCTATCTATCTATCTATCTATCTATCTATCTATCTATCTATCTATCTATCTATCTAGGCATATCAGAAACGAATGGAAGTCATTAGAGTTTATGCCAAAAACATGCTATCAAAAAAATTTTTCTTAACAGGATTTTTTGTACAATTAGGCAAACATGCAACTGTCGCAGGCCGCTTCTTGCTACCTGTAGCCCCTGGGGACTAACCTAACAGCAAGCATGTAAGTCTAAAATGTCTTATGGTGAATATTAAAACAGAAAGATGCCGAAAGATAAAGTTAAGTAGCAAAACAGACAAGTCTAAAAACTGTAAATTACTGTGTCTAAACTTTCTAATTATCTTTGGATGTTAACAGTAGAATTACAGGGCAAGTCAGAAAAGAATGAAAGTCTCTTGTATTTATGTCAAGAGAATGCAATGAAAATATTAACCAGATATCAAGTACAATTAGGCAAGCCTGTAACTGATGTAGGCCGCTTCTTGGTACCTGTTGCCCCCGGGGGTTTACCTTACAGAAAACAAGCTAGCCTAAAGTGTCTGAAAGGTGAACATTTAAACATAATGATGTCAAAAGATAAAATTAAGTAGCAAAACAGGCAAGTCTAAAAATTGAAAAATTATTGAAGCCAAACTTTCTAACCTTCTCGGGATATTTACAGCAAATAGATAGATAGATAGATAGATAGATAGATAGATAGATAGATAGATAGATAGATAGATAGATAGATAGATAGATAGATAGATAGATAGATAGATAGATAGATAGATAGATAGAGCAGCTTAGCAGGAAAGATATTTGTCAAGGTTATACTCAATGAAAAATAACATGTTTTAAATTTGTTTGTTCGCCATCAGTTCCGTGAGTTTGTGTGCTTCTTTTTATTTTTAGGATGGTTAACTAGGCTGATATACATATGGCATGTAGTGTTACACTGGTTTTACCTTTATGGGTGTCCTTACGTATACAGAAGACATTGAACTGTCGGCTCCATCCATGTTATCTGTGACCCAATCTTTGGAAGTGTGTTTTACACAAGAATTTTATTTTTGTACCCAAGTAAAGTAAACAATTGACTCTAGGCTGCACTAAATCTAATTCCTCTCTGTATTTGAAACAGATTGCAATAACTCTCTTCAGTGAGGTTGACCACTCCAGACTCAGACTTAGACGCAGACTTCTTTTATTTCACCGTAGTACGCACATGTACACAATCATATAATATGGGATCAATACATGTATGTAGCAGGTGAGGAGACTCCCATGAAGGCAAAGAACGTCGCTATCATGGGAGCCACCTTGCTAATAGTTAAGACTTGACAAACTTGCTTACAAATTAAATTAACATAGGCATAATGACTTTAACAATATGTTCCAGGTAAGTTTCAGTGAGCTTTTATATATATATATGTGGAATGGATCCTAAAATTTCATGTTGCACATTAAATGTGAATTAATCAATGTTATGTAAGTGTCCTGCAGACAAGGCAGTTTAGCTTAGAGCAAACACCAGAGCATTTATTAACATAGTGCATTTTTGCTTAAACAGAAAAACCAGATTTACTATGAGTGTGTACTTTATCTTTTACAATGTTGAGAATGTTGCTGAAGGTATCCACTAGTTCATGTCTTAAACGATTTCCTGTACCATCAAGTCTTGTTCCTGTGTTAAAATATTATTTTGATTTTTTTTTTTTTTTTTTTTTGTGTGTGTGATGTGCATGGTTCATTATATATGAATTGTCAATAAAGTATGCTGGTACTTGTTCGTGGGCTAGTTGATAATGAAATTTCAATTGTTGGTGACTGAAAATACCTTTGAGCTTTAATATTTTCATTTCTATGAAGAGTGGCTCCGTTTGTGCCAGATAACTGATGTGGCTTATTATTCTTTTTGGTTTTTTTTTTGCAGGGACTCAAGTCTGGGGCTTTTGTGTCCCATGTTGAGATACGCTAATTCAAATGTGACAGTATTAATGAGTTATATATTGTAAATAAAATATTTGGGGGAGGTAATCCGGATTCTTATATATTATACCAATGGTTTGAAATACTTTAGTAGTAGCTTTGTTAACATGAGTGTTCCAGCTGAGGTGCTTGTCCATTGTTACACGTAAGAATTAAATTCATAAAAACTGTCAGATACGCTCGGAGTTAAAAGTCCAAACGACAAACATGAAGTTGAATACTGCGGTCCTTTATTACGGAGGTACATCCCCCCCCCCCCCATGCGCCTCCTTGCATAACCTGCAATAATACACACAACCCTACTAAATACACATACTGAAGCTTAATACACATATAACATAGAATACACACAACATCTAATCTCAATTTTCATAATACCATATTCATAATCCGATAACGAATTAACCTTTATACTTCATAACCATATTTCATATAATCATATTTCACATATTAAATAACGCATATGTAATCATATCGATACCTAACTCCAAGTTCACAACTCATTAAACAATTTTGAATGCGATTTTCCAAATAACTTTACGATAAACCAACTCAGAAATTAAATGAAACAGGCTTTCCTACATGCCGAAAGAAGAAAAGTCGTACCTATAATTTATGCAACGGAATTCAACCAACATTATAATCACCGAATGCACCTGTTTTTCTCCAAAGAAATATACATGAATAAATAAAACCTTGAGCACAAATATACGCTCAAATAATTATTATATATTTTATACTTACAGAAACTTATTGCGGTAACAACTTGACTATTTTAACCCCGGGGATATTGACAGACTCCAGTCCCAAACCACGTGCGTTACTACAAAGAAATGGTATGCCTGAATATCGACTCAAATTGAAATTTAACCTTTAAACTGACAATTCGACACCAGAAACTTCACAAATAGCATAAAATATCATGAACTTACTATTCAGTGCATCTGTATTAACCTCTGTTAGACGTATTAGACCTCCATTCCAAACCTCTATGGGACCATCGCCCAGATATACCCCTGAGGGGTGCTAACGCTTACAACCACTTGATTTCACCAGTATATCAAAACGAGAATAAAAAGACCCGTCAACCCTTGCGCCGATATATATATATATATGTGGGACTAAACCATTGTTATTAAAATAGATTGACGTCGCACTGCGTAACGGGCAACAAAAAAGACGAAATACAACATGGAAAACGGGACACCACACTGATAGGATCGCAGCAAAAACAAAACTTTAACAAACTAGATAAATAACTGCCTGGAACTAACAAATGCATTTGTATTTGACACTCCCACCCCATTGGATTCTTAATGGATCCTGAAAAGTGTCACCCAGTATATTACCATGAAACTATTATGAATGTAATCATGTCTATATATCATAAGCACTTGAGACCCTCCCAAGATTTAGTCACGTCTCCTATAATAACACGATAAGCACTTGAGACCCTCCCATGATTTACTTACGCCTCGTGTAATAACTCGATAAGTTCTTGAGACCCTCCCAAGATTTACTTATGTCTCCTATGATATAACTTTTATACTTATAATATGCTCATTTTAACTTTTATACCGTATACAAACACAACGAGAAGTACTCACACTTTACCATCACTTATAATGCATTTGTACTTGTAACTTATGCAAGGCGTTTCATATAAGCCGCTTGCACACCTTAAACGAACCATACGCAAGGCATTTTGTATTACTACATGGGCTGCTCGCTCACCCTACACGAAATATATATATATAACACTTGACAATTTTGCACAATATAAAAATTTCTTACATCCGATTTATAGACACTTTATATAATACGAGCTGTTCACTCACTCAGCAAAAATCAGTATGCACAATATACCAACACATAAATACATATCAAAACTCGTTTTACCCAGCTCTCAACCTTGTATAACAAATCATGTCATTTTACTCATTTAATGTTCCAGTTTTACATATTTACACCTCGGTATCCGCTTCTAAACGCACGAGCTGTGTCACAGGACGATGCAATTCCGTTACTCGGGTTTTTACCAGAGCGGAACGAACCTTTTTGTCCCTACTATAGAACACTTTGCTCACGACACCTAAGGGCCACAGGTTACGTGGTAGATTTGTCATGTATATCAGAACCAGTTCTCCTACTTTAAGATTGGGATATTCTGTCGTCCATTTAGAACGAGCATTGAGCAAAGGCAAGTATTCTTTCAACCATCGTTTCCAAAACATATTGGCAAGATGTTGTACATATTTCCACCGCGAACGAAAAGCATCAGAGGCGGAACATCCCCCTGGTGGAATCACATTTACCTGACGCAAATTCAACAATGTATTGGGTGTGAGCGGTGTCAAATCTTCGAGAACTGAACTTAGTTTGGTTAGAGGACGACCATTGACTATCGCCTCAACTTCACAAAATGTTGTCTCCAAAACCTCATCAGATATATGGTCGGAATTTGTAAGAACAGCTTTCAAAACCTTTTTAACTACACCGACTAAACGTTCCCACGAACCAGCGAAGTGCGGACTTTTCGGAGGAATAAAAGACCATTCTATGGACTTAGTGGCTGCATACTGTCTAAGAGTATTCTCAGAATGATGTAGAAAAGCTTTACGTAGTTCCAGTTCCGACGATACTATATTTGCCCCGTTATCCGAAAACACTTTTGTCGGGGAACTTCTACGAGCTACAAAACGCCGAAAAGTGTTAAGAAAGGATTCAGCTTCCAGTGAATTCAGTATCTCAAGATGTACAGCACGAGTACAAAAACACGTGAAAATGCAACCATACCGCTTCTTATACCCTCGATGGAACTTAGTTTGATAAGGACCAAAACAATCCAAACCAACATGAGTAAATGGAGGTAGGTTAGGTTGTAGACGCTCTGGTGGGAGATCAGCCATCACTTGGACTGAAGGCTTAGCAAACAGCTTACGACATGTTATACATCTATGCAAAACACGCCGAACTAAGCATCGAGCTCGGATTATCCAATACTTATCACGAATCAGATTCGATGTCCACTCGCAACCAGTATGACCCTTGGCATGATAATGCAACACTATAGCACATGAAAAAGGATGAGAGGCAGGAAGCAAAATTGGATGAGAACCAGTTCTTCCACCGATTCTTAGAATACCTTTCTTATCTAAAAAAGGCTTCAAGGGATGAATGCTGCTTGACTTGAGTACTGACTTGTTGTCCTGGAGAAAACATATCTCACGCTCATAATACTGACTCTGTATATGTCTAATAATCACGTCGTGAGCAATATCAAACTCATGAGCAGATATCATACCAGATGACATCACAAGTTTTGATTTGAACATTGCAAATTTCCGTAACCAAGCAACATATTTGATCACTTTTGACCATGACGAGTACTGATTACAGATACGTGATATCCAATTATCATCATGCTTAGCAACCACCTGTACAGCTAGACTTTTGACTTCAGGATCATCATCAGAAACGTCATAACTTTCTGTCTTACTACTAAGCCAAAATGCATTTTGCTGACTCAAACTTGTAGGACCATGTAACCACAAGTTCAAAGCACCTTGTTTATTGATTGACTTAGGCTTAGTCAATAAATCTGCTGGGTTCTCTTCAGACGAAACATGATGCCAATCTGTAGGACTAGAGTTACTACGTATATAACCCACTCTGTTTTCCACGAAAGTGCGAAATCTACATGTCTCATTTGCAATATATCCCAAAACTATGGTGGAATCAGTCCAAAATAAAACAGGTATAGATCTTAAATCCATTTCATCTCCAAGAGTTGTATACACATCTATTGAACATTTGGCTCTCTGTAGCTCAAGCTTCGCTACAGAAAGTCCTTTATTCAATGGTGCCACATGTGATTTACTATATATGAGATTGCATGTGATTTCACCCCTGATGTTAACAGAACGCAAGTAAGCACAAGTGCCGTAGGAAACCTCTGAACTGTCTGAATAAATATGATATTCATGATATCCTTCATCAATTTCAAGAGGCTTGATGCACCGAGGAAAGTTGAGAAGCTGAAGCTCATCAAGAGAACCAACCCAATTCATCCATTTCACACTTTGATCTGAAGGAATTTGATCATTCCATTGTAAACGCAATTAAGTAGCCTGTTGAAGAGACAATTTACCTGTCAAAACCCAAAGAGCAACTAATCCCAAATGGATCAAATATTGAAGCTACAAACTTCAACCTAGAACGTCGAGTAATCTTACTCACAGATATTTTCTTCACCTCAAAATAAAACCAATCATCATGTATTTTCCACTTTATACCTACAGCTCGACATGTTGAACCAAATAAAAAAAATGTGTACTTATTTTGCTCTGTGCTCAACTGGAATATGACTAAGCAACTGTTCATCATTAACAGCAAATTTTGTCAACTCGAAACTACCAGTTTCAAGGACAATAGAGAGATCTGTTATGACTTTGCATGCATCATGAACAGTTTGGACTGACTGTGTAAGATCATCCACATACATGGACTCAAATACAGCCTTCCAAATCAATGGATCTACATTTGAGCTGTCTAGAATAGTTCTACGTAGGGCGTAGGAACTGCTGCTGGGACACCATCGACCGCCGAGAAGGTGCGTACACATCCTTAAAGATACTAGTTTCCCATCTTTGTACCAAAGAAAACGTAATGCATCACGATCGTATTCAGGTATCAACACTTGTAAGTACATTTCACGTATGTCTGCTTGAATTGCATAATCGTGTAAACGGAAACGCAAAAGTACATTCAACATTTTGTTGAATAAATCTGGACCCTGTAGACATCTCTCATTAAGAGAACGCCCATGAAAACGTGATGCACAATCGAACACAACACGCAATTTCCCAGGCTTGTTCGGATTGAGAACACAATGGTGAGGCAAATACCAAATGCGTTCAGCGTTACGCATGTCTTCCTCTGGAACAACCTCACCATACTTTGAATCGAGAAGCTTTGATATTTCTGCATCATACCTATCAAATAGGCCTTCACAATCCAAGCGCTTCATAAGATTATCCAAGCGTTTCTGTGCCACAGATATGTTATTAGGCAAACTTTCTTCTGGATTTTCCCAAGGAATAGGGAGCTCATAATGGTTGTCAACCTTCCTGCATTCGCGATTCCACAAATCACGAACTTGTTTATCTTGAATTGAATAACTGGGACGATCAAAAGATTTATTCTCAATGTCCCATAATTTAGTTATATCACCGGATGGAGATGAGGACTAATTCTCATCGCACTGGACTGCTGAAATGAAATTACACACCACCACATTGCTTACTTCAGTACCCTTTGTGCGCCCACTCAGCGCCCACCCTAAAGAAAATCTTGTGGCATATGGTTGACCGTTTGACCCACACCTCACCTTGAGCGGTATGAGGATGTCTGGGTTATCCTGGCCGATGAGGATATCGACACGAGGACAATTTATGTTAGCCGACAAGTCAAGACCTTCAAGATGTGGGTAATCATCTTGATTCAAGTTACCTGAAGAATATGGTATATGCAGTGCGACCTTGACCCCTGAAAGCGTTATACTTTCATTGTTAGCTGTGACCTTAAAAGCTACACTCTTTGATACAGTAGGTTTACTACCTGACATAGTTTGAAGTATATAATGATGACTATCACCCTTCAAACCCAATGGATTAGCAAACTGTTCCGTACAAAAGCTCGATGATGAGAATGTATCCAGAGCAGCATAAAATGGCTTCTACTGTACATAAACTCTCACTATGGGCAAAAATTAACTACTCTCAACTGTAGCACAATTTTCTACTGATTCATCTAAGTGAAGGAACGAGCAATGGATTTTTGACAGACAAAACAGTGTGATTTACTACGACATGTGCTCGTCTCGTGATTGTCTCTAAGGCAATTGTGACATAATTCATGTAATTTCACAAAGGCAAGTCTATCACGCACCTTCATGCTCCGAAACTCAGGACAACGCATGATAAAGTGTGCCTTTTTGCACAACTTACAAGGTGGATACTGTCTAGCATTACGCGTCGAAGCACCTTCACCTGTGGAAGCATTGACTTCTGTATTATCAGAGTTACTATTAAGTACACTGCAAGGTACATTGTGAGGTATATTAGTATCTGTTCTGGCAAAACTCTGAATACCGAAGTCTGAACTAAGATCATTATATTCATCATGTTCACAATACATCGCCATTTGTGTATCATGCGACGTAACTGTTGACCTAGAACGTTGATATCTACTGGCTCTCACCTGTTGTCCCGTAAGTGGGTCAGAAACCATAAGGTCAAGTTTTCACAAAACTCGACCAGGTTCTTAAACTTCAGGTAAGTGTCTGATTTTTTTCTACTCTTAAACTCTTCCTTATACCAAAGATTTTGGGCAAAATTTGGCAATTTTGGAATAATGTCAAATATGACCACTTGTGAATCAAGCTCTGAAACACACCCAATGCTTTGTAATATCTGATGTGCATTACGTTATTCACTGGCTAAAGCACGCATATCAGCAGGACTTTTCACATTTCGAAATGATTTAAGACTACTGATAATGTCCTGTGTGACACGATGTTTAGACCCGTACAACTGCTCAAGTCTTTCTAATGCAAATTTATATCCTTCCTCTCCAGATATAAACAAAGCTGATCTAATAGCTTCTCTTGGTGGACCTTCAACAAACTGCATCAAACGTGAAAGCCTTACGTCAAAATCATTAGTACACTTTTCAACACTAAGTTTGAAAGCCTTAATGAAGGAGTGATATTTCAAGCAATCTCCTCGAAATATTTCTAATTCGAGTTTCGGGAGACTCAACAAATTGAATACTTCATAGTCTGGTACAACAGGTTGTACCGGTGGTATAGGAGGCTTAGGATTCTTAACATCCTTGATATTACCCAAAACACTCAAGTAATTGGATTGTACCTGATCATAGTACACATCATGTTCTGCTGCTTCCGAATCATCGAGTTCAACTACCTTCGAGTGAGCAGTAGTAAACTCAGAGAATGCTTTCTTGAATTGATCAACCAAGTCAGGTATGTCAAATAACCCCTCCTCAAGTACAACAGCTTAATTAAGCTTATTAGCTAACCTTGTGACTTTTGCTCTGCATGTTCTACGCTCACCCTTTGCTTCAGGGAGCGGCATTTTGCCGGATATTAGGTGGAAGACCACCAAAACTTGAAAAAATGTAACCAGTGATTTCATGAATATGTACAATATGCAACGAACAATGTGTAATATGTATGCCTTAACTAGATAGAAAATGAAAATAAATAACAAAACAATAAAAATAATTCCACACAATCATATCATGTAAACCAGCTGGTAACCAAAAATGTATTGTTTGATTTTGTCCACATAAAAAATCCTGCGACGGTAGATTTTACTGTAGCGTTCTGTGTCGGCGGGAGAAAACGATGGACACCTTTGCTGTACGTAGGGAGAACTTGAACTGTAGGTCAGGAAAAACTATGGGCCATACAAGTATGTACCCTTACAATTTTTTAAATGTCCATATACAACATGTATCTGACCCCGGAGATCATAGACCGATGCACAGTACTTTCGAAGGCAGCCGCTTATACCGCCACTACACCCGCGTAGTGCGGCACACTATGAGGCACGCTCCAAACCACTGGCTCGGATAGATCAACACCGGTTCACCTTTAAGTTTCTGTTATTTTGTCAAATACACTCGGAGTTAAAAGTCCAAACGACAAACATGAAGTTGAATACTGCGGTCCTTTATTACGGCGGTACATCTTTCCCATGCGCCTCCTTGCATAACCTGCAATAATACACACAATCTTACTAAATACACCTACTGAAGCTTAATACATATATAACATAGAATGCACATAACATCTAATCTCAATTTTCATAATACCATATTCATAATCCGATAATGTATTAACCTTTGTACTCTATAACCATATTTCATATCATCATATTCCACATTTCTTTTATTTACGCATATATAATCATATTGATACCTAACTCCAAGTTCACAAACTCATTAAACAATTTTGAATGCGATTTTCCAAATAACTTTACGATAAACCAACTCAGAAATTAAATGAAACAGGCTTTCCTACATGCCGAAAGAAGAAAAGTCGTACCTATAATTTATGCAACGGAATTCAACCAACATTATAATCACTGAATGCACCTATATTTCTCCAGAGAAATATACATGAATAAATTAAACCTTGAGCACAAATATACGCTCAAATAATTATTATATATTTTGTACTTACAGAAACTTATTGCGGTAACAACTTGACTATTTTAACCCCGGGCATATTGACAGACTCCAGTCCAAAAAACCACGTGAGTTACTACAAAGAAATGGTATGCCTGAATATCGACTCAAATTGAAATTTAACCTTTAAACTGACAATTCGACACCAGAAACTTCATACATAGCAAAAATATCATGAACTTACTATTCAGTGCATCTGTGTTAACCTCTGTTAGACGTATTAGACTTCCATTGCAAAACTCTATGGGACCATCGCCCAGATATACCCCTGAGGGGTGCTAACGCTTACAACCACTTGATTTCACCAGTATATCAAAACGAGAATAAAAAGACCGGTCAACCCCTGCGCCGCTATATATATATGTGGGACTGAACCATTGTTATTAAAATAGATTGACGTCGCACTGCGTAACGGGCAACAAAAAAGACGAAATACAACATGGAAAACGGGACACCACACTGATAGGATCGCAGCAAAAAGAAAACTTTAACAAACTACATAAATTAGCGCCCAGAACTAACAAATGCAAAAAATATATCCATTTGTATTTGACAAACACATTCAATTGTCATGTTATCTATTATGATTCCAGGTATAGATACAAGTTTCTGTGGATTGTGGAAAACCATAAACTTCGACTTCGCAGTATTTAGTGATAATATATTCAATTGCACCTATTTGCTTATTTTCTTCAATTCTTTAAAAAATGCTTGAGGAAACATTTTCAGACAGATCACAGTCTTAGAAAATTTGAGTTGTACTGTATAGGGTTGTGTTGTCTGCATATATTATAGGATCACAAATTTGTGATACATTTGATAAGTCATTTATATAAATTATGAATAACAAAGGACCCAACATAGATCCTTGAGGCACACCTGTCGTAATTTCTGTCAGGGTAGAAGTTACATCATCTAATGATACATATTCTATTTGTTAAATAGTTTTGAAATAGCCATAACGAAGTGTCTTTTACACCATAGTATTTAAGTTTATTGATTCATATTTTATGGTCAAGTGTATCAAACACTTTAGATAAATCCATGAAAATACATAATGGGTTTTTCCTATTATAAATGTCAGTCAACAGTGTCTCCACCAGTTCCAGGCAGGTAATTTCAGTAAAGTGTGATTTCCTAAAGCCGTATTGATTATTATAATAAAGTTTACATTCCTTAAAGTAGTCATGAAGTTGGTGAAACATAATTTTTTCAAATATCTCACAAAAGGAAGGTGGTATAGAAACCGGACTATAATTTTCAACAATACTAGCATCGCCTTTTTATGTAATGGAGTCACTTTTGCAATTTTTTAAATTATTAGAAAAAATATCTGTGGCAAAGGTCTGGTTCACGATAACCGACAAAAACTTTGCAATTATGCGTTTCATTGATTGAAGTAATTTGGTTGAACTTCCATCATGACCACAGCTGGTTTTAGTCCAGTATTACTATCTCCCTTATTGGTGACAGCAGTTCTGTAAGATTGCCTTTGCTCGTCTTCATTAAAAAGTTAGCGTGCCATTGGTTAAGATTCAGAAAGCATTTACCGACATTAGTTATTGATTAGCCAAGACACACTGCATTTTATTGTATGGGTGTCAGTTAAGTGATGGTACAGATTTACCAAAGCACTAAAAGTCATCTTCCATTACAAAAGTCAAAGAAGAAATCACACTCCTGAGTTTAGACTGGCAGAGACTAATAATCGGAAGTGATTGTTTTAAACTGCTGCTCTCAATGTTTGTAAACTGTTCATTAACTTTATACAAAAGTGTTTTCAAAATATAAAGCCCTGGCCACTAAAAGCCCAAAATCACTTGTGCCAAAGATTTTTAATCACGTGACCTGTTAGTCACCTGAGTTGAGAGCGAAAGAAGAAAACGGGCTCGTATTGTATACATCATATTTATTTAAAAATGAAACACAAAGTGCCCTATGCCCATAATAATTATGAGTATATTATGGCCAATGAAGTATGTATCTAATAGTCCATAAATACATTACTCACATTTAAAAAAAATCAACCAAATAATGAGGGGAAATTTGAATACAAGGTAAAGTGTGGACTCAGGGATTATCAAAGTATCAACATTTGTCTTCAAAAAACTATCCTTTCAACCTTTAAAACATTCTTTACTAACTGGATTTTTTTCCCAAAATATATAGAACCAAACACATACCCCCAAAATTATCACTTGCGACAAAGATGAAAAGACATGTGGCAAGCCTGAGACATTTTGGTTCTCCTGACTTCTCAGTCAGCTGAGTGGACATGTTTATAAGAAAGGTGTTCAGTGTTTTTAGCCACCTTGTTCTATTCATTTTTTAAAAATGAAATAGATGAGAATCAGACACATATATGAAGCTCCTTGAATGTTTTAATGACAAAATACAGAATTGACCTAAACGCTGTAACCATGTTGAATGCTCTCCAGCGTTATTCTTACCCCGAATTCGAAACAGGTTTCCAGTGTGAACATACTGCAATGTTTATGTGTGAGTTGTGTGGAGTAAGATATGGCACATGTAACTCAAACTTGATGCATGACACACTGAGTAACATTATCTAGGATGCATGCACTACATGATAATGAGATAAATTGTATGGGTTAACTGGATCATGTTTGGACTTGTTCAAGACATTGTGCACCTGTTGTGCCCTTTTAACTATTTGTTGATTACAATTATGTATAAGTTTAAAGAATGTAGTGTAGACTGAAAATCAAAAGTTAAGGAAAATGACCTTTAATTGACAAGGACTCGGCAGTAGTGTCGCACTAGTGACTGGCTAGTAACCTTTAACGCCCTGAGAAGTAATTCCATGCATATATCTCAGAACACGAACCCACCAAACCACTCTCCCATCAATTTCCTGGGTCATATTTCGGATGATGTATCTCAACACAAGCACCTTGGGATCACAATAAGCTCCGACCTATGTTGGTCTGATCACATTACTGAGGTCACAGTTAAAGCTACTAAAATGATCAATATAATGAAGAGCCTAGCATTCGTCTTAGACAGAAACACGTTGGAAACCATTTACATTGCTTTTATCAGCCACATCCTTGAATATGGTAGTCCGGGTGGAGTGGCTGGTCAGCATCTGACGAGAATAGGTTCGAAAATGTCCAATGGAATGCAGCCCGTATTGTTACTGGTGCAATGCATGGGACCAGCAGCGCAAAACTCCATGACGAAATTAGCTAGCTGACTTTGCCTGAACGCAGGGAAGCAGCAAAACTAACTGTTGTGTATAAATTGGTGAAAGAGTTTGTGACCGAATCCCTATGCTGTATTTATCAAACATATTACTGATATTGGAACATATGACACTCGAAGACAATTCCGTCTTCCCCATTTTAGGGCCTGGACAGAACTGTTTGATAACTCGGGGGGGGGGGGGGGGGGGTTGTTTGTTTGTTTGTTTGTTTTGTTTTTTTTTCCATCAGCTTTTCAATTTTGGAATCAGCTGCTTCTGGATATTTTTTAAGCTGCCCAACACACGCGCCTGTACTTCGACGACAGTCTTTTAAATTTGCATCGCATAACAATTGGAGTAAAGGACACTCCTGAATGCTGCTGTGGTTCACCAACAGAGGATACTTGTCATGTTCAAAGTTTACGGTACCGCGTTCCCAGTTACATACCAAAATCCCCCCCTTTGCTTCTTTCACTTCATATACTTTACTATACGGCTCGCCATAATGTTCTTTTTCCAAAAACGCTTACATTTTTGGGGGCTGTGCACGAATATATACATGTCACCAGGCGTTTCAGTACTGCAGGTATTCGCTGATCTCGTTTCGTTTACCGTGCCTGTGCTTGTTAGCAGCGGCGCTGTGTTTCCATGCTGTGACGGGGGATCAGAAGGCTGGCAAATCCTTTGCCGCGTTTGGGTGAGCTCAGCGCTGCAGCCTGCCGTTCTGGATTTGGCTCATGTTGTTGCATGGTCAGTGGAGATCTCACGTGAACGTTCCGACAAAATAAATACCTCTATTATCATCATCATCATCATCATCATCATCATCATCATCATCATCATCATCATCATCATCATCATCATCATCATCATCATCATCATCATCATCATCATCATCATCATCATCATTTGAACCTCCAGTGATGGGGAAGTAAAGATAAAGTATACTGGACCAAATTATTTCATATATTCCGAGTTTTATTAAAGAATGTACAATTTACCCTCCTATATCTAATTGTGGCCGTTGTGTCGAATCAGCAAGGCTGTTGTGTAGAAGTAAGAAAGATCCTTAATACACTCGGACTATCTGGCAATACGACAAAACAAACTTTGATTTCTTTCGACACTATTTAAGTTCAATTAACTGGGATGATGTTTTCATATCTGAAAAAAAAAAAAAAAAAAAGCCCGATATGCAGTGGGCCTGGGCAACATGTAACAATCTTCGTAATTGCTTTCAAGTCCATTTACCAGCAGCCGAAATTGAGCGTAACGCAAAATTAAATAAATATCTCAAAGACCCTCGGTATAGGAATAAAGCCTGATGGAGGACTGTCAAGCGATTTCTTAATAAAATTCACTCTTCTTTTATTCCCCCTCTAGTTCATGAAGACTAACAAATATCTGACAGCTCATCGAAAGCAGGAATCGTTCACTCCTTCTTTCTAAAACAGGGTACAATTGACGCCTCAAAGGCACACAGGCTTCCAGATATAAACCCCAAAGTTAACAGTCTTCCAAATATAATTATACAGGAGGATGAAGTATCGATATTATCAAGGCTTTCGACAAGATTTGTCCTGAAACGTTTAGGTGTCACAGAGGCCACCGGTCCAAATGGAATTAGTACTAGATTACTCAAAGAAGGCGCTCCGGTAATTCATACATCACTAGCTAAACTCATGAATTTATCTCTTCAATCTAATATATTCCCAACTTACTGGAAGAGGGCCCATGTAACACCATTGTTTAAAAGTGGAGAGGCACGACGGTATTTAACAATTATACACCCATTTCCCTTTTAAGTTGTACAAGTAAAGTAAAGGAGGAAGTTATATTTGAACATGTAATTTTTTTTTTTCGCGATTCCCTGGTAATGTTTTAAAATCAGTCTGGGCTTATGCCAGGTTACTCCACTGTTAACCAACTTCTTTCACTTTACCACGAATTACCTTTTGCAGTGCACCAACATAAAGACGGAAAAACCGTGTTTTGCGATATTTTCAAGGCTTTCGACAAGGTTTGGCATGAGGGACTGCTTCACAAATTAGAAAAAATAAAATGTGACAATGGAAATTTACTCAGTTGGTCTAAATATTATTTACACAATCGTCAACAGCGCGTAGTGATGAAGAGGCTCTCTTCCAGTTGGGGGACAATTACTGAGAAACCCAGGGCTCCGTACCTGGCCCTCTTATGTTCTTGATTTTGATTAATGACATAGTAGACATCGTGAACTCCAATATTAAATTGTTAGCTCACGATACATGCCTTAATGTTTCGGTGGATAATCATGTTCATGCTGCCACTATTTTGAATTCTGATCTTTCTTCAATAAAAAAAAAATAAAAAATAAAAAATAACTGGTCCAAATATTGCTTCGTATCTTTTAATGCTAAAAATATGGATGCCGTGTTAATAACACACAAGAAACACGCAATTGACACCCCCCACCCCCCCCCCCCCCCCCGTTTTTCCAGGCCACCAGCTTATTGACGTACATTGGCATAGACATTTAGGTATCATGATGAAATCTGATCTGAAATGGACTACACATATTAATAATGTTATATTTAAGCCACAAAACAGCTGAATATTATGAAATCATTTAGATCATCGATTAGATTGGGAAACATTAGAAACAGTTTATATGTCCTTCATTCGGCCTATCATGGAATATGGCAGAGTGGTCTGGGACGGTTGTGCACAGGCGGATAAGCATCAATTGGAGACGGGAGCAATGTAATCTATGAAAAATGTTAAACTTTATGAACAGACTGCGTGGGAAACTCTGGCTAACACGAGGGAACGGAACAAATTATCTTTTTTTAATGTAAAACGTAGTAAAGAATGTATCCCCTAATTATCTGCAGAACCTGAATCCAAATATTCTACGCCTGAAACACCACTTAACTTTAATATTCGCAGACGTTTTGATTTACCCCATTTCAAAGCTAGAACAGATATTTTGACAAATCCTTCTTTCCATCAGCAACAGGTTTATGAAATTTACTGCCACTTGATATTTGCAACTCCCCAACACGTTTGCAGTTGAAATCTAATATGATTAGTAAACCTTGTACCTCAGTAAAACACCTATGATTGTTAAATTTAGGCAAGAGATATTATGCATTTATTCATTCTCGATTACGTATCGGCCGCATTAGGCTGAGCAAACATGTTTATAAAATTGGTGTCAAGGATTCTCCTTTGTTTTCATGTGGCCACGGAGTAGAAGACGTTTGCCACTTTATCTTCTCTTGCCCATTATTCGTTACCGATCGAAATCGTCTACATACAATTATTATAAGCCCTGCGCCTTCCAATATACATATCGTCTTATATGGTTCCGAATATTGCAACTTAGAACGTAATAAACTAATATTTCTGACTGTCCAAAAATTCGATTGAAAAAGTTGTAGATTTCGCCTTCAGGATACATAACGTCTCCTTCAACTGGCTTACTTGTTCCTAGGTTACAATTTGCCCCTCTATCTCTCTTTCCCTGTCCTTTGTCTCATTCTTGACTTGTGTGTCCTGGTATGATAAAAAATGCCATGGATTGTGATGTTTGGTCGTCCTGTCCTTTGTCTATATTTCGCAAGAGGAATTTATATAGGGCTCTGCCCTGCATTCTTATTTCTAATAAAATATGTTTAAACCAAAACTACATCAAAATATAAAAAAAATAAACATTGCATATCCTGTCGCATATACACAAAGAAAAGTCACACTCATCACATATACAACAAGAAACTGACTAGAACTAAAACACACAATATACAAACTAAAAGTAATACCAGACTAAAATTGAAGTAAAACAAGGGCCGAAGAAAGTAAGAACCGGGCAAACAGCTTCACTACCTCATACTGGGAAGACTCGGGGACATTAAAATGAGGTGATAGCAACAGGTACCTCAGCGAGTCAGTGAAACCCTCCCGGCCAATTAGAGGGCTTCCAGGGGAAGGGCATGAACGGGTTAGCTAGCAGAATGAGACACCCGCCGCCATAGCTGTGTTACAACCGAAGGCGTTGGCAGCGGGGAAGTATCCATGGCTAATTAACCGATCAGTCATAGTGCCTCCCACCATGTGGCCATGTATAGTGTAATCGCCATTTGAAAAAAGAAAAAAAAAAGACAAGCAAACTTCTCATCGGTGATTTAACTGCGCAGATTCTTTGAGCTAGTGATACAGTATCCTGAGTGATCACTTGAGAAACAGGAGGAATATCAAGAGACGAAATAATTCAGTGGAGTGAGAACTCCTGCTTAAACCGAGGGACTGTTTAAATAAGTTACCTTGTGCCATCCCTAGTTGTTTTCCATACATATGTTTCAGCTTCGGTACATAGTCCCGGGTAACGCCAGCCAGCATTATGATATCTATACATAGCCATTCTGGAATATGACTATCATAAGATCCAGTTTTAATGTGAGTAATTCCAGGTAACTTAAGCTCTGTCACAATATTAACCACTTTAGTCCTATCTCCCAAGTACCACTCAGGCTCCCTATAAAAATCATTTCCCCACATGCAAATTTTATGTTTTGCTGACTCCAAATGAGGCTCTTCATTTGCTAGCATAAGTTTTACATGCATTTATGAGATCTTGGAGACCTGTAACAGTAGGAGATAAAAGTATGACGTCATCTGCATGTGCTAAGCAGTTAAATTTATCTTTCCCACATGTACACGTCTGTCAGTGTGTAAAAAGTTTACCAATAAGTAATTGATACAGATGTTGAATAGGTTTGAAGATAGTGTATGCCCTTGAAAAGTGTCTCGGCTGACACGGAAGGCTTCGCTGTAGTCGGATTTGCACTGTACACATGCTTTGAGTCCACTGTGCCATTTATACACGTAAAGCCACTGAGATTATAGAGAACACCATACAATTTACAAAAGAGGCCACTGTGTCAAATGTTGTCAAAACATCGTTCTACAGCAAGACTGTGAACTACACGGGACTAATTGAGGACTCGGAACAACTATGAGTGCAAACAGAACTGCTGCCTTTAATAACGTTGATCTTGTACACTTTACATAACGCTGGTCGCATACACCTCTTCAGGTTTTATCCATCATTTACCGCTCCGCGTACATCGCTCATCGCATTAACTGCAATTACATTCATAACATTAAGTATCTCCATATCAAAATCAAACCTTTAACATAGCATATCACATACACAAGCCACATTCATATATCACACATAAATTCATATGATTACATTTAATCGAAAAGTCCAAGTTGTATACATTAAGCACCGCCCTTTTGCCACTTATATTACCGTGAACAAAAATTGTAAACCACACAAAGTTGATACGATTACCGTCAATCTTCAAAGTACTTTATGATAACAAATACTCAGTCAATCATTTTAAACTACGACGTGAAAAGCAAATAGCTTAAGCTTACAATATTACGGAATACCTACCCGGCATTTTGCCACCATAAACACGTCGCGCACAAGTACCAAACCAACAATATTGATTCTTATGTGCAAATGAACGGCACAACCGTATAGTACAAAAAGAACCCCTCCAATTCTAGTTTGAAACCATCAAATAAATTGCCAATAATGGTTTTACTTGATACAGCGTGACATATACGCGTGCATCTTACTTGACACAGCGTGACATATACGCGTCCTGCAAGTCTCACTATAAACATACAACGCGCACATGTATTACACCAAAGTTTTACCAAACAATACACGAAGTTTGAAAAAAAAAAACTCAATATATTTCATAAACTGATACATGTAAGCGCACTTTAACGGCAAAAAGCATGACCCAGTAAAACGCGTTTTCACGAGTTACCTTTTTTGAAAGATCCGTACATTTAGTTAGGAGTTCATATAAGTATGTACATTCACATTTTAATATCAAATTAAACTTCTTGATATACTTACAGGAACACTATTGCAGTGTCTGCGTTACAACCACCATATGTTAGTTACAGAAGTGAACTGTGCATTGGCCAAATGCACGCACCCTACGTGCCTGCAACAAAAGCTGCTACAAAAAAGAACCGCATGAATAAAAAAACAGACATAACTCCATCAAATTTCACGTGGGCAAAAATAACGAGATGAATGCTCGCCAAAAATAGGAAGCAAATCGACGGGAAATGCACAATCATTTACTATTAGCTCCCATGTGCCTGTTAATTATGTACAATAGATGGGGAACATAGTCCCAAGGCGCCCGCAAGCGGGTAAAGCAAACTGAACTCTTCCACTCCCAGTGAACAGCGACGCCGGTTGACAAGCAGGGAGCCCGCAACAAGATTCTTCGCCTTTATATATGCGCCGGAACGCGCGGGAAACAGAGGGTCACAGTCAACAAAGTCGGACAAGTACAGGGTAAACCCACAACGAGACAAAGGGGGAATGGAGGAGACAGGGGTGAAACCTACGTCACACAACAAAAAACAACAACAACAACAACAACAACAACAAAAATCAAATACGACTCAACTGTATTTGACAAAGACTGCATATAAATAAATCTGTGGACGTATCTTTGTAATGCTTGATAATATCATGTGATAGGTCACACCCAAAAGCTGTGCCACGTTGCTCACGAAAACCAAACAGTGATTCACTGGCAGTATCGGGGATACACATTGAAAGTTCCACAAATTTGGCAAAAGGTGTACTGATAGAAATGACGGACGTAATTAGCATAATCAACACCATTATCAACGTAATTAACACCGGAATTGACGAGGTTAGAGATTTAAATGACGTAGGGATACCCTCATATTTGGGAAAAAATGTACTATGAATGTCAACCTGTTGCGCATGTTCGCATGTGACGTAGGTTTATGCCCATATAAGGTGAAACGTGTACTCTAAATGTCACAGATGTCAATTGTGACTGACACTTACAGCATGACAGATTAAACACCATGCGTAGCCAATCATGTGGTTCTGTTGACCAACTTTCACTGTGAATCTTGACTTCAAGAGTACATGGACCAGCGCCGTTTGTCCTCTGGGCGTCCATGATATTATCCTACGTGTATAAGGTCCATCTGTGCAGGACAAAATAAACTTTCACCCACCTTTTTGGCGATCCGTTGTGGGCGCTCGTCTGCTTGTCGTCATTTGATGTCCCCTACCAGCACATATTTAATGCAAAGGATATGTGTACATTGCTCTGAAATACGTACTTTTAAGGGAAAAATGTGGCAACACACAAATCAAAATCCTGCCTTTGGCATGCAACTACATGTACAACAAAGGCCAGGTAATTAAACCAGCGTTGACATGGGGATGAACCCCACTCGTCTGTGTCTCAGTTGTCCACTCTGTAAAAGTTAGGGGATATATCACGTGCTATAACCGATGTGCAACACATCCGCCAGTACTTCATGTCCGCCGTCAAATAGAAAATGCATACATATTTAACGGTGAAGCATGAGGTGACCAAAAGCCGCGATGTGACTTCTGCGCGGGTCAGCGCAATTTGGCCCCACTGGTGGTCAGCCGGGCCTGCCACGCATTGATAAACATGTATAGTTACGCAGACACAAAAGACTGAATAGTAAATTGTCGCTGTAAACATATATATATATATATATATATTGGGGATAATTGGGCTAAGATCTTGCCTACTGGACCCTGTGGAAGAACAGCCATTGGCTGAACAGGCTATCCAGTATAAAGATGTTCAATTCTTATATATTTATATATACATATATATATATATATATATATATATATATATATATATATATATATATATATATATATATATATATATATATATATATATATATATTAGGAACGAACAGGACTCGAACCTGTAACCTTTGGCACCAGTCGCATAGCTGAAATGGGAAACGCACATATCCACTATATATATATATATATATATATATATATATATATATATATATATATATATATATATATATATATATATATATGTAGTATCGTTTGTCTTTACGTTGCAGCATATATTGCTCCAATCTTACTTACCCATCATTAGCTTCATTTAAGTTTGACGCGGATAATCCCAGATTACGATAAGTCTTTTTATGGCAGGCATTCACTATATCTTGAAGAACGTCTATATATTTATTGTTCTGTTTGGCTATTATATATCGGCAGATTTTGCTCTTGGTCTTGAGAGCTCGCTGAGCACAATTAGCCTTACTGAGATTATTGGTCAGTAAGAGGCGGATAACAAATTGGCCTAATACTATTTTTACGCGATGGTTGCGAAATTTGACACCTCTATCCAAGCGTTAAATGTCTCTGGGCCTTCGCCCATCTGAAAATATCCATGCGAGTGCCTTGGCCAACTTGTTGCCTTTCTGAGAGTTAATTGGACGTATCCATACGCGGCGACTGAATGTATCAATGGCAATTTCTATAAATTCATCGCCTTTGTTATAATTGCTGAGACTTTGTACATCATGAAGGTCCCAATCCCAATGGGAATCTTATTCTTGCACTATGACCCTGTTTTGAGGTTTCTGTCACCGGGTACTTATGCTTAATGTGCAGGTGTCTTGACTTTTAAGCAAATTGTTAATATACTCGAGACTAATGTCATTTGTACCTTCAGATTTAGCCACCTCGCATATATTTTGTACACTGGAAAAAATGGCTGGTCGCTTGGGATTGTAATAAAGATCCTGAAGGTGAGCGTCCATAGCGTTGTTTCCAGGCGAGACCGGGGAGCCACTTTTAGTTTTAAACAGAATTGTCCGAATGTGCGATACAATCATATTTCAGCAGAATAAATAATAAACCGACAATGACCACCGAAATTCCTATACCGCTATGAAAGACGAAACGGTGATCAGAGGGAGTGTTTAGTGGGCAGATCGGATTCCGTATTTGGTATAGACTTGAGCAATGACGGGGTCCAATTTCTATGGAATCGTTTGCAGAGGGATTGTACCACGGTTTGAAAAGTGGTCAGTCTGCTGCAATTTACCGCCACTCGCTGCACTTGCATGTCGTCTGTAAAATCAGACGGTGTCATTACTATATCCAAACAGCAGTCCTTATGAAACAAATCCAAGTCAATTCCGACCAAAGGCAATGTTCCCTGGGATGTACCGCTGAATCACATAAATTTGTAGATCGTCTTTACCCAGAGGAGTCAAAAACACATGTGCAAAGGTCCATAGGGTCCAAAACGTCATGTTTAGTTTTAACATGACAGAGTGTAAAACGTTTTGTTTAAAATTGTAGGGCTATTTCAGTAAATTAGCTTTGGACAGGTGCATTATTCATGTGCATAACGGACTATACAAATCATAAAAAGCGACCAAAATGTGCAGCACATCAGAGCATTTGCAAGCACAGGTTTCTAATTTGTTGAAAATATCAATAAAATTCAGCATTTAAAAGTTACTAGTTGCAACCACCGTCTCAACAATGATCATCATCCATACAATTCCAAAGGGTGACACTAACAGCAACATCAATCTATCAGAAAGCCCCCTTGGTCTAAAACGATCATCAACAAGAATCCAAAACAACATGATTATACTATTCGATGTTGTTTTTAGACATGCAGTTAAAAGCATGATGTTGTTTTAAAGGAAATAAACTGACAGTATTTCAAAATGCAAATGTGCAAATATAGTGGTGAAAAGTCAATACAATGTCAGAGTTTGGAAGTACACTGGTTCCAATTTTTAATATCAGCCAGAAACAAGTGACATCAGGCCTCAAAACACAAAACCGTCGTAAAAAATTGCAAGAACAGTCGTAAAAAAATGCAAGAACAGTGGTCAAATTGCATTACAATAGCCAAAATTCGTAAGCATAGCAGTCACGTTTCAAGTATGGCTTCCAGAAGTATTTTTGACAGGAGATTTAAATGTTCAAGAAATCATAGATTAGCGCAAGTCATCTAATAAGTCATTTATTGAGGTAACAATTTAGAATTTAAAAAATGTAGTATGCCATTATAAGTCATCTGCAAGTCAGCCAAGCATAATGTACATCTAACTCATGGTTCTGCAAAGTTCCAAAGGTCAAAATGGAAAAGGGGCCTAATTTTTGTAAAATTCTACTGCATTTATCAGAGAAACAGTTAGGTTTTATGAAAAGAAAGAAAGCAAGAGAGAGAGAGAGAGAGAGAGAGAGAGAGAGAGAGAGAAATAGAGAGAAATAGAGAGACATTATGTTGAAATTCCTAAAGGCAACTTTAAGTATATCTGTTTTTACATACAGTTTTCATCTTTTCATTGATAATCAGATAATAAGTCAGTTTGTCAGTTAGCTGATTTGGATGCAAATTATTAATACAAGAGAGAGACAGAAAGAGAGAGATAGACAGATAGAAAAAGAGAGAGTGGGAGAGAGCGATAGATAGAGATAGAGAGAGATAGAGATAGCGAGAGAGAAAGCAAAATATGTAAAAAAAAAAAATACCCATTTATTAAAAGTAACCCTCAGCTTTACATCAAACACTTTGAGCCAATCTGACATGACCTCAACAATAACAAACTATATTCATCAGACAATTATAAAATACAACTGCAATATGTGCAGAAAATGCCTGAATGTTAATATCGTTACCAAATATATAAAAGTTTCATGAAAAGGGAAGTGGACAGATTTAGACCCAGATGTATATTTTTTAAGTCACCAATCCTACCTTGTATTGATTACGCCGACACTGTGTGGGGGTACATGTATGGAGAAGGGGCTTAAAAGAGCAAGGGAACTGAAAAATGCTGCAGCCAGAATAGTCTCGAGTAATTATGTTCATGTAAACTTTAGGGATGAAGACATTGTTAGAAAAAAAAAGGCAGATAATAAAAGAGATGAGGCAGTTTCATATGGCTATTCTAATGTTCAAATGCAAGCATGGTCTAGTGCCTAACTATCTTTGTGACCCAATCTGCTTTCTAAATAAAATTAATCACCATTCAACACGATTCGCAACGGAAATAATATTCATGTTCCCTTTCTTAAAAAAAAAGTATATTTAAAAAAAAATGCTTGTGTATGAAGGTTCTTGCATTTTTAATAGCCTGCCGGACTTTTTAAAAGACTGTGAATATGTGCATGATTTTAAATGTCAGTATAAGGCTCACTTTCTTTTCAATGATGTTGTATCTTAGTACCTGTATTTCTTAACTCCTTTTAGTTTTCTAGTCTTGTAGATGTGTTTTGTAATCTCGCCTTGTCATATTAACTCTTATAAGCTTGCAGTTATAGTTAGTTTGGTTTCCTTGTATATTAAGTTTTTAGTAAATTTATTTATCTCGATGCATGATGGGCCCCTTGGAAGAACAGAACTGTGCTCTGAAAGGGTCACCCCGGGTAAACATATTCTTAGATAAATAAAAACTCTGTATAAGAGTGGAAAATATAGTCACGTTATCGCGAGGAATTCAAGTTAAAATTGTTACCATTTGGGACAAGTCTGAGCAAATGCCATAAAATATCTGCTGGAAATGTGGGCTGCTCCTCTAAATTCCTGTCTACTCAGAAAGGTAACGTTTTCTCGCGGTAGCAAATCTAAGTTGGTTTCGCTGCAACATGTATTGACCCATCCAAGTATTTAAAGAAGCCATAAACTCTTCGTTATGTCGATTATCGCAAAAAGGAAGAAAAAGAGCTTACTTATGCTAGTTCTAATTCCATCATGATGGAAACGATTACAATGCTTACTTTGGCATTTTTTAATTGCCGCCATGACCACTTTCCTCGATGAAAAACAAGTGACGTGAACTGCCTGCCGGCGAAACAGGGGGCCGGAAAATAACTCTGGTTCATACAATCCCTGTATTTGTTGGGTTAGTAGAGGTAAATTAACTTTTTTACTCACTGTATGCGCGGCGAACGCGGTGATCTCATAAATTACCGTCAACGGCACGGGGTAGCCGGTTTCCTGGATTAATCTTGCATACCATCTCACCCGATTTTTAACCTCAATTGCAGACACAGCGGGTCCATTGCACGCTAGTTTTCCAAACTCAGAGACGAAGCAGCAATCTCCTATTTTTTGTGTCTCCAAACAAAACAGTTTGATACTTTTCGATTATAATAAACATCTGTCGAAACGGAAGCCAAGTGGGTCAGGTTCACATGACAGTTTAAAACTGTAGCACATAAAATGTTAGTCAAGTAAACCATGTTGTCCGTATGACGTCCCCGAAGCGAATGACAGATATATTGGGTATAGTTTCTATTCATTAACACCGTGACGCCATAAAATGACTGATACTGTCGATATGTTTTAAAATTTATACCTGTTTATGTACTTACGTGCTTACTTCCCCCGAACTTCTTCTCGCAGATGTTTTCATGTACATCAAATAGCATTTTTAAAAGAAATAAGGAACTAAAGCTCGAATTCAGATATATACTTGCTAAAAAAAAAGCAGTTGTTCTCCCTCACTCATTTATTTCATAATACATGACATGGGAAAATACATGCGAACATGCTTCTATCTAATACACATTATTTTTTTTCTAAATATCGTTACTCTTTCTCATAACAATTGTGCCGTATAATATCCACGAGCTGTGGAATAGTATCATAACCTATAGGGTTGAAACCCACATTTCAAAATGTTTCTAAGTCAACCTATAGTGTGATGTATGTACACAATCGAGCACCTTTTGGAAATCATTGCAGGAGAAAAATCCTACATCTTACAGAAGCTCAGTTAGGTGAAACCCGGGAAACTCACCGAAAACCAGCGGTGACAGTATCATCGTGCCACACAGTGTCACATCTGTACAAATCCGTTGAAAGGATACAGGGTGCGCATTCACTGTCACGTGACGGGAAAGTTCCGCAGGGCGGCTCATAATCATTGTCACCTGAGCTACCGCTTCAAAAATGGAATCCCTGTCTTCCTGAATCTGTGCCAGTTTGCATCTCAAAAGTTTGCCAGATGGCCTTGGCATGCTGGTAATCTTTTTCATCTATGGCTCCTTCATTAAGATCGTTGTAGGAAGCCTCTTTTAGGAGGTAAGCAAATTTCGGCAAATTTGTCTTGTGGTCATATAACTGTAGGGATAGACTCTTTTTCGAAGCAGCAGCGGGATCAAGTGGGTAGGAAAGTGTCTTTTCAACGCATAAAACGTTCCTCTCCGTCGGCAGCCAAATTTTTAGTCAGAGTGGCCAGCGACTCGGAGAGGAACTGCAAGAAGTATAGAAACACGACTGCAGCCAGTGAAAATGAGATGTATTTTTCCATGTTGTTGGGGATACATTGCGGTTTTTTATCTTCTTATTCGCCGAGTCCTTGCATGATAAGATGTCAATCAAACTGTTGTAAGATATAGAATTTTCTCTCATAATGCCTTCTTAAAAGTGGTCGATGACGTCGAGGCCGCCGTAGACGACAGCAGGCTTGCAATGGCCGGCATCTTATCCAAAGACCGTGTAGCTGTGGCCACAGGACTCAGGACTCAGGACTCAGGACTCAGGATACTTTTATTGACCTTCATACAAATAACAAGTATACAAATCATTTAACAAACATATGTAACACAAATGTATGATGGTCAGGGAGACCCTCATTAAGACAATGTCATGTCGCTATCATGAGGGCCACCCTATAATGTAGCTATAATAATAATAGAATGAATGGCAAAGTACATTTACATCGGTATTAGATAAATTCCTTTTTCATGTCATAATTTCAATTTAGTGTACATTTTTCCAATGTGTATTCCAGCACGCTTATCATAAGTTTTTTGAAAGCTTCTTTCACTTCTTGTTCTGTATCGGTGGCAGGCAGAGCTATCATACACTTTGTGGACCTATAGGACCGGGGAAAGGGATCTTTTTCCTGGTCGTCTGGATTGATTTTACATGTTCTGTACTGTATTTCCATGCACAGGGACCATTTGTTGTCACATTTTGCACGTACTTGCTCTGCTATTCGCTGTACGATGCTAGTTCTAACATCTCCAGAAAGTTGCATGGGATCGTGTATGTTGGTTGCATTAGAAAAATATGTTATGGAACGAAAAGTACATGCAATGGCGCTTTGGCACGACTGAAAGGCGTTAAGACTGATCGCCGACCTCGGCCACTTGCACGACTCCCTTGCCGTGGAATCTATACCGTGTGTGTATCTTTATTGTCTCCATCCTTTTACACGGTTTTGTTTGGTGCATTGAGTGTTACTCCATTGTCTCCGGCCATTTGCATGGTTTCATTCCGCGTAGTTGGCGTCTTCTTATTGAGCGTAACCCTTGTAACACACGGTTTACTGTCTCCGATGGTTATTCTTTTTTCAACAAGATTTCCCCGCATATTTCACAGGTAACATCTTGGCTTACTTCGTCAGGTCAAGCATGATATACAGACGTTTGTTCTTTTGAAGCTTGTAAAGGTAAGACGAGTCGTTCCGATAGAAAAGTCGCTGGTTTGAGGAGACGGATTGGGAAGCTGTAGATTAGAATATACGTAGCTTGTTCTCAGAGACATGGCTTTAAATGTTGGTCAGTCAAAAGGAGTGGCCATTACATGTTATACAGTTATGAAGAGTGTATTGGGAATACCTTTTCATGTTGTTCGTACACGTGCATATTCCAATGTATTGATTTTCTCAGCTTTGATAGGTTGGATGTCTCTTGGTCCCAAGTCGTATAGTACGTGTCCACAGGAACTGTTTTATGGCAAAAGCTTAGTGCATTTCCTCGGGGCATTGTCACAGAGTGAAACTCGTTTGACTTGAGTGCACGCCGGTCAAAACACCGACAATTATCTTCAAGGATATACTTAGAACGTTTTAGCCACAAAACTCCCAAAATACGGGTTTCAGTGCAATGTAGTAGGTGCGGACATGTCCTTTAAATCTGTGCTAGTGGGGAATGTAATTATAAACACTTCGACCCATCCATTCGTGTTCATGCCGAGATTGTTTTTAACAAAAAAAAAATCAGCAGGACAATATGTACTGTAATGTAAACTGCCATGCACAATTGTCGTATTTGCCACTTTACTAAATAAAAACAAAACAAAAACAAAACAAAAAAACAAAAAAAATTAATAGACAAAATATAACAAAATAAAACAAAAACAAAACAAAACAAAATCAAAAAAAAAACAAAACAAAACAAACAAACAAACAAAAAACAAACAAACAAAAAACAAACAAAAACAAAAAAAAAAAAAGAAAAAGAAAAATAGGTAAAAAAATGTCTGTCACAACCTCCTGGAGTTAAACGTGGAACATATTTTCCTGATTTCGTAATATTCTATGGATATTGTGTGTTTTTGGAGCAGACGATGAGGACGAGATGCATCCTAAATGCCAGCCATATTGCTTTTCCTTGAACCAACCCTCAGCATGATTATTCTGGGCTCCAGAAATCTGGTTAATATTTTGCATTCAAACATTTTCATGAGTATCCCGTTCCTGGCCTTAAGTAGGGAATTAAGTCTTGGAAGGGCTAAAGAAGGCTGCAAGTTTCATAAATATCACAACATAGAATCATACTACTGCTGCTAATGCACACACAAATCGAAACAGCTATAATTTGTTAGTATTCTTTATGTCTTATAATATGATTGGTGACACGTACAACCATTAATATATTCATAGTGATACTATGATCGCTAATGCCATAAGTCTTTGTCATTAGTACGTTTTCTCCTTTTCTTTTCTTTTTCTTTCTTTCTTTTTTTTTTTTTTTTTTTTTTTTGTTTGTTTTTTGTTTTTGTTTTTGTTTTTTTTTGTTTCTTTGTTTTTTGTTTTATTTCATAAATTTGTGTATATGTATATGTGTATGATTTATCCTGACACTAATCTCCCTAGAGTACACTTTGAAATGCAATTTACAAGCAGCATTGCATTACAATTGTCCTCTTGGCGGATGATTTTATTACAATTGAAAAGAATGTTAAAATCTGTGAACCAACATATTAGTACCATTTTTATGAATATAATGATCAGATATATTTTTTGTTCTTTTACTTTTATTCTTTTTTCCCCATCTTTGTGTAAAGGTCTTTTTTTTTCTCTATTGGGGCGGCGGGAGGGGGTTGGTGGGTGCAGGGGTTTCCTTGGGTATGGATTTATAATGTATGACAACTTACACTTTTACAACCAATGAAAGATTATGTAGTATATTTTCAAATGATATGTTTTAAAGTAGCCCTTCATGACCAGTACTTCAATTGTGCAAAATCGACGGCCCTCACTATGCCTTCTGCTACGGTACTCTGTTAGCATGTCTAGCAACGCAATAGGGTAGCCAAGTGTATTTTATGGACCAATTGGAAACAGGAAAACCGAGAATATAGTTGCCACTAAGGTCCTGGGCAGAGTTGTTACTGCTCTGACCCTCTCCAAACCCTGTGTCACGCAAATGCAAAACAACGATAATTAAGAAATCAGTGCATCGAGTATAGATTGAGAATGACGGCGTGAAACACATTCCTATAGTTTGTTCAGCATAGTAGTCATACGGGATGCATATATCTTAGAGAAGTAAAATATCGCCAGCAAACAATAAACTGACCAAAGTGTTGCAAAAGAAATTACAAGATCTTTTCAGAATCAATATTCAGTTGTGTTCCAAGCAAATTGGATTTCAAGTGCGTAAGTTTCAACAGCATACGGCAACCTAATGAATAAAGATCCAGCAACGCTGGAAAGATGGAATGGGTGCTTATAGAATGTGTGGTAGCTCCACGGGCAATGGCATTTGGGGTGAGACCAGGGTTAATCAGTACCTTGCAGCAGTATACAGGTAGATGGGGGATCTTTCTGGGAAAGAAATTTCAAAATCACCTTTTCCATAACAGATGATGGACCTTACAACCGAATATTGCTGCAGACAGATGTCAGAGAATCAGCTTGCTGGATGCAGGGTGTGCCAAGTATAGACAACTTTAGAACTCTGAGCATGTTTTATGACCACGTAAATCAGTTAGCGCTTACTATGGACAGATGAATGGGGCAACACGTATGGGCGAACTCAATTAGACGCTGACGACAAGACTTAGAGAACCCTCTGCCATCGTGTTGGACAATACTAGCTATCACAAAGTCTTAGCTGATCACAACCGGCGTGCATTATCGAACAGCCATAAATGAGAAATAGTACAATGGCGGCAGGATAGAGGATTGCTGCATCGTCATCCTGATTCAACCCAGGGCTGCACATGCTCAACGTTGCCTATAAATCCAAGCCTGGCTACAAGACAGAAATTACCGCAGATTTTCATGGCGGTGCCTTACTGAGGCTCTGCGCATGGCACTGTGAGCTACACTAAATAGAGATGAACTGGGATATGTTTAAAGGTTCTCTACTCAGCCTTTGAAAACATTTTCCAACTCACAGATCTCAAGGACGAGACGGAAAACGGATTTCACAACGTGACAGTTGACACAATTGCCAGAGCTATAGAGAAGGTAGTATGCATCTAAGAAGGTTTTATGAGCATATTTGGAGGAATAAAGGCTACAAAGGGTCCACTGATTTGATGCCTGGGTCATAACAGCAGTGATAAGAGTATTCGTTCCAGCAGTGACGCAGTGACGGTTAATCCTTTTTGCTTACAACTAAGTCAAAGAACCTTTCCAAAGTCACAATCTTTTCCCAAATGTGCTGTTTATTTTTATTTTATCATTATTATTTTAACTTCATTTATGAAAAGAAAATAACCATAAAAAACAGAAGCAAAAAAAAAAAAAAAACAAAAAAAAACAAAAAAAACAAAAAAAAAACCCACAGAAAACAAAACGAAAAAGGGGAAAACAGAGAAGAGAAATAAAAACAGTGTAGAAGAAAACAAATCAAATATGGAAAAAAATCGCACACGCATACAAAAGAAAGCAAAAAGGTTAAAAAATTACTAAATGGATAAAAAGGTAAAACACTGCATGGTGAAGGTCCAGGCAGACCTATATTCATAAATCCACGCAAAACACCAAGCAATAGATCGACATTGCCATTCATAAAAATGGAATGGTGGGGGTTAAGGGAAGTAGGCGGATTTATGTCGGGTTGTACGTGTATCTGTTCTTCATGCATAATCTACAAAGGGTCTTCCTTGTTTCGGTCATTCCATTTCTGTTGTTGTATGAGTGTCATAACAATCTCCATATCATACTGGGTTCTGAGAGAAGTGGAGGTGTGCTGATTGAAATGAGTACATGCTTTTCTTATTTGAAGACTTTAATGTAATCACAAATGTTCCTGATTTTCCAGAAACGTTTATATATGTACATTTCCCATAATCTACAGAAAAAAATAACGTTTTAGTGTTCTTTCTTTGTTTTGGATCGTGACACATATTACCTTCAAAAGGCGCAAAATGACCCAGAAAAGGCATTCTACGACTACTTTGCATTAAACAAAGTCATTTTAATCTCATACCACAATTTTCTAAAACTTATGACAGATTGCTCGTCTAAAGGATGATTTAAACATGTGCGTCCGTTGAATATTCACAACGTGCCACTAGAATGTAATTTCCCAAATCTGCAGTTTGGCCGAATTTAATGACCCTCTTAGCAACAGTTACAGTTAAAATTCCATGAATATATGCGTGGAAGGCGAAATAAGCTGCTTGCAGTGAGTGCGTCCAGATATGCCATTCCATTCGGTTCTATTTGCAATGGTTGTCCATTAAAACATGGCGTTTTGGTTGTTCACATTTTTTTCTTCAAAATTTGATTGAAAAGGAACAAAGAAACTGTTTTTCATCATTATTTTTTTAGCCCCATTCTGCCATAATCGGCTGGAAAGATGTCTGATAAACACAGAAATCTAACAAAATTTAAAGCAAAGTTGTTTCCCATGGCAGCAATCTTGGGTTGTATGTACTAGGTTGTTTCCCACGGCAGTGATCTTAGATTGCGTGTACTACTGGCGATCTTCCAACATAATTTTACATTGTAATATATTTTACACGTTTATTGTATTGCTCCTACTCTTACTGCAAAAACGCACCAGAAGTAGAAGATTTTATGAATATTAAGACGCAAAATGCATCATTTCTGGCAAATTAACCCTACATACCAAAATGACTGAAGCAATGATTTTCAGCGCTTGTTGACCCCTTGGGGCATCTTATATTTAAGGTATTTGGTGTGGAAATGACCTAACATACTCAGGTGCTTCTAATGATTATGTATGCAGCATAGTGCACTAAGCTCCCGTGTTGCCATCGTTTTACTAACGCGATAGTGTATCATTCTTCAGTTCTTGCCGCCCGAAGAAGTCACATATTCTTCCCAACCGTGCATCGCATGTAAAAAGAAAACAAACAAAAAAAAAAAAAAGGGGGGGGGGATACATAGCCACCTTTGCTTCCATTACCATTATATAATAAACATACATCTGCTCCGAATTGTCGGCTGTGTACAATAATCTTACCAGATAAAACTGTGAAGTTTTCACTTAATGCCATGGGCTATATCAATGTTGAAAAATACTGATTTTTTGGGTACGTTTTGGACCAGTTTTCATTCTTAAGTTTCAAAATTAGAGAAATTTGCATGTCTGAGTGTGAGTAACCGTTCTCCCCACCAACAGCGATTACGAGTGGGAGAACATTAGCAGTTTACTGTCTGGCCATGTATGATTTTATTTATATTATGTTTAAAAGTGCATTCATCGCAAATTATTTCTTAGGTCTACCCTCAACGCCTATGGGGTGTGCCACGTTTGGTTTTGTTCTTAGTAGTTATTCTGTGTGACATGTGACGTACAAACATCCTCAATCACTTTAATTGTGTCTGTAATTATGTTAAGGTGGTACTTTACTGATGCAGGCACACCACAATTTAATACTTGTAACACCGCTCAGGGCATAGCATTCTATAAACTGTGCGCTATACATTAAACGTTACTTTACACTGTTTATTTATGTACAAATCGACTTCATATTTTTTGCGCTAAATGCGAACAATTCGTTCTTTTCTAAGGTGCATTATATTTTATGTTGTTTACGTATTTATAATTCTTTATACTCGCCATGGCCTGCGGTGGTCTACAGCGTTTGAACGCTTAATTTCAGACATCATGGCTGGTGTATTACACTCCGAATAACAGTGGTGGATTGAGTGTAAACTTGACACTAAGTTGCCCTGAAAGGAATACACCATGCATACGGAGCAATATTTACCTATTTTTATATTGCAGACACAGTCTCTGTTTACATATTAAATGTCCCCGTGCCAAGCATGTGTCATGGCAACTTGAAGATTTTTAACACACCTGTACAAACATCTCTCTCTCTCTTTCTCTCTCTCTCTCTCTCTCTCTCTCTCTCTCTCTCTCTCTCTCTCTCTCTCCTCTCTCTCTCTTTCTCTCTCTCTCTCTCTCTCTCTCCCTCTCTCCCCTCTCTCTCTCTCTCTCTCTCTCTCTCTCTCTCTCTCTCTCTCTCTCTCTCTCTCTCTCTCTCTCTCTCTCTATATATATATATATATATATATATATATATATATATATCAGTAAACGTCGCTGAACCACAGGACACACTAGAAGGAAAGAGCTGTGAGAATGTGCAGGTGTTTCATTGTTTGAACTAAGAAGTGTGCAGGGGCAATGTTATATAAATATCGGGCATACAGTTAAACCAGAATATGACATTATTACAGAGTACAGTTAACTAAAAACAAACTAAATGTGATGCTAAATTGATGCTGCTACTTCTGACAGGGATAACGTTATCCAACTGACTTTGGGTATAACTTGCTTCTTTTTCCTTTGGTTGAATTATGTAGAGTGCAGTTTTGGCATGAATATTCAAAGGAAATTTATGTTCCTTGAGTTACATTTTAAAGAGAGATATATATTTAAACATCTTAAATCATGTATTTTGTATAATAAAATGAAACAGAGTCAGTATCCTTTGCAAAGATTTCCATTCAGCCACGTATTTTCTACAAATTCTCTTTGTGGCCTGTTTAAACTGTACTATTACCTTTATCACAGGTCATGTATATATGTACTTTTACGTAGATGTATGTCTGTATGTATGTGTCTATGTATGTATGTATGTATGTATGTATGTATGTATGTATGTATGTATGAATGTTTGTATATACGTATGTCTATATTTATATAGGTAGGTAGGTGGGTAGGTATGGATGGATCTTAATATTGCAAAATTAAACAATAAATAAATAAATAAATAAATAAATAAATAAATAAATAAATAAATAAATAAATAAATAAATAAATAAATAAATAAATAAATGAATAAATAAATAGATAAATAAATAAATGAATGAATGAATGAATGAATGAATGAATGAATGAATGAATGAATAAATAAATAAATAAATAAATAAATAAATAAATAAATAAATAAATATGTACAAAAAATGATGTATGTCCAATGTCCCACACATGTTTGGTGAATCACATTAAATCTAAATACCCGAAACAACAAAGTCACGGAGAGAAGAGGACACGGTGCACAACATTTAATGTTAGAGTGTAGATTTTGCAAAATAGACCAATTTGAGAATTATCAATATGCTTTATTCAAAATGTTACGAAGGTTTTCAAAATATTGAGGGTACGCATTCACAAGCTACCACCACGTTATTAGATTTCAACTGTATCACAAAATGATTTTCATTATGTTTTCAGTCCTGATAATTTGACTTACAACTGTTTCGGGAGCCTAGCAGCTCACATGGGTTATAAAGATGAACCGGTATGTGTATAATATATGCAATAAATACAGGTTAAAAAGCCACACTCCTTTTTCCAATAAATATATCGTTCTCTCAATTTGAAATATGGAATATACAAAATAGCTGTATTGACAAAATTTGAAGAAACGGGCTAGTGGATTGTCTTTGTCATGGGTAACTTATAATATGACTTTAATTCGAAAACATGCCCCAAATATCTTGGTATATTGCTTTCATCATTTATCCTTCAAATACAAATGGAGGTTTACACCGCCATATATCTTGAGCAAATTTAACAAACACTCACTCAGCTGTGGTACAATTGTGCAGGCTGTTTGAATAATTAGGGCATCTTTGTTTGAATTAACCTTTCAAGTTAAATTCAGAAAACCATGGCCCACACTTCATACTAACGATGAGAGCACACATATCGTTTCCATGTATTCGAACATAAGTGCGAAATTTCCACGTTATTACCTTTCCTGTTAGACTAAAAACACCATTAATGTGCAACAGGGATTAATTTAGCGCATTGCCCTAGTATCCACTTGTATTTCTTGCAAAACACAAAGATGTTTACTTTAACATATACTTCTTCAATTATGTTCATGAAGTCACTACAATAAACATCTAGGAAAGTCTTTTCCACAATAATGTTTAAGAAGTCAGGAACACTAAATGGGTTATCACTAGGTAACATAGACAAATGAAAACCAAAATTTCATGCTAGCTAAAATTACCTATTACCTCCTATTATGCAAATTTATCAACAGACATGTTACCATGCCCTTCATTTGACAGCATCTTTACCCTGTACATGGTATTGTACATTTTAACACCACCAGACTGTGACGATAAGGTGACAGTGTCAACACTTGTACTTGTATGTGTATATCAACGTTTGAAAACATATTTTTCTCAGCATTTCTTTTTTATATGGATAAAAATGCTTGAGGGCTGAGAACAAATAAATATGTTGAATTATGCAAATAAGAAAAAAGAGTGCCAAATAAATCTGTCACATAAACTTTACTGGGAACAAAGTGGTTAAATGAAGCTAACCTAGTAATAATCCCTTAACATTGACAACACGTTTCCTATTCGTTTTATGCAGATACTCAGTTCCCAACGAATATTTCAACACAGCCGTGTCTTTGAATTGTGTGCCAACTCCGTCTGCTTTTCCATCGTGTGGTGAATATGAAAGTAAAAGCAAAAACATACCCCTTTTAGATAAATTTGCAGCTCTGTCTGTATAATGTCTATTTGGTAACATAATATGAGGCTCTATTGAACGCATCATTTCAGTGGTGGCATGCGAAATGTGTTTAATGGCTGGTCAATACTGTCCTACTGATGCCCTATTCAAAGTATACGTGAATTGGTACTGTTTTTCTTTAGCATTCATTGTCATATGAAAGATGGTATATCCTGTAATGCTGGATTTGTTTCTTCGTCTGAATTATCGCCATGTACGTTGTCTGACAACTCTGGTTTGGAAAACGACAATACATACGTCCAACCGTGATAAATGTGGAAAAAAGTTAATGACCTGTCCATCTGATGTTTTGTTTTGATTGTGCTGTTTCGATGTTTAAAAATACATGTATCATGTCATGAAGTTAGCTTTGCCCATATTTAGTGACAGCTTGGACCCATTATACCTTGATATATGATTTTTTTTATTTTATGTTAATAAGCCACCTTTTCAAATAAATTGAAACGTGAACTTATTGATTAAGTACGATACCCTGGTCGAGAGTAGCCTTTATTCAATCATTTTTTTTTTCTAAACGTGTTCGTAATAAGCTGGAATGACAATTCTGGTTCGCCATTTAAAGCTGAAAATGACACAATTCTCAACTATCGTTCTTTAACAGCGAGGAAACAAGAAGTCCCAGTTACCTCTGCCAAACAGAGCTTGCGCAATATTGTTACGTTCAGCAGTTTGTCGGATTTAAAGTGATAGTTAGAAAACACGTGAATGTTTTTAAACAGTTCCTAATACTCTAAAAAAGCAGAAAAATGAACTCTTCTTGTTTTTTAACATTGGTTACGCTAAAGTTACTTGAAAAGAAGAACTGGCCCACCATTTCGATGTTTTAATTACAAACATTTTGGCTTAGGCGGGAACAGTAAAAATGTTGATATCCCGCATTTGTGACTTTATCATAACGAGCAGTTAGGACATATCTTTTTTTATTTTTCCCGATGTCGTCTTACAATATGTCAGTAATTATTTATTTTAAAAGTATATCAAGTACTGGGCAGGGCGGCCTTTCAATAAACATACTCAACTGCACTTACTTTATTATATCATACCCTTTTTCATTGATAGTTATCCAGTCCCGCAATACTTGGCTATAGAGAAAAAATAATTTGATCGACATAGACCAATATATTTACTTCCTGCCGTCTGTCTTTTATATCATGGAATATGTCGTCTATAAACAAACAACTCGATGTTTTAATATTTCTTCTTATACGTTTTCTTACAGTGGTCCACATGGTTTTGAAAGATACATTTTCCTGAAACAGCGCGTTTGGAATTAATAGACAACATCTTCAAAATACCTGAGTCTGGCATTTTAACACTGTGCAAACCAGAAATACTACCAACATTCAATGCAATTGCATTTCTTACTCAAAAGTAATGAAACCTTGCATCACAGTTTAAATTCATAGTCACTCATATGATGGTTTGCCTAATATGTATAAATATTTTTTACAACCAATATTCTGAACATGTGCAATCTAATAATGCTTTGTATGTAAATACTGATGTGTCAAAGCGGGTGCAAGTATGGTTATGGTTCCGTTTGCCTAAACTTTATGGTCAACAAAAGGGAGCGCACCGAAGAATTTGAATTATTGTGTTTTATTACATATAAATTTACATGGCAATTCACTCCCCTTTACATCTATGTATGCTGTGTAATTCTATAATCATATTTTGTAGGACAGAGAATCCTTTAGGGGCCTTGTGTTTTACTTGTTTGCTTCATCTGCTGCCCTTGGGGACTTGCATTTGGGGATTGTCATTGTTAGACACCAAACTAGACTTTTCTGCTCCCAAAGCAACTTTTGTGAAATTTATGACGGAACGCCACCTCTCCTTAGATGATGGCATGGCTAACTCCTTTAGGTTCCTCACGTATTCTGAAAAATATATTACGCCTTGGACCACAGAGATCATAGTATGAAAACTGCGGACTGGATAATTCATTATTCAAGAAGATACAAGTTTTTTTACAGTCTAGAAAAGTGAAGCAGCAGGGCACTGCCCATTACTGCCATGACGTATGTGGTTAATAATTACACATATGATTGGCAAAGCCTAGATTTGTCAAATATTGGAATAATATTTATTTTCATGTTATATTGGGAAAAAAGATAAGGGCAGTTGATTGTTTGGGAACACAACAAATATCATCCGGACACATATTGTGGGATAGCGGATAAACAGATGTCCACAGTATATTAGGTATCATAAATATCAAATGGATTAGCCAGGAGTTACTGACTTTCACAATTTTTTTTTCTCTTCTCGGATATGGCAACACCTTTGCAAAACAGACTGCAACCCACGATGCAAATCTAGGCATCGATTGTATGAAAAAAATAGTATACATGTGTCAGTCATTGCACACAAATACGCGATTCAACAGTGACGTGACTATATATATCATTCATTTCAATATAATAAACAGTATATAAATATTCAATTCACCCTCTGTAAAAGCTGGTCTTTTGCTACTTATTAGCATAAGTGAGCATAAGGCAAATGAATATACACACAAGCAGAAACAAATAAATGACAGAACGGCACTCATGTCGATGTGATGGGCTTCAGATAGAGCACTATAATCCTTTGTAGTTGCAACTTTCATATGAATTATTTTATGTGCATGCTGAGATATACCAACATTAACAACATGGAATACTGTTTTTTTTTTTTTTTTTTTTTCATTTCCTAAAGAATCTATTACCTCAGGGACTTCATTAAGCCTTTTGTATGAATGTACATTTGATACTCCATGGTAAAAGTTACTCTAATCTACTTATGCAACCGATTTATATAGAGGTTCGTCAGGCTGAGGCGTAATATCATTAAGGAACGAAAAAAAATGATACAGTTGCAAGACAAGCAGATCATAAGAAACTTGTGTGTGTGTATGTGTGTGTGTGTATGTGTGTGTGTGTGTGTGTGTGTGTGTTCTTCAACCTGCTCCTAAAGATTCGGTTTACCAGGATATAAAACAGATAGATGGAAACAAAAAGCGCCTTTGTGCGATTTGCATCAGCACCGCGCCTTTGAGTACCACATTTGAACCAAACATGGCATGGCTAACTCCTTTAGGTTCCTCACGCATTGTGAAAAATATATTACGCCTTGTTGTTTGAATTTCTCATAAAATGTACATCATATGACTGCAATAGAAAACAGTCATTCATACAAGTAACTTCACGAAAAAACTTTGAATCATCTGCATAAATACTAATCTGGCTGTGTTGTAGGACAGTCAGGAAGTAATTTACAAATACTACACACATCAAACGACCAAGATACGATCCTTGTGGCACTCCCGAAGGAACATGAAAGTGACTGGATGCTAAACCATTGACAGTAACACATTGCCTTCTGTTTTGGAGGTAAGAATGAAAAAGCTTTAGTAGGGTTCCGTGAAGAAAAGAAGCTTGGAGTTTGTGAAGCCAAAGTTGATGGTTTACTGTATAAAAAGCTTTAGTACAGTCAATATGTATATACAGTCAACTTGCTTCTTTGAATCTATGCATTTCGACTAAACATCAACAAATGACACTTGATTAGTAGCCGTTGATCGCCCTCTAACAAATCCGTCCTGAAATTTGCTGATATGACCTTCCACAACAGGGTATATATGGTCGTGTATGATACATTCAAGCACCTTGGAGAATAAAGGTAGAAGTGAAACTGGGCGGTAATTGCTGACGGCATGTTTATCGCCAGCCTTGAAAATTGGTATAACAGGGCTTGTTTGATCCTGTCGGGGAAAAACCCTTTGCTGATGCATTTTTTCTTTTAATAACAGTCAGTGGAACAGCAAGCTGTTCCACGCAGTTCTTTCAAAATGATACCTGATATGTTGTCATCACCACATGCATTGCGCTGATCCGTCTCTTATGCAAGAACCATTTCCATTATCTTAAGTTTTTATTGCATGCAAAAGTAATTACAAGAATATAAGATATCAAGAGACACAGTCTGTCTACGTACATCTATGTTCGTATCGAATCGCCTATTCACAGTAAAACATGGTTCACACTTACTGTGTTCAATTCTATGTATACATTCTTAAAATGTCACATGTCTGTGGATGTGAATATCTGTGTGCAATGTTGTTTGAATTTCTCATAAAATGTACATCATATGAGTAGAACTTATTACAATACAAACTTATCAAAAGTTCATAATATTTGCAATGCATTTGAAATCAATATTTGGTTTCGGCTGATCATAAATGACAATAAGTATAATTTTAGGGTGATCATTATGTGGACCAGGATTTTATGTAAAGATCACAGACTGAAGCCCAATTAATCTGCTTGTATAGA
This sequence comes from Hermodice carunculata, assembly GCA_964020975.1. NCBI lineage: Eukaryota > Metazoa > Annelida > Polychaeta > Eunicida > Amphinomidae > Hermodice > Hermodice carunculata. The sequence goes on along the minus strand of OZ026623.1, from coordinate 16,194,002 downwards.
TCACACCAGCAAACACACCCAGAAACACCCTCCATCCGCATATATATATATATATATATGAAAGCTGGAGTAGCTTCCAACTCCACTTTCAAAAATCTTTCAGGTGCCCATCCCACGTTGACAAGGTGAGTAGTCAGGTGAAGGTCATCCACTGATGCAACCTGGCAACTATATACCTGTGCATCATATATAATTCATTACGATTTTACAGAATTTATTCTCAAAGCAACAGGAACTGTCCTTCTTAATCATTAAATGCTGAAAATGTAAATGCATCATTTGTGAAGTAGAAAAAAAAAAGCTATTGTGTCAGTCTGTACATGCTATTTTGTAGTGTACGTAGATCCTCGAAGTATGAGCAGGTAAAAGTCAAACTTTTGACGTTGTAGGATGTAACAGGGGGAAAATATAAACATAGTGTTGAAGAAAAAGCGAGTTATTATGCTGGCTTCACATTGGGTATATTTTGGAGAGTGTGTGCAAAGTATGGCTAATTTATTATCACTCTTCAATCTTCCGTTCAGGACACCTTCAGGGTCATGAAAAGAACATTTGCTTTTAAAGGTGTTTGCATATGGGTGCTTTAGTGTTGGTTTAAGAAGGTCTGTATTCACCTTGGCATACTGTTAACTAGTTTGGCAATATCTGCTTGGAAACTGTTGCTTCACCGTTCCCTTAAGCGTGGATCAAGATGATCAAGCATGGCTGGAGGTCACTGTACTCTCTGAAGCACATACAAAGCATATTCCATGAGCATTTATCTGAGATATGTCTGAAGATCATACATGCAAAGGCAGCATGAAAATTTTGTAATTCCGGTACTGTTAGCTCACTCTGGTAGTGTGAGGTCTAGTGTTATCTCCCTGGAAGATAAAATATGGATGTTGCTGTATCCACTGTTCGATTGTAGGAAGAACCTTATCCACTAGACGTTGGCCGATGAGGGTACTGTTTACCGTGATCACGTTAGTTCTTCCTGCTGTAGTGGTCGATGCCCACATCATTATGCTGCCACCTCCATACACCCCTCATGCTTTCTAAGGCATTCTTCAGCCAATTAGATCGATGAAAATCGAGGGAGGAGTGGAATACATCAGATCAACTGATATATCTTCACTGCTTCAGGGTCCAGTAAGAGTGCTCCCGATCAGTGTATGCAAGCAGCCTTGTGCTGATGGCCAAGAGGTATCACCTTGCATGTTACAGTACACCACGACCAAATTCATGTTTTATTACCTACGATTTTGATCCTGGACAGTTGACCGCTGCTGACATTAAAATCTGGGATTAGGAGGGTGCAACTATCTTAGACCATTATACAGAGACTCCCCTGTGCAAAGCTAAACCTGCTTCTGCAACGGAAAAACTAAAGATATCTAGAAGACTCGTTACCCATGCACAAAGTGCTTCCAATGAAACTCTTCTCTTTGGAATGAGCTCTGAATTCCACTAATCAGCATGCAATGCAGATATTACTGCACATTTCAAAGCAAATTGCAACCTGTATTAAAATGCACAAGTTGAAGTGGCATATATCAAAGATAGTACCTCTCTCTCTCTCTCTCTGTCTCTCTCTCTCTCTCTCTCTCTCTCTCTCTCTCTCTCTCTCTCTCTCTCTCTCTCTCTCTCTCTCTGCCAGTTAGATATACATTACACAAAACTAAATTTCCATCTATGAAAATCACAACCAAAGCCTTCTTGCGAGGAAACTACCTCAGTGTGGACATATACACATGCACATGTGAAGATTCTTTCTTCGTTGTCAATTTTGCCTTATCCTGCCACAGAGCATGCGTCTATGTATTCTGTCATGAGAAATGTTGTGGTCATTGGGTCACAGTTGACTCAGAAATTTCAATTAATTGTGATGACGGCCTGTGCTGCATTACGAAGGAAATTAAAATGATGCAATTAAAGGCACGTAACACCCTAGTTCTAGTTTGAGTTCCTTGCACCTAGTGAAAATTGCTCAACAGTGCATTATAAAATACCCTGGTGGAAGTGGTACTGATATTCCTTGATGAGAGGCTGCTGTAATTAGCTAGACCATCATCTAAAACACAATTGTCAATGCAGGCCACTTTTGTCATGCTCTGGATTGCCTACAGTTGCTTGCTAAAGCATTCCAGCCGTGTCTGCTAGATAAACTCTTTGCTGATAATGGTGAGCATATCTTCAGGCAACAACTTGCAATCCAAGAAAACTCTTATCAACTGTTCTAATCACAACAGGCAAAAAAGTTGATGGGGGATCTCTATAGCTTCTTTGAGATTTGTTCAGCTGGTAATCAGAGCCTTTAATCTGGATTAGGTCCTAAGAATAATAGATGTGTGCATGACCTTCTAAAAGATGATTGTTACAGGATATGGGAGCTCCGTCATGATGCTGTTGCTGTGCAATACTCTCTCTTTTTTATTATGCTTCTACCTGGCTGCTTACCGCGGTGTTCCATCTACCTTGAAAATATGAGATATTCACCTTGGACTGCATCATTAGTGTATACAACCTTTGCAAACAACATTAAAATGTAGTGATGATGCTCCAGTCACACGTGATCTGTTACGAAAAAACGGCAGCAAAGAATCTGTATCGTGAAAACACTGAGATGTTTGATGCCAAACGGATAGTGGAATCATCATGCTATTTAAAACGTTAACAACTGTCAAACGTCTCAAACCGCACAATGACTATATTTACCAAGGAGAAGATATCCTGTCTATGAGTCGTGGCGTCTTAATCACAGAGCACATATTCTGGAAGCAATTTAATGCCCAAAGACATAATAAATGACACAATGACTGTCTTCACCAGAGAACAGGAAAAGCTTTTGATATTTTGGCTTGAAGGGCACATCCAGAGAAGTGCAGTGCTCAATGAAACCATTAAACAGATAATTTTCAGAACAATTAGTATGTTGAGTGAAAGGGTATCAAAATAACCCCAAATAAAACTTTGAAATAGGTGAATATTGTGCAGAAACAATAGACATTGCATGTGATCATGGCCTCACCACCAACCACATATTGGAAATGATGGTGCAACATCCTCTCTCTTGTACATTCACGGGGGTATGATAAAAAGTACAGATATTAGCCAACTCCTGGTTAAGGACAGCTAAGACACCAAAAGTAAATCCCACTTAAATCAATCCTAGCTCAAAATGTATTTGGGTAAGGATAGCATACCATATATGTGCCTAATCGTCATACTCCAAAGAATTTAAGTGTCTTTTGTACGGGTGTCTGTGATGGTAATTGTTGAATACAAAATTGAAAGTTGACTGCAAAGCATCCACCCTATAAATGTGAATATAAGTCACTGGTGATTTGATTATTATAATTGCACCTATAGTCCATTTGTCATTTCCTGGACTTAGAAATGTTCTATCCTATGAAGTTTTTTTATTGATGCATATGCAGATGGGGTCTCACAACAAATTTAGCTTTGTCGCCCAGACAGCAATGTTGGGCAACTCTGGTAATTTGCATAAAAACAAGATGGTCGCCTGTCACCATTTTAGCAATTTCTCCTCCGAAAGACTTGTCCTTGAATGATGTGTAACACCTCCTATAGAGGGTTTTGGGGGTGTAGAATCTATTTATGATGTTATATTTTAAATTCAAGGTCAAGGTCATCATCAAATTAAACATCTCCATAGACAATTAATGGATTAATGATATATTATACCTCTTGTAAAGAGTTTTTGGTGAATAAAATCCGTTTCGGATGAAAATTTTTCCATTCAAGGTCAGTTCCATCTTAAGGTCAGGAGGTGCTGTAGACTACGTCATGGTCAAATTTGACCCAATTATTGGACAATGAAAGAAAACGTCCACTGTATAATACTTAAGTTAATTAATGCATAGAAATGCATAATTGTATAAAAACCTCTTTAAATTTGTTCATGTGAAAAACATCAATATGATACTTCAAACACATGATCACATCTGTTACACATGTTAGATATCACAAGTGTATAGTGCAAAGATAGGGAAGAACATTCGTTTGAATGTCTTTGCAAATGTCTCTGAAACCAATATCTTGCCATAGCCATTCATGATTCACGGCAAGTAAAATTTTGAAGTAAGTAAATCACATAAGAAAGTCAATGAAAGATTGTCAAAATGTTGATATCAATAATCATTAAGAGAATATAGTTCCATACATTCCTACATGTTCCAAGTGTAAGGTTCATGTTATTTAGACGCTGCATAAGAATCTTCAAATTATAGCTACTTCCTGACAATCTTTGTATTTTAGCTACTGCCCCTCATCATTCAAGTAATCATGATCAGCAAAAACAACCTCAACCTCATTTGGACTTCACTCACCTCATCTACATCCTTCTCAAAATTTTCCTCCTCCTCACCATCTTCCTCAACATCCTCCATCTCAACATCATCCCCATCTCCAGCTTGAGCTTCTCCTCTCTTGGTGTAAGGATTGCAACTGCTCTCTTCACCACAGCAATTACAGTATGATGTGCATGCAAGATGATATTTGTGGCAGCAACGAGCCTCAGTAATAATGATAATACTATGTGGCACTCTGCTCATTTGCCACGGCCCTGACAAGCTTGTCAGGTGGACTTAAAAAAAAAAACACACACACACACTCAGCCTTATCCCACTGTCGCAACTGTGTGCTCAGCATTCCCACAGCCCCTGCTGTTATTGCCACCAGCAGGCTGATGGGAGCTCTAATAAGGGCTACCTTCTCCCTTCCCTTCTAACTTGGTTCTCTATTCTCTTTGGTGAACAATCTTAAGATTATATTCCTACTTTCCAAGAACTGCACCAAGAAGACTTTCACTGACTCTAAACCAACTCGACTTCCTGGAAAATTGCCCTTCAATCCTAGTATCCATGCTAACCTATCATTCTCTGCCATGTCCCTTACCTTGTGTTAACTTTTACACTGCCCATCTCTTTCTCTTCATTGTACAAACAGCCTGTCTGTAAGTGCTGTATAACCTGTACACCATGTTATCATATGATCAAAGGTCTCATCCGCGTCCTCCCTACACACTCTACACTTCCCAAAACTCTCATTCATCCATTTCAGTTTCCTCTTTCCATATTGATCACTCCTGCTTTGCCCTGAAACAACAGTCTAGAACTCTTGCTACCATCCCAACATTTAGTTTTCATGGGCTTGTCTACAGCTGTATACGCTTTAAGTGTGCTATTTTCCTCAACCTCTCCTTTCCACTGCTCCACGTTTCTCTCTTATCAACTTTCCTATATACAATTTCCACACCACTTAAATCATATTTGGCCCTTTCAAATAATGTTTCTCAGCTAATATGTCTATTTCTTTAACCCACTTTGTCGTCACATTAACAGCCTCCATGTACACCCTCCTACACCATCTTTCTTCTATTACGTGTTGCAGATAGCCCCAATAGCCCAATCTAGCCTTAGCTATCTTATCTCAAATTGACAACCATCCCAACCCTCCCAACACGGCCTCTCTTGCATGGTGGTGGCCCAAACACATATTTCCCCAGTTGCCTCTGTGCCTTCTGCATCCATTCCACATCTTTTTTGCTCCATACTCACCTGCTATCCTCAAAAGGTCCTGTAACTCTCTACCTGCAACTGCCATGAACACAATGTCATCAGCGGAAATCAACCCTGAAATCATCTCCTCCTTTGTTACTCCTTTATTTCTCTCTAACAGTTCTGTTTCCAGTTCTCTCATGTATATAGCAAAGAAAATCGAAGATAGCACACATCCCTGTTTTAGACCAATATCTAACCTTGCCCCCTCAGTTTTGAAGGCCCTCTACACTGTTACTTCAATTTATATCTGCTATATTTATATCAGTGCTGCACTTCTTCCCAGAGCCCTGTACTGACACTGAATCACATCAATCAGCTCTAGTGGAGCTGAGCGATACCAGGAGCAGGGATGCCATCCTGGATCTCTCACCTAAAGTGGGTGATGTCAGCAGATTCATCAGGTGGGGATTTCTGGTCTGCTGCTTTCCATGGCATAACCTGGAGATGGGCCTGCAATATGAAAGGGAAAGGTTGATGGATGTTGGGGGCAAGGCCATGATTTTGGCGCTTTTCTTCCTCTTTGTGAATAGTGTGAAGTGGGAAGATTATATGAATGCCCTTGGTGGCTGACCACACAGAGCAATGAAGAAGGTTTTGCTATCTCTACCAGATCAACCTGCATAGCACCTATGTCTGCCATTACATCAGCTAACCCGCAGAAGTCCCCAGCAAGCAAGGTGTTTAGTGCACCTGTTTATCCTTTACCAAATGGGTATGGTGTACTGTCGCACCAACTGAGGGCATGCATGCCAAGAGGCTGTAAACACTGTTGATCTAGATCTACACAGGTGACATTGATGTCCATAACCTGTCCCATTCCTCCATTCCATCTGTACCTTTTGCTCCAGCTTTGGTCGATATACCCAATAGACCAGTAGGACAAACGAGGCTGTCTCATCACTAAGCACACAAAATATGGCCTTGTCAGAGTTAACAGCCTCAAGGACATAGGAGACCATTGTGATGTCAGCCTCATCATGATAAAACCAAAAAAGCTTGCATTCTATTGCGGGTCTCGTCATCATGCTGCTCTGCTGCACACTGAACCACTTTCTTGACGCCTGGTACTTTGAATTGTTCGAATGGCCCATATCTCCTGCAGGCTAGGAGGAGGCACTTCCTCTCATCAACAGCTGCATCAGCTATGTTGAATGCCTGCATATGCAATCCATGCATGCATGTCAGATTTGTATACCACACTGATGCACCTTTCATGGGTCTGGCTATAGAATCAGAGGAGGGTTTTGCCGACAGAATTCTGTTATTGTTTGTATGGCAAGACCTACACAAGATGCATCAATGCTTATTTTGACATTTTTGGTGACACCGGGTCACTTCACAAAATCGACTTTATGTCTACTATACCTCTGTGTTCATGAGTTCACAGAAAGGTCCAGACGTTTCACTGTCTTGTTTCAAGGACTGATGGACATGTGCCTCTTGTAAGTACAGGGATTGCAGTATACACCATTTGATGACATCAGATGACACTGGAAATGTAGCCCTATGGTCACTTACGCATATGCTTCTCATGTCTTCAGCATATGCAGCATTTTGTAACTGTGTGCAAACATTTATGGATTGAACAGCTGCATGTTATGTATATTATATATACCTACCTTAGACATAGAATTAGACCCTTTCATGTGACAAAATTCCTGCGATCTGATTGGCTTCTGCATCCCAGTCACATTAGAATAATATAATTTATCCATGACAGTATTCAAATTGTACCCCTGCAACCCAATATTTTGGACGCCATCTTGAATTCATGCAAATTAGAAGAATTGTTCAATGTTGCTATGTTGGCAACTAAGCTACACTTGTACTTTGACCCTATAGGAGTATATTTGGGCCCGACATGAAGTCTTTATGACAGTTTTATTTCAAATGACCCATGTGATTCAATTGTTTGGACGCCATGTTGGATTTATGCAAGTTACGCAAATAGCCCAAAGTTGCGGTAAGGGCAAGCAAGCTGAATTTGTTCAAGAACCCAATACTAGTACAAATGAGGAAAAAAAGGTCATAGGATAGAACATTTCTAGGTTGAGTATTGAATGCATGCGAAGGTCAAATGTACTACTATATCTGAATCCTGACATAATGGCAACAAAAATCGATTTTGTATTTTTTTTTATTTTTAATTTAGTTTTTCTGTTATCCATCGTCAAAGTTTGACATTCGAATTTTACCTTTCATTTCCAGGATGGTAATTTTCTTCATTTCATAGAAAAGTACAAAGCACAATTTTGAAAATCGTTGAATCATTTTTGCAGTTCAGACATTACACAATCAAAAGCCTTTAACTGTATCAAATTTCCTCTAGCTGTTTTCTTGGAATCACAATTTCTAGATGGGCTTCCTGTCCTATTATCTTTTCTGAGAAAACAAGCTTCGAAGGCCTTTGATATTTATCGTTTGCATCTAAAACAATACCGTTTGCTCAATTTTAGCTGATATTTGTACAAAGGGTAGGAAACCTCGCCCCTCAACATTCTGTGAGGTTGTCAATTAATTGTTGGTCCATCGCCTGATTAAAAGAGCAATTGAAATACGGAAAACATTATTCAGCGATCTGTCAAATGGCTCCAATTACAATCTGGTTTGAAAACATGACGTCATGGAAGCGGCGCTTTGGGCCCCATGGCATCAAGCCTGGCAAAGAAAGTTGTGTTGCCTTGCTTTGGTGCGGTGGCCTGTGGCTGCTCGTCATCAGTGGATGTGTGGCCGGTTTGGTCCTTGGCCTACAACCTCTTCCTCCCCTTGTTAGGCATAGTATTTTATTGTATTTACTTCTATCTGTATAATTTTGTAGTTAGCTTGATAGACTTGTCTGCACACTTTACTTGGTTAGATTGTTATCATTTTGTAGCTTTTTCCAATGAGTTTTTTTTTTTATTCCTGAGTTTTTTTGTATCGCTTTTTTGTGTATTTTGTCAAGGGAAAGGATTAAATACTTAATCCGTATTCCGAAACTGAGTTCTTTACATGAATCTGTATCACTAAAAAACTAGAACAGTGGCCAAAATGCCCACCACACCTCTGATTACTCCATCAGCATTTGGAAGAGTAGCATGTAATTGGTGCAAGACTTCAAACATATTGTGAAATATTCAAATTAACCCTACAGACAAACAGAACGCCAGACGCACTTTTTCGCATTTTGACTAACGTTGCTATTACGTGTCATAGCTGTACTTTGAGCAATTTGTAAAATACACATGACACAAATTTGGTATAAGCCAATATTTTCACTGATTAGACACCTTCATTAAGTTAATTGGTGAAAAAATGAACAGGGGTTAAATAAACCAAGAGACAAACAAAACCCAGCCGACGGGATGGTTACTTCTCATTAACCTTTGATGAAATACAGTGGTACATTTGTACTTTTTCAGGCTCGTTCAGATTTATGTAATTTCATTGGGTCTATGGCTTTTGAACGTCACAACCTTAACTGCAAAATGTATTAACATAACACAATCAGAAAACATTTGCTGCACAAAGCATCGATGAATCTTTGTGCAGACAAAACATGGTCTGTTGAGCAACTGTTCCCTTTAAAGCCCTTACAAATGACTCGCTGTATGTATTTTGGTGTCCGAAAATTGGATTATGCACACGAATAAGTGTAATATTACACTTTTAAGGGAGTGACTCTTCTCCGATTACTCATTAACAGTTAAGTGCCCGTTAGAATCAAAGTAAATTGTTGATAGATCAACATGTATACAAAAAAGACAAACAATTGCAGTAAAGTGTACAGTTAAACAATTGCAGTAAAGTGTACAGTTAAACAATTGCAGTAAAGTGTACAGTTAAATGTTACCCAAAACATATCTAGAGAACCTGGAAAAGTGGTGAAGAAACAGACTGCCAACTTGTGTACCTTGCCAGTATACATGATACGAAGCAAGAATATTGTGGTTGTCTGCGGACATTAAACAAATAAAGAATGATTTGCTTGTGTCTGATTTCTTGTGATGGAACCAGAGCTTAAGTTGACATCATGCATATTAGAGGCACGAAATATTAGAGTAACGTTAAGACATATATTGTACCTAAAACATATCTCGGAAATCGGAAATACAATAATAAGTGATTCTCTACTGTCATTAAACAAATAAAGAGTGAAAATATATGTGTTTGATTTCTTGTCATGAGATGGAATGTAGTGAAATAAAGCTCCTTATCTCTCATTTGACCCATTTGCTGAATTAAAAACAAGCGATAAATTAAAGCTGCAGTTGATCTCCTTAAAACACTACAATTAAACTTGGGTAATTTATATAAGCCACCTGAACATTTGTATTGTATTTTTTCTCCATTATCATTGATATGGATTTATTTTTCCACCATTGAATCGCAAAGCAAGGTTGACATAATAAATTCATAAAATCGTCTGAAGATGTTCTACTGAGTGCCACATATTGGTAGTCTTACAGATAATGATGGCACCTGGCTAGTTCATCGTGTTCGGAATTCCATTTACATTCCCCTGGATAATTGAACATGATAAGACTTGACAGTACACTGATGTATTTTGTTATAACACTAGTTATGGTCTCGGTAATGAAACAGGGACTGTTGTTTGTCCCCTTAAGTATACAATGAAAATCCTTTCCCAGGGCCATAAATTGATACTTGCTATGTTTCTGCTTTCATTTTTATACAAACAGCTAACCATACTCTTATATTAAGTCTACTTTGTTTCTCAAAACTAAATCACAGTATTGTTGTCAAAGAACAGGTGAAGCAGGATACAGAAATCGGAGTTGGTCAGCTCATCGACATTCATCCATTCTATTAGGTGCCTGTGATCCCAATGGTACTAGTGGTCAGGCTGCGGGTAGGTCTGGTACCATTCAGATCGTTGTGGACACCCACAACCAATAGCTTTGCTGCTCTGATCATTGTCACGTACAAAACAAAACAAAAAAATGCAAAAAACAAAACAAAACTCAACAAACAAAAAACAACAAAAAACAAAACAAAACCAAAAATACAAAAAAAAAAAACAAAAAAACAAACAAACAAAAACAAAAAACAAAAAACAACAAACAAAAAAACCCCACATAATTAATAAGTATATTGCATGCAAATAATCCATATATACAACTATTTTTAATTGTTCAAAATTACATTTCTTACAACATAAGATTTGATTGCAGTGCCATCACATGATTCCAATAGCTTATGTTGAACCAAATATTTTCGAGTAAATTCCTCCATTCCATGATTTATAATTTTCCAACAGATTTATTCACTGTCTGCCTTGTTTTTGTGGCGTCATCTATCAAGTGTTATTGAAAAGGATCTGTGTCAGCATGTTATTATATATAAACCTTTATATGTATATTATCATGTATGTCATGGTGCCATTCCTTTCTGTGATTGTCTTGTAAGGTTTTTGTCCTGTGCCAGTTGTCTTTTCTGCAAAAGAGGTTTCTAAAGGGTTGTTTCTCTCAAAATTGCTGAATAAAATATGTTTAAAACAACAACAACAACACACACACACACACACACACACACACACACACACACAATCATACGTCCATTCCCATCTCAAGGAAGGAACTGAAGAAAACGAAAGACATGAAAATACCCACCAGCTGAGAAAAAGGTGCACAAAAATTAAACTTTGCGCTGAATATATATTTAATGAATCATTTTGTGTTGTCCGCACTGCTCCGCAAATCATAGTTATAGTCGATGTGGACCGTATCCTTAATGTACAAACTCCATTGGTATCAGGAAAGTGATGTATGTGTAATTCCTCTTTTTTTTTCTATCAGCTCAGGTGCAAGGCAACCAAAAAGTGGCAGGCCTAATCTCTCTCTCTCTCTCTCTCTCTCTCTCTCTCTCTCTCTCTCTCTCTCTCTCTCGCTCTCTCTCTATCTCTCTCTCTCTCTCTCTCTCTCTCTCTCTCTCTCTCTCTCTCTCTCTCTCTCTCTCTCTCTCTGGCACCATTAATAATTTTGGATCTTAAATAATAGGGCCTATATATTTTGTTAGCACAACCGAAATCTGTAGTTAATGGAGAATATTTCAGATGTTGAGAGGACCGATTTGAATCCACCAGTGGTCTTTTATGGGTGACTTCCTGTCTCAAACCAGGAGTGATTTTTGTTCTTCCCATTGGTGTTCGAAGATGAATATTGATGTTTCGTTATGTGAATCTCTGCCATTTGTTGCATGAAACGTTGCTCTAATTATCAGGATGCAATCTATGAGTATGGGTATATATTTTTCTTTTCTTGAATTATTGGTTCATAACCCGCCTTTTCCGTGTTTGGTTTTCAGTCTGCAACTATACCTGGTGTACCATATTCTGATAACCTAAACATATGTCGAAAGATACTCGGGACTGCAAAAATATCTTAAACTAAATTAAGTCAATAACAATAATGTAATTTTATAATTCGCTTTGATTGCTCCCGTAAAAATTCAGATATTACCTTTGTATCCTTCCTGTCGCTGTACTTGCACATTTTTTTCCCACAAGCATTCATGTAAAGGCTTTCGATTTTAATTAAACTAAATTTCCAGCCGGCTGACTACAAATGCATGTGTTGTGAATTGTGTGTTTAATAACCTTTTACCTTAGCTGACTTGTTAGTCAGCAGAGCTAATGCCATCGCACTTTGTTGTTCGTCCGTTGTCTGTCGTTTATCCACTCACAATTCCTATTTTTTATTTCTTCTCTTAAACCGTGAACCAGATTTACTTAAAACTTGGTGGTATTGTGCCTTGGATGCTTTTCCACCAGGTTTGTGAGAATGGTCACGCTTCAGTGATTAATTCCGTTTTTTTTATGAGTATGGGTGTTTTCCTCCCTTTTGTTATTTTTTTTTTTCGGGGGGGGGGATCTTACAAAATTTTGTACGAACCCACTAACCGAATTGCTTTAATTTCACACAGGAACACTTCTAGCGACTGCAAGTTTGTTAATCAGTTGGCGCTGCACCTTTTTTTCCAAGTTTTTGTTTTGTTCGTTTGTTTTTCTTGTTTTGTGTTGATTTTGTTTGTTTGTTTTTAATTTTGTTTTTCTTGTTGTTGTGTGTGTGTTTTCTTGCTCTGCTTGACTTCTCTTCCAAAAGCGTCAGATTGTTGTGAGGTTGGTCGATATGCTCCTTATGAAAGAGCAAAGCAAAGATGCACATTAGGTAGCAATACTCTGGATTCCTAATTTTCAATGATTTTTTTTTTCAACTCGGGTACTTATCGGTAAATCTACCTTTTATATTGATTACTATGTACGGCAATGGGCATTCTCATGCAAATTCACATTTTAAATTTCTCCCGAACTGCCAGGAAAATTCACTTCAAACTTAGTGCCAATTTACCTCGGTTGGGTCTCTACCATCTTGTTTCTAATGGCCACGGTCCAGTGCCTTTGGATTTTTAAATAATTTCTTTCTGTATTTTTTGCGGGCAAATATTAAGAAAACAAATCTTCCCTTAGACAACTCATCCAATTGATTTGATACCACAAAGAACCTCTCCTAGGATCCCCCAGTTTCCATTTCATTCGGCAGGTGGCCTGGAAATTTATTTATATTTTTTTATGATTTATGGTGCCATTTTCGACTTCTACAGAACCTTTAGTTAGATTATGAGGAAACATGGTAGAAATGTTCCTTGTGAAAGGGCTAAACAAAATTTTCAATGCGTGGCATTGCTGTTCGTTTGGGATTTTTTTCATTTTTTGTTCTTATTTTTATATATATAATTCGGGTTCTTACCAGTATATCTACCATCTTATGCCCCAGTAAAAATATTGATTTAATGAAAATTTCTTTAAGCAAATCTTAGACATACTTTTTAATGTCACACACTGTTCATTAGGCTAAAGCTCAACACAGGTTTATTCAGTTGCAATCTTGATCTTATGAAGAAGCTTATGGTAGCGGACCACAGGCTGTTTGCACAGTCCTTTAGTTATGCTACATTTACACAAAAACAAGCACGTTTAACACTTTCATTGAATGTCTTCTTCATTCGCATACATTGTGACGTGCAGATAATTACAAATGTGAAGACATGTACAGATTTAAAAGGCGAAGGAACTGCATATTTCTGAAGTTGTTAGTAATTATATCTACGAACAATACTATTACAGAGCTGGGTCAGATATGGAAATATCGTTATCTGTTTGAGTTGAACCTGTCCTTTAATAATATAACAAAAGTCTCGCCTGGAATATTTCTCTTTACAAGAAACATCGACGCCACATATGTACTGATAAGTGGTACCTTCTATGGCTCTCTCTCTCTCTCTGCCTCTCTCTCTGTCTCTCTCTGTGTCTCTCTCTCTCTCTATATATATACACACACATATATATATATATATATATATATATATATATATATATATATATATATATATATATATATATATATATATATATATATATATACGGTGTTATTGGTCAGAAATATCAATCTTTGTTTAAGTGAGGTTTAGTATGAATGAAAAATTAGATGCATAACCCAACAAAAGACATTGATGCACTATTTGAATTAGATCATCATAGAGAAAATGAGTCATGAGACAAGATGTTATTGGCCGGTTAACAGGTCAAGTGAATTGTGACCAGGATGACTACTCCAATCAAAAAAAAAAAGTTCTAAGTCTACCAGTCAATTCTGTTATTCTTTATGCTAAAACATCCAAATCCACTTCCTAGTAGTCATTACCCTATTCCGCAGTCCGAACTCTTTATTCTCCATAAGCTAACCTGTCCCTGTCTAACTTATATACATAGAAGTTCTATTGTCCATATTGCACACGTTCCTCTCTAAAATTTTGGCATATACTGTATTAGCCCAAATAAATTAAAGGGTCTTCAGCGGGTAACTACTCAACATGTTTCCGAGCCTTTTACCCGCACGTGTCTCTCTGAGTAGTGGCTCCTTGTCTAAGCTAAATATTCAGCAAAGACAACCCACATAATAATGAATAAATATGAACGTGGCAATTGATGAATTAGCTAAGTATGTGAAGTTTTGCTTATAAATGCAGAGCTTCATATCAAAGAAGAATACCTGTCAAACAAACCTTAATTACCAAATATTCATAGTACAGGTTGAGATAAGAACACTTTGACTTACCCCTGAACCAATATGTACCCTTTCTAGCTGGACAGCTTATCCTAGTTAAACCATCCACCAATGTTTAACTGAAGTGGAAACAAGCTGGGGCATTATATTCAGTTCCAGTGATTGTAAAATAAACAGTTGCAGCTACACCACCTGTGGTAACCAAGGGAAATCCTAACAAGGACTGTAACAATGCACATCCTGCACCAGAGATGTAAGACAAACTCCATGATCACACCTACTACTCAAACTATTTAGCTCTATTTAACTGCCAACCCTGAGTCAATGTGTCAACTTAATGTGTCAGGCTTGTGACACTTGATAGAATATTATCAATTTTGAGTATTTTTTTGATACTGAGTAAATGTGCATTTAGGCATATCAGAAAAGAATGGAAGTCATAAGCATTTATGCCAAAATCATTCATCAAAACAATTTTTCTTAACAGGATTTTAAGTACAATTAGGCAAACATGCAACTGTCGCAGGCCGCTTCTTGCTACCTGTAGCCACTGGGGTTTTACCTCACAGACAACACGTAAGCCTAAAATGTCTTATAGTGGATATTAAAACAGAAAGATGCCAAAAGATAAAGTTAAGTAGCAAAACAGACAAGTCTAAAAAATGTAAATTATTGTGGCCAAACTTTCTAATAATCTTTTGATGTTAACAGTAGAATTTTAGGGCAAGTCAGAAAAGAATGACAGTCTTTTGTATTTATGTCAAGAGAATGCAATGAAAATATTAACCAGATATCAAGTACAATTAGGCAAGCTTGCAACTGTCGTAGGCCGCATTTGCTACCTGTAGCCCCTGGTGGTTTACCTCACAGAAAACAAACTAGCCTAAAATGTCTGAAAGGTGAACATTTAAACATAATGATGTCAAAAGATAAAATAAAGTAGCAAAACAGGCAAGTCTAGAATCTCTAAAATTATTGAAGCCAAACTTTCTAACCATCTCGGGATATTTACAGCAATATTTGTTGAAATGTTTGATCAGATTATACACTTTTGTATCCTCATGACTCAAGTTTATTGTAAATAAATTTGGCTCTTGATGCAAAGTCCTGAAATTTAGAACAAATACGACCAAATCTCAAAATCTGTGACAAAAATGTATTATATCCAATAGTATCCGAAATATTAATGTCTGGGAAAGGATAATTATCTACTTCAAAGTTAAACTCATCTATTTTGTGATAGACTTTAAAACAAAACCTGTCATTAGTGACCTGAATATCCAAGTCCAAAACCACGTCTCTGAAACCACCTGAATTGTTACCCTCCAAAGGTATATCTTTTGGGTGAATTTCTTAGCAATTTCACTGAAAGTTTGTACATTTACACAAGCAATGTCATCAATATATCTTGCGTTGTTTGATCATTTTATAGCCATTTGAAAGTCTTTGTTCATCAATTTGTCCATATACTTAAATTCAAGCCAGGATAAATACAAATCTGCTAGTAAAGAGGAGCAGTTGCTGCCCATTGCAATTCCTTTTATTTGTTGAAAAAACAATGGTCCGCATTGAACAAAAGTATTATTAAAAAGAAATTTTATAGCATCTATCAAAGTTTCAACAGTGTAAGATATAACATTACTTTTTGAATGTTTATTGTGTGACCAATATGCTTTCTTTGTGTACGAATTGATATTAATGTATGGTTTACCATTATGTTTAAACATTTTGCTTATTAATTCTGAAAGAAAAAATTGACTTCATCTATGGGTAGATTTGTGTACTGTGTAGTAAAATCAAAACATTGATATTTTTTGCTTTAACATTTTTGATTTTAGATACAAACTCGGAAGAATTGCATATACTCTAAAAACAATTTATTTCACAGTTTCTAGAAATTACATTACAGTATTAACGAAAATGGCTCCTAATTGCAGTCAAACACAATGTTACTTCTTTTGATAATTGTTTTGTTGTACATTTTGCAGCAACGGCTATGAATCTAGATTTAAAAGGGTATATATGTAATTTGGGTATGCAGAACAAAAGTGAAATAGAGGAGTCCTCTTCAGAAATTTTGATATAAAAATTCCTTTTTATCTCATCTTTATGTGTATCTATCAAATTATCAATGGATTGTATGTGTAATTTATAAACGTCATTTCTTCTTATGTCTGAAATCTTGTTTATACCAAGTTCTTTTTTCAAAACATCCAGATAATATTTTTAGCAGATGATCCCAAAAATCTATCTTTTTTTTTTTTTTTATTAAAATCTGGTTTTCGAATAGTTGTTGTGTAAGCGTACACAATTTTATAAAAAAAATTGCGGAAATGTGTGTTCTGAATCAGAAGGACCCTAATATTCATTGATTTTTGTAATGTCTCGAAATGATAGTGCTTTAAGAGTAGTCTTTAATTGTTCAATGCCATTGAAGAAAGCCTGCAGTAAATTATGGACAAGGTCTTTTGTATCCACATTCCTACTTTTCCTGTTTTTTTCCGTGATTTTCTTTGTTCATGACTTCTTCTTCTTCTTTGAATACCAGCCTGATTATTATGAAAAAGTTGTGTGACTGCTGTCAAGAGTTGCAAAGTCCAAATTCCTAACATCACCAAAGCCTAAAATTCTGTGTTTGAGTCCATCAGGCAACGCTTAATTAAGCGGTTTGATCCATAAATCTCCCATTTGTAATAATTTCCTTGTGTTAACATAACTGTCTTGGTCGAAGAAATTTGGCTCCATGTAATCAATAATTTGTATCCGACAATTCAAATATGAATGTTCCGCAGAATTGAAATGGTTACACAAAAAAGTGTTTAACTTGTGATTTTTAACTGTAGTTTTATTACCACTAAATCTCTTTTTAACTGTTTGAGTAGTTAGGCCCACATATTGTGATTTACAATTGATGCAGGATATCAAATAAATGATATTGGAAGATTCACAAGATAATACCAAATTTTCCGATCTGGGGTTTCTCAATTTGAATTTCTTGTTAGTAACGTTACTGTGAAATTCTTTGTTCTTAATGAAATTTGACTTGCAGAATAGACAGTTACAATCTCCATCAAAATATATTCCAAAATCAGCACTTGAGGCCAACGATGAACAGTTTTTACTATTTATCTGACTGTTCATGAATGTTTTAGGTTTAAAAATAATTTTGAAAGCCCATCTCGCCATTATTCAATAATCGTGTCCCTAAACATTACTCTGGTTCGTCATTGTTAAGTCCACCGAGCAACAAATTAACAATAACAATAACAAAAACAAGTCCAAATTGGTGCTAGACTAAAGACGTTACCTGTAATTCCAGTATTCATTGAAAATCATAGATCGGGGACCAGCCTGTACAGTTCCTATCCACCAAGCATTAATGGTTCAAAGCGAACAGAATTGTATTTGTGTCTTTTTGTCCAAAACCACTTCCTAGTAGTCATTACCCTATTCCGCAGTCCGAACTCTTTATTCTCCATAAGCTAACCTGTCCCTGCCTAACTTATATACATAGAAATTCGATTGTCCATATTGCACACGTTCCTCTCTAAAATTTTGACATAAACTGTATGAGCCCAAATAAATTAAAGGGTCTTCAGCGGGTAACTTCTCAACATGTTTCCGAGCCTTTTACCCGCACATGTCTCTCTGAGTAGTGGCTCCTTGTCTAAGCTAAATATTCAGCAAAGACAACCCACATAATAATGAATAAATATGAACATGGCAAGTGATGAATTAGCTAAGTATGTGAAGTTTTGCTTATAAATGCAGAGCTTCATATCGAAGAAGAATACCTGTCAAACAAACCTTAATTACCAAATATTCATAGTACAGGTTCGGATAAGAACAATTTGACTTACCCATGAACCAATATGTACCCTTTCTAGCTGGACAGCTTATCCTAGTTAAACCATCCGCCAATGTTTAACTGAAGTGGAAACAAGCTGGGGCATTATGTTCAGTTCCAGTGATTGCAAAATAAATAGTTGCAGCTACTCCACCTGTACAAACCAAGGGAAATCCTAACAAGGACTGTAACAATGTACATCCTGCACCAGAGATGTAAAACAAACTCCATGATGACACCTACCCCTCAAACAATTAAGCTCTTTTTAACTGCCAACCCTGAGTCAATGTGTCAACTTAATGTGTCAGGTTTGTGATACTTGAGAAAATACTAGCAATTTAAGTATTTTTTAATACTGAGTAAATGTGCATTTAGGCATATCAGAAACGAATGGAAGTCATTAGCGTTTATGCTAAAATCATGCTATCAAAACAATTTTTCTTAGCAGGATTTTAAGTACAATTAGGCAAACATGCTACTGTCGCAGGCTGCTTCTTGCTACCTGTAGCCCCTGGGGTTTTACCTAACAGCAAACATGTAAGCCTAAAATGTCTTATAGTGAATACCAAAACAGAGAGATGCCGAAAAATAAAGTAAAGTAGCAAAACAGACAAGTCTAAAAACTGTAAATTATTGTGGCCAAACTTTCTAATAATCTTTGGATGTTAACAGTAGAATTTTAGGGCAAGTAAGAAAAGAGTGAAAGTCTTTTGTATTTTTGTCAAGAGAATGCAATGAAAATATTAACCAGATATCAAGTACAATTAGGCAAGCTTGTAACTGATGTAGGCCGCTTCTTGCTACTTATAGCCCCTGGGGGTTTACCTAACAGAAAACAAGCTAGCCTAAAATGTCTGACAGGTGAACATTTAAACATAATGATGTCAAAAGATAAATTAAGTAGCAAAACAGGCAAGTCTAAAATCTCTAAAATTATTGAAGCCAAACTTTCTAACCATCTCGGGATACTTACAGCAAAATTTGTAGAAGTATTTCATATGATATAGATAGATAGATAGATAGATAGATAGATAGATAGATAGATAGATAGATAGATAGATAGATAGATAGATAGATAGATAGATAGATAGATAGATAGATAGATAGATAGATAGATAGATAGATAGATAGATAGATAGATAGATAGATAGATAGATAGACAGACAGATTGCTTTCAGCAGCTAAGCAGGAAAGATATTTGTCAGGGTTATACTCAATGAAAAATAACATATTATAAATTTGTTTGTTCGCCTATAGTTCCGTGAGTTTGTGTGCTTCTTTATATTTTTAGAATGATTAACTAGGCTGAAATACATATGGCATGTAGTGTTACACTGGTTTTACCTTTATGAGTGTCCTTACGTATACAGAAGACATTGACCTGTCGGCTCCATCCATGTTATCTGTGACCCAATTTTTGAAAGTGTGTTTCACACAAGAATTTTATTTTTGTAACCCAGGTAAAGTAAACAATTGACTCTAGGCTGCACTAAATCTAATTCCTCTCTCTATTTGAAACAGATTGCAATAAATCTCGTCAGTCAGGTTGACCACTCCTGACTCAGACTCAGACACAGACTTCTTTTATTTCACCGTAATACGCACATGTACAAAAGCATGTAATATGGGATCAATACATGTATGTAGTAGGTGAGGAGACTCCCATGAAGGCGAAGAACGTCGCTATCATGGGAGCCACCTTGCTAATAGTTAAGACTTGACAAACTTTCTTGCAAATTAAATTAACACAGGCACATTGACTTTAACAATATGTTCCAGGTAACTTTCAGTGAGCTTATATATATATATATATATATATATATATATATATATATATATATATATGTGTGTGTGTGTGTGTGTGTGTGTGTGTGTGTGTGTGTGTGTATATATATTTATGGAATGGATCCTAAAATTCCATGTTGCACATTAAATGTGAATTAATCAATGTTATGCAAGTGTCCTGCAGACAAAGCAGTTTGGCTTAGAGCAAACATCAGAGTATTTATTAACATACTGCAGTTTTGCTTAAAAAGAAAAAACAGATTTGCTATGAGTGTTTACTTTATCTTTTACAATGTTGAGAATGTTGCGCAAGATATCCACTTGTTCGTGTCTTAAACGATACCTTCTACCATCAAGTCCTGTTCCTGTGTTAAAATATTATTTTTTTATTTTTTTGTGTGATGTGCATGGTTTATTATAAATGAACTGTCAATAAAGTATGCAGGTACTTGTTTGTGGAGTAGTTTATATTGGAATTTCAATTGTTGGTGACTGAAAATACCTTTGAGGTTTAACATTTTCATTTCTATGAAGAGTGGCTCCGTTTGTGCCAGATAACTACTGTGGCTTATTATTCTTTTTGGTTTTCTTTTGCAGGGACTCAAGTCTCGGGCTTTTGTGTCCCATGTTGAGATACCATAATTCAAATGTGGAAGTATTAATGAGTTATACATTGTAAATAAAATATTTGAGGGAGGTAATCCCGAATCCTATACATTATACCAATGGTTTAAGAAACTTTAGCAGTAACTTTAATAACATGAGTGTTCCAGCTGAGCTGCTTGTCCATTGTTACACGTAAGAATTAAATTCATAAACACATTCAATTGTCATGTTATCTATTATGATTCCAGGTATAGGTACAAGTTTCTGTGGATTGTGGAAAACCATAAACTTAGTCTTCGCAGTATTCAGTGATAATTTATTCAATTGCATCCATTTGCTTATTTTCTCCAATTCTTCAAAAATGCTTGAGGAAACATTTTCAGAAAGATCACAGTTTTGGAAAATTTGAATTGTACTGTATAGGGTTGTGTTGTCTGCATATATTATTGGATCAAAAATGTGTGATACATTTGATAAGTCATTTATATAAATTATGAATAACAAAGGACCCAACATAGACCCTTGAGGCACACCGGTCGTAATTTCTGTCAGGGTAGAAGCTACATCATCTAATGATACATATTGTTTACTATTTGTTCAATAGTTTTGAAAAAACCATAACGAAGTGTCTTTTACACCATAATATTTTAGTTTATTGATTAATATTCTATGGTCAAGTGTATCAAAGACTTTAGATAAAATCCATGACAATACATAATAGAGTATTCCTATTATAAACGTCTCCCCACCAGTTCCAGGCAGGCAATTTCACTAGAGTGTGATTTCCTAAAGCCGTATTGATGATTATAATAAAGTTTATATTCCTTAAAGTAGTCATGAAGTTGATGAAAGATAATTTGCTGAAGTATCTTAGAAAAGGAAGGTAGTATAGAAACCGGCCTATAGTTTTCAACAATACTAGCGTCGCCTTTTTTGTGTATTGGAGTCATTTTTGGAATTTTTTAAATTATTAGGAAAAAAATGCCTGTGTCAAAGGTCTGGTTCAAGAAAACTGACAAAAACTTTGCAATTATGCGTTTCATTGATTGAAGTAATTTGGTTGACATTCCATCATGACCACAGCTGGTTTTAGTCCAGTATTACTATCTCCCTTATTGGTGACAGCAGTTCTGTAAGATTGCCTTTGCTCGTCTTCATTAAGAAGTTAACCTGCCATTGGTTAAGATTCAGAAAACATTTACTGACATTAGTTATTGATTAGCCAAGACATAAACTGTTCATTAACTTTATACAAAAGTGTTTTCAAAATATAAAGCCCGGCCACTAAAAGCCCCAAATCACTTGTGCCAATTTTTATTCATCTGACCTGTTAGTCACCTGAGTTGAGAGCGAAAGAAGAAAACGGGCTCGTATTGTATACATCATATTTATTTAAAAATGAAGCACAAAGTGCCCTATGTCCATTATAATTATGAGTATATTATAGCCAATGAAGTATGTATCTGATAGTCCATAAAAACATTACCCACATTGAAAAAAAAAATCAACCAAATAATGAGGGGAAATTTAAATACAAGGTAAAGTGTGGACTCAGCAATTATCAAAATATCAACATTCATCTTCAAAAAACTGCCCTTTTAACCTTAAAAACATTTTTTACTAATTGGATTTTTTTCCTCAAATATATAGAACCAAACACATACCCCCAAAATTATCACTTGCGACAAAGATGAAAAGACATGTGGCAAGCCTGAGACATTTGGGTTTTCCTGACTTCTCAGTCAGCTGAGTGGACATGATTATAAGAAAGGTTTTCAATGTTTTTAGCCACCTATACATAAAGCGCAACAATTGCTCCATTTGATTGTTAATTATGTTACAACTTAAAGTCACGAACACCAAAGATTTCTCAAGTTCTATTCAATTTTTTACAATGAAATAGATGGGAATCAGACACATATGTGTATCTCCTTGCATGTTTTAATGACAAATTGCAGAATTGACTTAAACGCTTTACCGATGTTGAATGCTCTCCAGCGTTATTCTTACCCCGAATTTGAAACAGGTTTCCAGTGTGTACATACTGCAATGTTTATGTGTGAGTTGTGACGAGTAAGATATGGCACATGTAACTCAAACTTGATGCATGACACACTCAGTAACATTATCTAGGATGCATGCACTACATGATAATGAGATAGATTGTTTGGGTTAACTGGATCATGTTTGGACTTGTTCAAGGCATTGTGCACCTGTTGTGCCCTTTTAACTATTTGTTGATTACAATTATGTATAATTTTGAAGAATGTAGTGTAGACTCAAAATCAAAAGTTAAGGAGAATGACCTTTTATAGAGAAGGACTCGGCAGTAGTGTGGCCCTGTAATGTAATTGTCATTTGGTACTTCAGTGCAATGTCCAGGGTTATGGGCTTGAAAATATCGTTAATCCCTCCCATGATGGGCTTTATAAGGGATGGGGTACATTTCAGAATTTATCAGAAGCCAACCAGCCAAGCGTTGCAAACAGTCTGCTCTCCTGCATGGTCCATGAGACCATGCAGACATTGGACACATGACAAACCATGGCATATTGGAGTCCTTTGTAACAGGGTTGACTGGATCCAAACAGGAGCTGCACAGGAACTCAATGTCCGCAGTTCAGTACTGCATTGCCTTATTCAGGCACACACAATAATTCTAATGGCTGAATTGTGCCATTCAGTAACTTGGGCAGAGTTACTCTGGCCCTTAAAAATTGTACAGGCAGAGGTTCTACAAATAACACTTCAGTATGGATCCATGAACTGACGTGTTTGTTCATGGATATCTGAAAGAGGAGGGGAAACCTGGTAATGAAGTTGTGAATTGGACTTACATATGGGCCCACAGTGTGAAGTCGTGGTTGATTTTTTTCCTCTGAACTTCCAAAATACAGTTACATATTAAATTGCCTTTGAATGAAGCCAGTAAACTCTTGCAACAAATGTGTGTGTTTACAGGATATTGCAGTGTGCGATTAGAATGTCAACATTTTTATTTTTCTTGTCTTTGTAGCATTGATTTGATGCCACGGGTCTTTTTTCTCAACTTTTTAAAGTCAGTATATTTGTATTCGTCCATTCTGTGTTTGCTTCATCATATGTAAGAATACATACATACATACATACATACATACATACATACATACATACATACATACATACATACATACATAAATACATACATACAAACATACATATTTACATACATACACTCATGAGAGGTTGATTGAAGCTGCATCTACTAAATTCTTGGGTGGGGGTTGTTTTGTTTTTGTTTTTGTTTTTTTTTTGGGGGGGGGAGCAGTTCGGCTGTGATGATTCACAAGTCGATATTTTCAGATTCATGAGGATGCACATCATGAATTAACTCTGGCATTTTACTATTAAATGCCTGCTGTAAAGGCTCAGTTGCTTCACTGAAGAAGAAAAGTTACTGGTTTGTCCCCCTATAGTGTATCTGACAGTACTGAAAAGGCACCCATTTGGATGACTCACAATTTATTACAGTGGGATGTGGCTATTTTCGTTTGCCTTACCAAACGATGTTCGGATTAGAGTTTGGTAAAAGTGCAAATTTTAGAGATTCAGGTTTTGGACAAAGCCATGGGTTTAGAGATGCCCTAATAAATTAACATCATCGTTGTGATGTGATGACAAACATACATACATACCGATGTCCCATGTAGCCCAGGATATATATATGTATGTATATATGTATATATATATATGTATGTATATATATATATATATATATATATATATATATATATATATATATATATATATATATATATATATATATATATATATATATAGAGGACGATCAGACTAAAACAATTCAAATAACTGGGGTCATAGCTTGTAATGGAGGAAAAAGACAAAAGCGGATAATGGATAAATATGAATGTAAAAAAAAAAAAAAATAATACAAATAATAATAATAATAATAATAATAATAATAATAATAATAATAATAATAATAATAATAATAATAATAAAAATAATAATAATAATAATAATAATAACAATAATAATAATAATAAAAAAAAAAAGGAACACTGGGATGGATGCACAGAACTGGACAAGGACAGACTTGAATCTGTTCAGTTGGCGGCAACCTGGGTTGCGACAGGGGCACTGCCCATACGAATCTACAACAAACCCATATAAAGACGGGCTGGAAAAATTAGCTGAGCATAGAGGGAAACAAAAATAAGTAATTTTATTTAAAATTGTCAATGGATTTGCCGCAGTGTATCTCTCAAGACTATTACCAGTAACAGCTTCAGAACAGACCAAACAAATTAGAATTGTTGATGCCAAGTAAGCAACACTTTACAATCCTTTTTTTCCCATCAGCCATTCATGAGTGGAATCAGTGTTCTGTACTATTTAGGAGAAAGGAAATATGCCATAATACTCTCTAGAGTAAGAATGGGCTGCAGACAGCTGAATAATGATCGGTACTAAATTGAAGTTGTTGAATTTCCGCATTCTCATATGGAGCAATTCGGGAGACTTTTCACCACGTTTTTTTTTAATACAACAAATATATTATACTAAGAACACGAATAACAATGTAAAATAACATAATTGGTACTTTTAACCTGAAAACAGTTTTCAATTGCAATCGAAGGAAGCGAAATCATTACAAGACAAAATGGAGAAAGAGGAAATATTCAAGGACGTGCACAAGTATCTTAGACTCTCTGGAAGATTCAAAATATTACTTGGGTTTAAGTCTGCAAATATATCCACTGTCATTTTATAAATGCTACCCATCATCATTGTTCCCCTTCCTCTGTTTCTTATTGTGGCGGCCGTATGTCACCTATCCGCGTACTGATGTTCACAATTTTTCTGTTTTCTGTTTTTCCGTTCTGAATGTACAAGAGGCCCTAATATAGGCTAGTGAGCCTGTCA
This sequence comes from Hermodice carunculata, assembly GCA_964020975.1. Lineage (NCBI taxonomy): Eukaryota > Metazoa > Annelida > Polychaeta > Eunicida > Amphinomidae > Hermodice > Hermodice carunculata. The sequence goes on along the minus strand of OZ026623.1, from coordinate 16,168,209 downwards.
GCCAATTGTATTTACAAATAAAAATGTTTAAACCAAGTTGGGTATAACAATGCCACCATAAATGAAATCCCTCATGTAACTACAGACCTCAAATGACTGTGGTTGTCCAATAACGATTTTCTATTAGGATCCGTTTATTTGCCAGTTACCATAACCTTTAACTTTTCTTGATTAAACATCATTCCCATTTTTTTAACAAAATCATAAGCTACATTTAGCATGCCTTTTAACTGATCTTCACTCTTGGATATAGGCACCACATTATCAGCACAGAAAATACAGGGAAAGTGTCCATTCTTGTATGGTACACCATTTTTGTTTTTTTAAGTTCAACTCGTCTACCAAATCAGTTGTAACCAAAGAAAACGAGGGAGGCAGAATACATCCCTGTTTAACGCCATTAATAACATCGTACCAGGAACTTTCAAATGGCCCGAAAATTAGTTTGTTCTATACTTTCTGCAGAAACCTTGGATCATACGCCAGTCTTTATCCTGGATTCACTTGTCACAGAACATAAAACAAAGAGTTTATCTATTGACGGTGTCTAACGCTTTTGAGATGACAAGAATGAGAGCCATATATTCTGTTTTCGTTGTTTTGCCAGGCTACAGAGACGTTTGAGGATAGCAAGTTCGTCTCTAAAACGTCTATTTTTCCCTAAGCACCATGGAGCTCACCTAAAATATCATGCTTCTGCGTTAATGTCATCCACTGCTTCTTTAGTCCAGAGGTGAAAACTGTATACACATTTCGAGGTGATAGTTATTTATCGGTAGTTATTTAATGAAAATATGCATCCCTATTTATACGTTGGTTTCATAAGACCCTGGAACACTGTTTGAGGGTACTGTTCCATAAGTTTACAAAAAAAAAAAACACGTTAACAATGTGTATATTCCCGTATTCTAGAAATGCATTGGGTAAATCACCAACCCCACAAGCCTTGCCATTTTTGAAGTTGCTTATTGCAAAATGTACCTTACCAGTGTCAAATATTTTCAACTGAAACATTTTAGTGACAACTCAGCTTTATTCGGTTCACTTCGACAAGTGCACCCTATTTTGTTTACATTTGTGCTCGACCACACTGGTTGGATTACACCTAGAAATACCAGTGATGTGGCATTTTAGGTGAAAAAATTGCACTGCTAAGCACAATCCATGCTGTAATCACTAGCGTTAGCCATGACATCTGTTGTAAACATAAGAATGAGGGCCATACTCGGCCACTTGCTGAATGGAAAATTAGACAAACAATGGAATTTATAGTTAATTAAGGTCCGAAAACGTTTGGTACAATTTGGTATAAACAGGTCTATTGATTACTTGCATTTAGCCACAGCAATTAGGAAGCAGTGAACTTCGGGATCAACAGGTGATGAAATTGGGGAAATTTGGCCGGCATATATTTGCCAAGCCTATCAAATCGGGATTTCAGCTGCACTTGGCCTCAAATGGGTTTGAACCACAAGTGCTGATGCAGCAAAGGGTATAAAGCTGAAAGAGTGTTAGCATCAATAATGTCGTGGAAACGACGTACATGTGCTTCATGTATTTAGCCTACATACCATACGTTTCTTATTCTTTCTCCCCAATTAACAAATGAAATGTGCTTTAGACAAGGCTGTAACAGATACCTATGTATTTGACCATATTTGGAAGTTAGTAGATGGTTGGTGGTTTTCTGACTGGCAACGTCACAACTCTAGGTCACTAGTGAGTCATTTTACCTCAAATGTGTTATAAAAGGCACCGAAACACGTTGAGTAGTTACCCGCTGAAGACCCTTTAATTTAATTGGGCTGATACAGCCTATGTCAAAATTTTACAGAGGAACGTGCGCAATATAGACAATAGTAATTCCATATATATACAGGTTAGACAGGGACAGGTTAGCTTATGGAGAGTAAAGAGTTCGAACTGCGGAATAGGATATTGACTACTAGGAAGTGGTTCTGGGCAAAAAGACACAAATACAATATCTCTGTGATTGAGTAAAGGTGTTGCGGTTGTGCTGCCTGACTTCCCACAGAGTACATTTTTCATGCAAACTACATACAGAATTGCATTTAATTTGTCCTCATGGTGGACGTTTTTACTGCAATAGAACATTACATTGAATTCTTTGAATCAACATAAAGTTAGCATTTTTCATTGAAATGGGGATGTAGTAAACTATTCATTTGTGGTCTTTTTTAAGGCCTCATCTGTAACCAAACATTGCCTTTTTTCGTCTGATTTGTGGGTTGTATGAGCATCTTTCGCGTTCATATATGCCACATGACAAATAATGTATTCATTGAACACGTACATAGCATAAATTGCCACGGAACTTCAATCTTATCTACTAGGAACATCTTCTGGTCCACATATAAGTGACATATGGGAAGCACTGGTTCCTAACCTATTTGCGGGTTGTGCCAGTATCTTTTGGAGTTCATATATGCCGCATAGCAAATAATGTATTCATTGAACACGTACATAGCATTAATTTACATGGGACTTCACTCAAATTAACTTAGAACATCCTCTGGTGTACATGTTAGTGACATCTGGGAAGCCTGGTTCCTAACCTACTGGCCCATAAATGACTGAAAGAGGTTGTGACGTTATGATACACCTCAATGGGCCCTGTATAAATATGCAAAATTTACAATTCATTCACGTCAAAAAAAGTCTAACAAAATACGTCACCATTATGATTTTGAAGATATTAGCATTGTATATCAATGAACTGTATCAATATTCGATTAATACAAGTATAAATAGATGGTTTATGTACACATACACATACACACACACACACATATATATATGTATATATATATATATATATATATATATATATATATATATATATATATATATATATATATATATATATATATATATATATATATATATATATTCACATCCTATTAAGAAAGTCTGTGAAGGGGTCATTTCAAGGTCAAAACCACCAGTTCATAGAGCCATGTGTTTTTATTCATAAATATTTACACATGGTTAATTTTAAGTATTAGTTGAATAGGACCAGAAGATGTATTCTGTTGTTCATAACCACTATGTCCTCTATACAATGTCCTACAATTCATTGTAGTAGTTTGACTTTCTTCTGCTCTCTATTCATAAAACGCAAGCCAACTGTAAACTGTTCTTGTTAATCATAACATATTGAAATTGTAACGTTTAATTTATATATTATATCTATGAAGCAAAAAATTAAAACTTTAGATAAACTATTTATTTGACCTTTGTGTTTGTCTTTTTACGTCAACTTGTTGCAAATTTAGCATTAACAGATCTCAAGGGAATAACAAATTAAAATGTAGGATTTAGTACGTTTTACTGTTGAACAAGGCTGAATATTAAAAAAAAAAAATACAACCGATAAATTTCATACAATATATGTATAACTGATGAACCTCACGTACATTGCGTGTATCAGCTCATAGCCAGCATTTTATTGGAAGGTCACCTGTACCACGGAGCATTAACTCTACCGAGAATGCTTGGAAACATATGCAGTTGATAAGCTCAATGCAAATGAAGGTCGTTTCTTGAAAGTATGGTGTGCCTATTATGGCTACTTCTCCGGTAAGACCGATGGGCAGATCGCACTGTATTTATAATTTGTACAGTTTGAAAAAAAGTCAAGCTGTTCAAAATCAATTGGTCCTCATTAGGTATATTAACTAATCTGCTTTTCTTTCCAAATGTACAAAAGCAAAATGCAATGGCATCTCTACTTTGTTACTTTAGCGTTCTAATACTGTTTAATCATTTATATTCCCGAGTATAAAACTTTCTGCATGAGTCTCAAGAGAACTTTTTGCAGGTTTTACTTTCCTGAATTGCCACCACAAAAACTATTAATCGTACAACCACCCATATTTTGTCATATGTTAATTAAAGTACTATGAATAGGATGTTTTTCGTTTGTAAATTTATTAGATTTAACTTCCCAAATTTGTTATCATGCTCAACATTCCCGAATAGGGTTAACTAGGGAAAATTCAGGAATATTTTTCCCTGGCAAAATTTATAATAATATAACACAGCCCTAGTAGTCAATCAGATATCTCTAAAGGTTAAGAGGGTTTCCTTTATCAGTTCAATGTTGAATGGAACTCAGATATGTCAAGTGGACTTCAGGGTCTAAAGGTATTTTGTGTTGTCTTCTAAACTATGGCCACTAATTTAGTACTGGCCCTTGTGTGACCACTACTAGAATATGGTACTGCTGAACCTGCTCTCATGTTGATAACGACAACCACACCAACAGGATTGTAACAGCTATGTAGTCAGTTGGCTTTTGGAACCAGGTGATGGCTATTTGTGGTGAAGCTTGTAATTCACAACTACGAAAGTAAGTTCAATATTTAGTGCCCTCTCTAAAAGAAGTCATAGCTGAAACAATTTGCAAACCATGAAGGGGACATTGGAAATTCGGGGAGTTTCCTTGTGACATTTATAACAATGTCAAGCTTACGCATACTGTGTGTAAGTCTTGGCCGCATGATCAAAAGTGCTTCTATGCAATTTTTATGTAAATTGCTCTGCATCTGAGGGAAAAAAACTTTACAAGATTATGACAGTAAGTCAAATAAACAGACAAACAAAAACAAAAGAAAAAAGAAAAACACTGAAAGGAAAACAATACAAATAAACAATACAATAAAAAAACAAACGCTAAGAAACAAGCATACAACTCAAATCCCAAAGCATATCATGAAGATAAGGATTCTCGAAGTCGGAGTGTTACTGTTAGACCAAAGTCCAGCCCCGCTTAGTGCATCTGTCTGATATTTAGGCAAAATTGCAATGTGAATTATATATGTAATCCTCCTTGACTTCCATATTAAGGAACAGTAATGTGTGTATTAACTTATATGTACAGGGATTATTTAATAAGCCCTTAAAACTCAGAGATCCACTGAACTGTCAGCTGTTAAACAGCTTATTGACTCATGCACAAGAAACAGTTCTACTGAGTTTTGGTATAATCATATACAGCTTTATGGACGAACTTAGAACAAACAGATTAGATATATTGCTGACTGGGGAAAGCCACTTATGATAGATGATGTATGATATGGTTTAAATACGGATAAATAGACCCCGAAGTCTTGTAATTTCGTTTTTTTAAATTTTATTTATTTATTTATTTATTTATTTATTTATTTATTTATTTATTTATTTATTTATTCATTTGTTTATTTATTAATTTATTTATACATATATGTATATTTATTAATTAATTAATTTATTTATTTATTCATTTATTTATTGATCGATTGACTGATTGATTGATTGATTGATTGATTGATCGATTGACTGACTGATCGATTGATTGATTGATCGATTGACTGATTGATTCATTCTTTCATTCATTCATTCATTCATTCATTCATTCATTCATTCATTTATTTATTTATTTATTTATTTATTTATTTTTGTATCTATACATTTATTTATTATTATTATTATTATTATTATTATTATTATTATTATTTTTATTATTATCATTATTATTATTATTATTATTATTATTATTATTATTATTATTATTATCATTATTATTATTATTATTATTATTATTATTATTATTATTATTATTATTATTAGTTTGCCTTTATTTGAAAGCAAAGGAAAGTAGACGCTGGCATATTAAGCAAATATACTGAAACGATATTCTATTTCAGATACGACAACAAAAAGCAAACTATGGGAAGAATTATGTCATTTCTATTTTGAATGATTCTGCTAGTGTGGACATGAATTAACCCCTTCCTGTACCCAAACATCGTCAATTTTGCATGTATATACCGTTATATTAGACTAAAAGGAGTCTTATTTAGAACAATTTTATCATTTTAGTCCCGAAAATTAATGTAGTGATTATTTGGGGAAGGCCGGTATTTAACATAGTTACGTGTGGGAAGGAATTAACTTTCAGTGGCTTCGCACTGGCTCACATGAACAAATTAACCTTTAAAGCTCTGATTTAAGATTGAGTCAAAAGCTTTCCTCAGGACGGTTTGTGCGTATTGCAAAGCTGTTAATTCAGACTACTTTTTGCTTTAGACTAGGCTTGCTGGTATTTGAATGGAAAGTATCCTGATGAGAAATTTGAATCGTTTAAGCATCATGTATTCAATGGTTATGATTTTCATGCGGGTTTCGCTTAACTTTTTTCCAAACATCAGACTGGTTGCACCACTTTTGCCTCATTGGTGCCTTCACTTCATTGTGTAACATGGTAAATATGAATTTAAAAGCATTTATCTTCTATTATTTTTCTTCTCGGAAATATTTGAACACTAAGGCCATATAATACATTGCAGTAAAATAAGAAAAAAGGTAAGCCAAATAAAACCCGTTAACTTTATATTAAAAGACCAAAAGGGTTAGGTAAAGTTACCTCAGGAGACTTACAACTGATTTGCATTTTAAAGTACAGATGATAGGCAGTCTGGCCTTAATTTTTTTTTTATACTAGTCTGTCTTTGAATTATGTGCCAACTTTATCTTCTGTACTTATATCTAGGTGAGCGTAAAAGCAATAATACCCCAATCTGATATGAATCTGTTGCCTTGTCCAAGTTTGGATATATACGTTTACTGTCACACTTGTCACATAATGACAGACATTGAAAATTCAGTTTTGGTTTGCAAAATGTCTGCAATGGGTGGTAAAATTGCCTTTTGTTGCTCTTTGCGAAGTATATATGAATAGTTACTAAGTTACTCGGACTTTCACTCCCATGTGACAGAGACTATTTTCTTGAGAAGGAAGGTATAACCCATACTGCAGGACTTTATTAGAAATCTGAGCAGTCGGTTTAAATTTTGGAAAGTATTGGCTGGACAGTTCAATGTTATATTAGTGACTCTTACCATTTTTTGGTTCAAATAAAAATCCCATGTTTTTTCTCAAGAAGTCAGAAATCCATTCGTCGGCTGTCAGTTCAATGAACTGCTTCATTGTAACCTGGTGAATTCTAAAACATATACATTCTTCAGACAGCGACAATGACTCCTTGTATGATTCCCAAGACCAAATGCGCATATTTTTGTACAAAATAGTTATCAATTGCCTTCTTAATTAATATATAACATGCTCAATATAAGTAATTTTACCTATCAAATATAGGGCTTAAATTCTGATTTTAAAATGTCATGAAGTTAGCTTGATTCATAGTCAATGACAGGTGCTATCAATCATACATTCGCATATGGCTACATGTTTTCCATATGAATAATATATGCAGGAAAGCACACCTTTCATTGCCATTTCAGTATTTTAATTCAATATCTGTATCATAAAAATGGGCAACCTATGTGTGAATGTGGACCAAATTGTTTCTTGTGTCTGATACTGAAAATTGCAAATGGAGCGATGATGAATATATGGAGTTTTACCATTAGCAACGAGAAAGACACCCTTGAAAAGAAGCTGTACTTCGACATCTGCAGATAAAATTATGTAGAAAGGTTTCTTGCAATTTGTTTCAATATTTGGAGCGTATTATCTGCCTGTCCCAATCTTCTTTTTCATGAACGCATTTCTATAAAACCTATACATAAACACATACCTAAGTCAGTTTTTGTTACAATATCACACACACACACACACACACACACATACATGCACGCAGACGCGCACGCACACAAACACATTTGAAAACCCCATTATATAATTAAAAATGTGATAAAATATGAATGAACTTCCCCAATGCTCCTCTTGTACAAATTTCGATACGTATATAATTTGGGGGCGAATTTGAGAAATATGTTTCTTTGAAACTGTCCTGTATGCTCTTTTTGGATAAGCAAGCTGCCGTAGTAAATGAGATTGGGCAGGGCAATAGAGTGTGGGGTGATACCTTATCTTACATTGAGTCACGTGTTTTGAACACTAAAATTAGGTCAACACAGGCACCTAGTAATGGTGCCAGTCTTGTCATACGAAATTCAGTTTGGTTTTGCTAAGCCTATCAAACTGGCCATTGCTCAAAGCAGCCTTCTCACGTTGTATATATTGGTTGTGAGAAGCGTTCTGTGGAATAAATATGTCAAAGAAAGACTTGTGTTTGGGACCATAAGCATGCAGGTAAGAACAAGCACGGGAAGAAAGATTTTCTTAACTACACATTTATGAAGACTCTGCAATATTTGTAGCTTTGTTGCATGATGCAGGATTTGGTGGTGAAGTTAAGGTTAGTCATTCATGTACTGGGGCTTTGAAACAACATGTCACTTCTTATGGTTGGCCTGTGTTGTTTGATTTGGCCGATAGACACCCTGGCGTAGTTCCTGGTGTTATGGAAGATAGTCATGTCGTTTTGATGGTAGACCTATTCAGGTCAATTTCCTGGACAAACCCAAGAGCCCTGGTGAAGCAGACAAGAGTTCAGTCATTTTTAGCAAAACGTCCAATTCAGATTTTGTAGCTAGAGCTAATGGAAATCATGACTATAATATATCACATTGTGTAGGACTTGATAGTTTTACTGATGCTGCTGCTGCAATTCATTCGTCTCATGATCCATTGGCATCGATTTGTGATTTTCATTCTACGGTTTTGCTAACTTTATCAGAGTCTCTTCATGATAGGGTTTCGTCACGTTTGGCAGTTGCTTCAGACTGTTTATCCGGCACATATTATTTGGATCTTGAGTATTTGAAGATTCACAGGAGAGTCATTGCTTCTGGTTCAATTAACTTTGGAGGTTACAAGCTTCATGTTCCTTCTAGGTTAAATATTTATGGGTGGAGGCAGAAGCTAAGTTCTGCTGTGTATTCATATGAACAAGTTTGAGACTTTTTGTGATTATGCGTTTCCTATAGGGTATCACATTGAGTTTTTTTTTTTTTTTTTTCCTTTTTCTAGTCGAATCCTTTGTTTTCTCCGCTGATTATATTACAACTTACTACTGCTCCTGAAGGCTTTGGTGTCAATAGACGTGTCATTGTTGATTAATCTGGGCCTATTGGTAAGTCAGTGAACGGCGTCATTCATAACTTATATCTAGGTGAACATGTACAGTTATCACACCCTTCTGTGGATCAGCTTGCATGTATCATCGTTTCATTAGGCCTTGGTTGTCAACTTTTTTAACGTGTTCTTCGAAGCGCCTACAGACAGATTCCAGTTTGTCCTGCAGATTTAGGGCTTGGATATTTATGGATTAATAGGTTTCATGTGGATGAAGTTCTTGCATTTGCGCTGCATTCTGCAGCTTATTTTTGTCAGCGTGCTACAAATGCAACTGCATATATATTTAGATATAAGGGTTTTCACATTGTAAAATATTTAGATACTTTTTGGGGTGCTGATACTCCTATGAAGGATATTGAGGCCTTTGTTCATCTGGGGCATCTGCTGAAAGATGGAGGAGTAGAAGAATCTGAGTCCAGGGCAATGTTGTCCCCCAACAGAGATGGCTTTTCTTGGTATTCATTTTAATTCTGAGTCTAAGACTATGGAGATTCCCGTTCAAAATAGGACAAATTTAAGATATTTTAGACTGTTGGGTAAAGAATGAACAGGCCCCAAAGCAGATGTTTAGTCAATTATTTGTAAACTGCAGGTTATTTCTCCTTAGTCTGTACAAGCTGGTCTAGTCTTCATAACTAGGATGCTTCCGCACTTGCGTTCTTTGCATACTTTACTCCAGAGGTGGTCGGTTTCATTCTAGAGTACTCTGTAAGAGACATTCGTTGGTGGAAAAGGTACATTTGTGAGTACAATGGGATCGCAATGATACCACAGGTGGTCTGGTCTCAACTAGATGCCGTGTCCTCCACTGACTCGTGTCGTTCTCGTTGTGGAGGTTTGTTGACTTCTTACAATCGATATTTTCATGCAGAATTCCTAAGGTTCGTGATGGAGATGCAGTTGCATATTAACGCTTTACATATATTAGCTGTCATACTTGTTCTTAAGATATGGGGTGTTTTGATCAAGGGGTGCAGGATTCCAAACAAATGTAATAATGCATGTTCAGTTTCAGTTTTGAATTCTGCTAGATCCAGGGATGAATGTATGAATGGTTACCTGAGTGAGATTGCTGACCTTTGTGTTCTTTTTTAATTGGAGCTTTTTGTGTGTATCTTCATGGTCAAGATAACTGATTATCTGTTTTGCTAGCCCTTGAATTCATCCTATCAGCAGCAGTTGTTTTCCTGTATTGTGGGTCCATTACTGAAAGAGGTGTTGGCAAGAGAAGAAATTTGTCTCTTTTCTCTTCTAGATGGTAGGTGTGGCAGTTTCAATGATAGTACAGTGGATAGCAGTATGAATGGGATGTATATTGACAAGGTTCTTC